>CM046300.1:6009012-6609012 GCA_025267735.1 Mactra quadrangularis | reverse complement strand
TAAATTCATTAACACCATGCAGACAGGAGAATTGTGATACAACCATGATATTATCGAAATGAAAACAAGCATTTTTATACAAAATAAACAGTTTAAACAAATTTGCTTTCTAAATTAAGTTTGGCAAAGAGTCCATTTCTTTAAAAATCCTTTATAAGAGCACGCTATATTTTCATGTCTTGTTAACGTTGACAATATGAGATACGCATCATTTTGGAGCTAAATTATGTTATTACATTTGTATTTTATCACACGACTTCATATTGAAACTGCTGTTAGCAAAACTATTGTTTTAAGTATTGATAACCAAATTCTACTTTCCGTTTAGATACACTTTGGATACAATAACTATCATTAACATATTTAAGCGATAATTGCATTTATAAATAAGTTCTTGTTCATTTCTCGAGGTGAAATAAGTAAATTATTTTCTATTTTCTTAGTAGTCTATGAAGGCGCGATATAACCTTTCTGTGTTGGTGCGCCGTAAAACCCAAACAAACAAACAGTAGTCTATGAACAAAGTTACTTTTGATAACTGGGCTTTAATGAACAAACGTAGAGTTGTAGCTGATCGTACGACCATCGTAAAATAATTCCAATATATCTGTTTAAATTGCAGACGCTGTGATACTATCATATAACATAACTCTGCTTCGACTAGTGTCTTAGTAGTTAGTTGCGTGAAGTACATCGGTTCATTGGTGAACTCAAAGCTTGAATAAATTGGAAAACTATTTTATTGGAATAATTAGTTGAACTTGTAATGTGTCTTTAATTAGTACTGTCCCTCTACCATGGTCAGATATTAGCAAAACTCTCATTACGTTTGACCGTACAATAACTTTGTATGGATTTTTATTACATCAATTTACCGATTCAATGTAATTTTGTGCTCAAATTGCCTTAAATGTATTTGTATTTATAGTGTTAAGATATTGTAACTTCGAATATTTATGCGGTTTGAATAATTTATAAAGTCATATCCGAAAAAAAGATATCCGAATTTTAGATATTTTTTAAATGCTAAAATATCGGAACAAATGTGTTTTAATGAAAATTTATACATAGTACAAAATTGTAATTTGTACATTTAGAAGTTAACATTTACATTTCTATTTGTAAATCTGTGATTTATTATCTGTGATTTTGTTTCTGTATCAATGTTCGTGTTTTTTTTGGTACTTTTGTAAATGAGGATAGTAAAAACCTACCAAAAAACCAACGGTAAGTATAAATGTAATGTACGGAGTCCCGAATATGACATCTTAACACTTTTTGCATTTTAAAACAAAGTATTATTTCGTAAAGTCCAATAATTGTTCGTTCACTATTTAGTTATCATTTCGTAATATTCATTATTAGTTTGTAAAAACGATTTACTCTTTCAGTTAATCGAAATATTCGTAATAACGAATAAATTAACACGGTATATAAAAAAGCTAAAATATTATTTCGTTAAATTAAAATGATGTTAAAAAAGGTATTTCATGTGTCAATTTAGAAGCTCCGCATTATTACACTAACAGAGTGTTCGTTAATACAGTAAAACTTGGTTATAAAATACTCGGTTAAAACATACACTCGGTTACAACATACCATTATTTCTTGGATTGTTTTTCATCCCTACATGTTCTATACAGGTAATGTCAGAGTCCCTTAACCGACAATTTAACACATTTTTTTCAATATCTTTTCTTTATGACAAAACCTAAAACGCATTATTATTTCTTAAATTATTATTTAATAAATCGCATTACTATTTTGTAAAAGAAACGAATAACCCCTTTCATAAAACGAATTATTATTTCGTAAAAACCAAATTATTTTATATACAACCTGATATATTATTTTCAAAGAAACGGAATATTATTAAATACAAATAATGTTGAAGTAGTACAGGTGACACTTCAGAAGCTTTGTAATATAAAACAAACATTGTGTCCGGTAATATATGAAATACACAACAACTTTCACATTAGGAAAAAATTATTCCCTGCTATGTCTTTGTTTCGTTTCGTTTCGTTTCGTTTGAATGGAATGTAATATACGTGCAGCTGGTATTTAAATGATTCGGTCTGAAATACTTACTTTCATTTACAATTATTTATTTTACATCAATTGTAACATGTCCTTATTACTTATACTAATCAGGCTCGAGTCCGCTTCCCGATTCCCCAGTATGAGCTGGAAGGATTTGTTTTGCTTAATAAAAAACATGGTATAGGCTTTGCTTGTAATTTAAACAAATGCAGAAATGACTTTACTATTGCTGCCAATCAAACTTTTTTTATCATTCGACGTCATCTGTCCTTTGTATTATAAAAATGGAATTCTGTAAATTGAATCTGTAAATTGTATTAACTGTAAATAATTGATGTATTAATCAATTTACGGATATGTATCAACAATAGTTTATTTGCTATTTACGAAATTGTGTGAGTAGTCAAAACCCCAACAATTTTATTATGTGTCACTAATATCACAGAGTGGTTCTTTCTTTAGCACTCATATGCATACTACTCCTGGTTGACAAAAACAAAACAGTTTAATCTCAATCATGCACCCGAACCCAAATACCTTGTTGGGAACAAACATCATCTACTAAGAATAGTTCTTCCATTGTTGCTTTTTGTTCTGTGCTCTTCTTTCGTAACCGTTGGTCGAACACTAGGGGAAACTGCAAAATATGTGTTTTGCAAGTATTAGCAATAAAGATCTTAAAATGTATATAAATATGTTCATATTTGCACGAAAGCCTCACTATCACGCTACATTTATTCATACAAGAAATGAAACCAACCTTTAAATCGTTAAGACATTGAAATTTAAAAAGCATGACACACATAAATTTGTCAAATCATTCTGGTTGTTTTTTAAGTTTAGCTAGACAGTGTTCATTTCTAATAAATTGAGTTCCGTTTGTTAGAGCGATTGAAGTTCATATATATATCGTTTTTGTCGACGTAAAAAAGGGCTTACGAGAAAACCAATGGTTGTATTCCTACTGAGTCATCTTTTGTTATATAAGACAAATAATAAGGTCAAAGGTAAAACTTATTTTGCAGGCCATTGGCAGTGTTAATTCTTCAACTAGGGTCTTTACCTCAACTTGTGTCGCAAATCGCAAACATGTCTATATACGACACGTATAATATCAAGAAAGCTGTGCATAATACATCCCAGGTGTATTCGGTTCTTAACTTTAAAATAAGTGATGCCCTAGTACATCCATAAATCACTACATTGCCAGACGGTAAGACATTTGCTTTCTGGGAGTTGTTTACATAGCGAGAAGGTTTTCAAGCAACCATCACGCGAAGCAAGTAAATCATAAGAAAGTGTTTGATTTATGGGACAACATTATGAAATGCTGGTGCCTTAATTTGTTTAGTATAAGGTTTATGCTAGTTTGGAAAACATTATATTCCTGGCTAAATCAAAGAAAATTATTCCATTTACTGCTTTGTATATCGTAATTAGTCTACACATGCAAAAAGGTAATGTCTTGTACTACATATGTTTCGTGTTAAAGACATTTTAATGTCGGTATTTTACAATTAACTGTAACTGAATTGTACTAGTGTGATCGTAGACTTAGGTTGTGCTTTTTTACAACCCGTTTGATAGGTTTTGTTAATTAAGGTGAAATTTAGGATTTGCCCATAAAACAACTGTCATCCTCTGTTACAAATGCCTTTGTTAAATGTCTTTGTTACATAAAAAATACAAATTTGGCTTGAGTTTGTTTAATTGTAAATGGTCATTAAATACCTACATGTATATGGGTTTCGTCAAAATTACAATACATTCAAAGTATAACGAGACGAGTACATGAAGTTCATCTAATCATCGATTTCGAAGTATCAGAACTATACGTCCATCTTTTGCTTTAAACATGCTGCTTTATCACATAAACACATTATTAGATTGTTTTCTTTCAAAGAGTTTGCTATGTGATGAATGGTTATTAAAATATAAATGGTTTTAATCCAAACAAACACACTAGAAGCATTTACACAAATAGCGTTTATTGACTTAGTTAAAAATACAATCAAGTTAGTTGAAGTATACTAAGAACCATTTCAACAATTTGCTTTTTATATTGTGCTCTTCTTTCGTTACCATTGGTCAAACACTAGAGGAAACTGCAAAAAACGTAACAGCAATAAAGATGTTAAGCTGTATATCAAAAATGTTCATATTTGCACGAAAGCCTCACTACCATGCTACATTTATTCACACCAGAAATGAAACCAAGCTTTCAATCGTTAAGTCATTGAAATTTAACAAGCATGACAAACATAAATTTGTCAAATCATTCTGGTTTTTTTTTAAAGTTTAGCTAGACAGTGTCCATTCCTAATAAATTTAGTTCCGTTTGTTAGAACGATTGCAGAACATATATTGTATTTTCGACGTAAAACAGGGCTTACGAGTTAACCTATGGTTGTATTCCTATTGAGTCATCTTTTGTTATATAAGACATATGATAAGGTCAAAGGTTAAACTTATTTTGCAGGCCATTGGTAGTGTTAATTCTTCAACTAGGGGCTTTACCTCAGCTTGTGTCGCATATCGCAAACATATCTATATACGACACATATAATATCAAGAAAGCTGTGCATAATACATCCCAGGTGTATTCGGTTCTTAACTTTTAAATAAGTGATGCCCTAGTACATCCATAAATCACAACATTGCCAGACGGTAAGACATGGAAACATTTGCTTTCTGGGAGTTGTTTATATAGCGTGAAGGTTTTTAAGCAATTATCACGCGAAGCAAGTAAATCATAAGAAAGTTTGATTTATGGGACAATATTGTGAAATGCTGGTGTCTTAATTTGTTTAGTGTAAGATTTATGCTAGTTGGTAAAACATAATGAGCCTGACTAAATCAAAGGAAATTATTCCTATTACAATTTTGTATATCGTAATTAGTTTACACATGCAAGAAAGCTAATGCCTATACATTTTATGTATTGTACAGATTTGTTTGTAGTCTGTGATTGTGTTTTTCTTATTTCCAAGTCTCATCAATATTGACGTTTGTCAATTAAGGTGGAATTTGAGATATACTATTAAACAACTTTCATCCTCCGTACCAAATGTCTTTGTTACATGAAGTAATAGTTTGTTTTATGGTGAATGGTCATTATTACAAACATGAATATAGGCTTAGCCAAAATTACAATATCCAAGAAAACAAAAATTATGCCTGAATAGACAAAGTTAATGTTTAAAAAAACTTGTATATGTATGTATTTGGAAAACTTCTCTAATTTTCTGGGATGATTATTCAAGTATACGAATATTTTATCTCATTTTACCATAACAGTCTCACGTAAAGGTCATAATATCTATGTGAAAATGTGATATTAGGCATTCATCATAACAAATAAATTACCTTTACTACGAGCGATACGTGTAGATCAAATGTCTAAATCTAGTATACTCCTACCTTTGTCATTGAACCTAAATATTGTTACAAAGTTTTAACCAAAAACTTCCCATAATTACAGTAATGACTGCATGTTGGACTTACTTTGTTAATATTAAGAAGAAGCCGTTCCGTGATGGTTACTAATCAAAAGTCATCAAATGAAATCTCATCGGTACTTTCCAGTGTTACCTTTAAGTTAGTTTGAATGGAAAGAAATAGCAAAGTAATGGATCCATTCTCTTGTATTGCAAATGAATAAGGTATACTGTTTGTCTTGTCTTAATTTGCTGTAATAATAAGAGTGATAAATTGCCTTTACATTTTTATAGAGATAGTTAATAATAAATAAATCATACAGTATTGAGTTAATTACTTTGCATGTCTGATATCCATTACATTCTTCTAAGTAACTTCGTGGTAGTGTTTGACAGGTAAATTTTGATAAATCAGTTTAAAATGGTTGTTGTTCACCATTCTTACACATTTTGTAATTCATTTTAGTAAATTTAGTTGGACAAGCTTTTTTTCTAAATAGTGACATATGCTTGATACTAAGAAAGCAAATAAGGCAAGTTTTAATAGTAAATTACTGATTGTTATAAGATAATTGGTTGGTTTAGTTTTACGTCAGCTTTGGTTTTACCTCTCTCCTTACCCTACGAGTGTATCATGTAAGTCCCATCCATAGTAAATGATCGATGCAAATTAATATGAATGTAGACATTGATTGTAAAATTGTTGCGAGTATATCACTAGGGTCTCATTGTATCACGATTATTATTCTATTGCCATCCTACTTTTATACATATACACCTAAAAGCCACAACGCAAGATCTGAAACAATAAACGATTTTCTTTCTCCGTAACTAATACCTTTGTAACATAAAGAAATACAAACTTGGTATCAGTGTGCTTTATGGTAGATGTTCATTTAGTACCTAGATGTGTAAGGTCAATGTTAACATTTCAATATCTGAGAAAACATCATTAATTTTCTTTACAGACAAAGCTAATGATCCAAACTAGCTCGATTACATATATATGTATATATTTGGAACAGTTATCTATTGCTATGGATTTATTATTCAAATATACTAATAATATAATCTACTTGCTTAATCTAATCTCCTTTTACAACGACAGTATCGTTGTACTCCAATCATATCTATGTCAAAAAAAACAATGTGATATAGGGGTTCATTATAACACATGTATAAACTATACAAGTAATGATATTTGTGGATTCGACGTCTCGATTTATTATACTAATATCATAACACCTATGTCATAAAATCTGATGTAAGGCATTTATCATCACAAATGTATCAACTATACAACAAGCGATCGTATCAGATCCGATGTTTAAAACTACTATACTGCTACCGTTTTAAATGAAACCTTAATTATTACAATAAAGTTGACCTTCCAGTGTCAGCTTAGTTTGAATGGAAAGCAACAATAAACTGATATACCCGTTTTCTAGATTTTCCAATGAATAAGGGATACAGTTTGTCAAGTATCAATTTGCTGTAATTATAGAGGATGATAAATTGCCTTTATATTTAACTAGAGATGATTTGTAAATAAATCTTATACAGTACTGCATTAGTAACTTTTCCAGTACTGTATCCATTAAATTCTGCTAAGTAATTTGTATAAATTCAATCATAAACGGAATAGTAAAAGAAAAACATGATAGTGTTCATGTAAAGTTTGATCAATCAGTTTAAAATGGTTGTAGTTCACCATTCACGCAGATTTTGTAATTCATTTCAGTATATTTAGTTGGACAAGCTTTTTTCTAAATAATGACATATTTTTGATTCTAAGAAAGCAAATAAGGCAAATTTTAATAGTAAATTACTGATTGTTATAAGATAATTGGTTGTTTAGTTTTACGTCAGCTTTGATTTTTCTATCATCTTACCCTACGAGAGTATCATGTAACTCTCATTCATAGTAAATGATCGATGCAAATTGATATGAATGTAGACATTGATTGTAACATTGTTGCAACTATATCACTAGGCGTCTCATTGTATCACGTTTCTTATTCTATTACCATCTAAGTTTGTTCATAAACACCTACAAGCCACAAACCAAGATCTGTCATTTTTTGGGGGAGTCTTTTTTGTTTTTTATTTTAGTATTTTTTGTTTGGAACGGTTTATTTTTGGTATCCATGATAATTGTTTTGTTTAGGTGAGCTTGTTATGATCTTTGTGTATTCAAAGTCTCGATTTATTATACTAATATCATAACACCTATGTCATAAAATCTAATAAAAGGCATTTATCATCACAAATGTATCAACTATATACTTCTAGCGGTTGTATCAGATCCGATGTTTAAAACTACTATCCTGCTACTGTTTTAAATGAAACCTTAATTATTACAATAAAGTTGACCTTCCAGTGTCAACTTAGTTTAAATGGAAAGCAACAATAAACTGATATATCCGTTTTCTAGATTTTCCAATGAATAAGGGATACAGTTTGTCAAGTATCAATTTGCTGTAATTATAGAGGATGATAAATTGCCTTTATATTTAACTAGAGATGATTTGTAAATAAATCTTATACAGTACTGCATTAGTACTTTTTCCAGTACTGTATCCATTATTTTGTACAAATTCAATTATAAACGGAATAGTAAAAGGTTAACATGGTAGTGTTCATGTAAAGTTTGATCAATCAGTTTAAAATGGTTGTAGTTCACCATTCTCGCACATTTTGTAATTCATTTAAGTATATTTTGTTGGACATGCTTTTTTCTAAATAGTGACATATTTTTGATTCTAAGAAAGCAAATAAGGCAAATTTTAATAGTAAATTACTGATTGTTATAAGATAATTGGTTGTTTAGTTTTACGTCAGCTTTGATTTTTCTATCACCTTACCCTACGAGAGTATCATGTAACTCTCATTCATAGTAAATGATCGATGCAAATTGATATGAATGTAGACATTGATTGTAACATTGTTGCAACTATATCACTAGGGGTCTCATTGTATCACGTTTCTTATTCTATTACCATCTAAGTTTGTTCATAAACACCTACAAGCCACAAACCAAGATCTGTCATTTTTTGGGGGAGTCTTTTTTGTTTTTTATTTTAGTATTTTTTGTTTGGAACGGTTTATTTTTGGTATCCATGATAATTGTTTTGTTTAGGTGAGCTTGTTATGATCTTTGTGTATTCAAAGTCTCGATTTATTATACTAATATAATAACCCCTATGTCATAAAATCTGATATAAGGCATTTATCATCACAAATGTATTAACTGTACTTCTAGCGATCGTATCAGATCCGATGTTTAAAAACTACTATACTGCTACCGTTTTAAATGAAACCTTAATTATTTCAATATAGTTGACCTTCCAGTGTCAGCTTAGTTTAAATGGAAAGCAACAATAAACTGATATATCCGTTTTCTAGATTTTCCAATGAATAAGTGATACAGTTTGTCAAGTCTCAATTTGCTGTAATTATAGAGGATGATAAATTGCCTTTAAATTGTTCTAGAGATGATTTGTAAATAAATCTTATACAGCACTGCATTGGTAACTTTGCCAGTACTGTATCCATTATTTTGTACAAATTCAATTATAAACGTAATAGTATAAGGAAAACATGGTAGTGTTCATGTAAAGTTTGATCAATCAGTTCAAAATGATTGTAGTTCACCATTCTCGCACATTTTGTAATTCATTTAAGTATATTTTGTTGGACAAGCTTTTTTTTAAATAGTGACATAATTTTTATTCTAAGAAAGCAAATAAGGCAAATTTAATAGTAAATTACTGATTGTTATAAGATAATTGGTTGGTTTAGTTTAACGTCAGCTTTGATTTTACCTCTCTCCTTACCCTACGAGAGTATCATGTACCTCTCATTCATAGTAAATGATCGATGCAAATTGGCATGAATGTAGACATTGAATGTAACATTGTTGCAACTATATCACTAGGGTCTCATTGTTTCACGTTTATTATTATATTACTAGCTTAGTTTGTAGATAAACATTTACAAGTCACAAAGCAAGTTCTGTCATTTATTTGGGGAGTCTATTTTGCTATCTATTATAGTATAATTTGTTAAGAGGGTCTATTGTTATCCATGATAATTGGTTTGTTTAGGCGAGCTTGTTTTCAAAAAAATACTTTATTTTTTATACCGAGAAGCCAATTTGAGATTGAAATTTTTTTATTTTTGTATGATAGATTGTTTGTATTGTTTTCTGTCAGTTTTGATGTTTCTCTCAATTTACCCTATGAGAGTTTCATGTGATCTGAGAGAATGATAGATGTCAATTGGTATGAATGTAGACATTGATTGTAACATTGTTGCGACTATATCACTAGGGTATCATTGTATCACGTTTCTTATTCTATTACCATCCTACTTTTATACATGTACACCTAAAAGCCGCAACGCAAGATCTGTCCTACTAATGCCATAAGGACTGTACATTACATTATACAAACTTGACGAAAATTAAGTGCAAGTCCTTAGTGATTGTCATTAGTTGAGACCTTTAACACATTTCCAGAACAAACATAGGTTGTATAGAAAGTATCACTAAAATGGATCCATTTACTAGTGTAAACCTTATTTGAATAGGAAAAAGTAAACAAATGTACCCTTTTTCTAGTTTTGCAAAAGAATAAGTTATTCATATTGTCTAGTCCTTATTTGCTGTAATTAAGGTGATGATAAATTGCCTTTATAATTTTCTAGAGTTGGTTTGTGGATAAACCATACAGTATTGTGTTAATTACTTTGCCTGAACAATATCCATTACTTTCCTTTAGTCAACTTTTATGAATTTTAATGTTTAAAAGAATAATAAAATATAAATAGTGAAGTGTTAATGTATGGACAAAGTAGTCTGTTGAAAATGGTTTTATTTTAGTACATTTTGTTATTCATTATAGTATATTTGTTTTGACGAGTGTGTTGTCCGAACCTTTTAATATTATTGATACATAAAGGTTGTGCTTTAAATAGATTAGATATTCGATTTGGTATGTGTCAGTTATGACTGTTGTCCCTCCTTATCCTACAAGAACACCCTGTTACCACCATTTAGAGAATCTGATCAATGTAAGTAGATTACTGTAGACATTAATTTGTACAAATATTGCAACTATACACCTAGCTGCCCCGTTGTATCACGTTACTCATTCTATTACTGTCGTATTTTTGTACATAAAAACCTTGAAACCACAAATCAAAATTTGTCCGATAGTTATTATAATGACTGTTTATGAAATGTACTAGACACAACTTAAGCACAAGTTACCCATTAAGACCAGTCCTATACGTAAAACAATTTTGTAAGCATCAGAACCACAAATTGTTTAACCATTATGCTTTAAATAGTTTAGCCTCTATTTACAAAAAAAAGTAAATAAACAAGTTAGTGATCAAAAACTATTATATTTACAATCAAATCCTTCTTTACACTTCGCTTCAATTTTATTTTGCGTACAGGACATGACGAAAACTGGGTTTTAGCGAAAACCAATTGGTGTTATCCGATAGAGTCATCATAAAAAGAATACCACAATGTATCAGTTCAATGCTTAACCTAATTTGGTAGGCCATGGTCAGTTTTTGTTTTTATATAGGAACTACAACTATGTACTTTGTGCTCGCATCAAAAATAAAGTTCTGTTCTTTATCTACAAATCTAGATACAACACGTATAATTTCAAGAATGCAGTACAGAAAACATCCACGATATATTCGGTGCTTAACCTTCAAATTTGTGTTAGCCTCACACGTTCATAAATCATACTATTATTTCACAGTAGAACTTGCAAACAAGTATTAACATTTTTTTTATGGTCGCTGTTCTTATTGCGTGAAGCAGTAACACCACGCAAAGCAATTTAATCATAAGAAATTGTTTGATTTATACTACAACATCGCCAAATGCGGGTGTCTTAATTTGTTTAGAATAAGATCTATGATAGTTGGTAAAACATAATGAGCCAGACTAAATCAGTGAACATTATGCCAAGTACTGTTCATTAGTTTCCACATGCAAGAATGGTAATTCCTTCCTTTATACAGATGTGTTTTAGACTGTGATTGCGCTTTTCTTATTATCACGCCTCGTTTATTCTATTTTTTCACTTAAAGTGGAATTATGTATGAACCAATAAACGATTTTCATTCACCGTAACAAATACCTTTGTAACATAAAGAAATACAAACTTGGTATGAGTGGGCTTTATGGTAGGTAGATGTTCATTTAGTACCTAGCGGTGTAAGGTCAATGTCGACATTTCAATATCTGAGAAAATATTATTAATTTTCTTTATGGACGAAGCTAATGATACAAACAAACTCGATTACATGTATATGTATACATTTGGAACAGTTATCTATTGCTATGGATTTATTATTCAAATATATACGAATAATCTAATCTACTTGCTCAATCTAATCTCCTTTTACAACGGCAGTATCATGTTACTTCTATTAAGTATATGTCAAAAACAATGTGATATAGGGGTTCATCATAACACATGTATCAACGATACAACAAACCATCCTTGTACGAGACTCGATGTCTCAATTTATTATATCAATTCCAAAAAATAAATGTCACAAAATGTGATATAAAGCATTCATCAAAACAAATGTATCAACTATACGACTGGCGATTCTATCAGATCCGATGTCTAAAATTACTATACTCCTATCGTTGTAAATGAAACCTTAACTGTTACAAACCAACGGCTTCCGATGATTATTGTAATGACTCTAGCATTGGCTTACTTTGTTTAAACTAAGCAGAAGTCGTTCCGCGATGGTCACTGATCGAAAGTCATCAAATGATGTGGTATCTGTACCCTCCAATGATAGCTTAGTTTAAATTGAAAGAAAAAGTAAACAAATGAATCCATATTCTCGTATTGCCAATGAATAAGTTATTGTTTTTTGTCTTATCTTAATTTGTTGTAATTAAAGAGGGTGATAAATTGCATTTTTTTCACTTGTGATGGTTTGTAAATAAACCTAATAAGGTTAAGGTTATTAGGTTAGACTTAAGAGTTTATTTCATTTTCGTAAATTTTGTATAACAATTATAGTAAAACTGTTTAACGGAGACTGATTTTTAAATGTTTTTATATTATTGATACATAACAGTTGTATTGTTACATGTCAAGTTCGACTTTTGTCTCTCCTTATCCTACACGAACACCATGTTGCCACCATTTAGAGAATCTTATTGATGCAAATAGATTACTGTAGACATAAATTTGTATATATATTGCAACTATACCCCTAGCTGCCCCACTGTATCACGTTACTCATTATATTGGTGTCGTCATATTGCACATCAAATTAGTGTTAGCCTCACACATCCTTATATCATACTATTATTAGACGTTTAAGTTTGCAAACATGTATTGACATTTAATTTATGGACGTTTTTTCATTGCGTGAAGGTTTTCCAGCAGTTTTACAACGCAAAACAATTCAATCAAAAGAAATTGTTTGATTTATACTACAACATTGCCAAATGCGGGTGTCTTAATTTGTTTTTAATAAGATTTATGCTAGTTGGTAAAATATAATGAGCCAGACTAAATCAATTAGAATTATGCCAATTACTGAATGGTACATTGTTATTAGTTTACACATGCAAGAGTAGTAATTTCTTGTATTGTACATATTTGTTTGTAGACTGTGATTGCGCTTTTCATATTCTTACGCCTGCTTTTTTCTTATTTTCTCGCCTCGTTTAACAAATTATTTTCTTTTTATGCGGAATTCGGTATGTGCAATTAAACAACTTCCGTCCTCCGTAACAAATGCCTTTGTAACATGAAGAAATACAAATTTGGTATGAGTTTCTTATATAGAGAATGGTCATTCAATACCTACATGTATATAGGTTAGGTCAAAATTACACTAACTGATGAAACATCACTAATTGCCTTTATGGTAAAAGCTAATGATCCAAACTAGCCCATTCATGTATATGTGTAAAAAATTTGGATCAAATATCTACTTCTATAGATTTATTATTAAAATATACGAATAATCTAATCTGCGTGATTGATATAATTTCCTTTTACAACGACAGTATCTTGGTGCTCTCCTCAAATGTATGTCAAAACAATTTGATATAGGGGTTCATCATAACACATTTGTAAACCATACAAATAATGATCCTTGTGGATTTGATGTCTTAATCCATGAAAGTAATAATAATATCTATGTCACAAAAATATAGAATTAGACATTTATCATCACAAATGCATCAACTATATTACTAGCGATCCTCTCAAATCCGATGTCTAAAGTTACTAAACTCCTATCGTTGTAAATGAAACCTTAATTGTTACAAACCAAAGGCTTCCGATTATTATTTTAATGACTCCATTTTCCATTTTATAGATTTGCAAATTAAAAAGTTTTCCAGTTTGTCTAGTCTTAATTTGCTGTAATTAAATGAGATGATAAATTATTTGGTATCTGACTGAAGTTAAATATTTACAATATCAACTAGAGTTGTGGACTATTGTGTTTGTTACCTCTTCCGCACAAAACACTTACCCCGGTATTTATGTTGGAAATGACTGTATAAGATATTTTATATGTATATTATTATACATTATAGGTTCAATTGTTTTTGTGAAGTTGTTCTACTATTTCTGATATATTTAAATCATTTCAAATGATGACGAAGATTTTGATTGATGTGTTTGTTAATTTTTATTTACACTTTACCAACAGCCAGAGTAATAAGACCTGTGTTAGTTAAAAAAGTTAAAGTGTGGTTTAAAGTCTGCTTTAATATACATGATTACCTGAATTTACTGTGCTAAACGAGTGCAAGTATTTCAACTAAACAATGCGTTTAAAGAATCGGTGCTACACTCTAATCTTCCGTAACAACTTGTTTTATAGCATAAAAAACCAAATTAGTGTGTTTTCCTTTTGAAGAGTTTGCTCTGTGATGAATGGTTATTACAAATCTAAATGGTTTGGATGCAAACAGCCATACAAGAGGCATTACCTCAAATAGCTTTATTGGCCAAAATTGTTAATACAAATGGTTATTAAAAATGTAAATGGTTTTGGTCCAACAACCATTTCAGAGACATTTACTCACGTAGCTTTAATGGCCAAAGTTAATTATGCAATCAAGTTTGTTCATGTATATTTAGACCCATTTTCCAATTCTATTGGTTTATCGTTCAAGCATATAATCATACGAAAAGTCTTATAGGTTTATCATTCAAGCATATAATCGTAGGATAAATCAAATTGCTCACTCGTTTCTTCTTAACAGCGTTAGTATCGCTGGAATTCATTGACAAAGTTGCTGCATTATAGCAAGCTATTTCTGTGAGTTTATCATTCAATTATACGATAAATTCAGTTGCTTGGGATTTATTTTTTGTACAATGAATGTATCAAGTTACTCTACTTCTTACACAAATATAAAAAAATGTGCATTTATACTGTTATTTAACAAATAACACATGGCATTGCGGGCAATATGCAAGTTTACGGACTGGTTGGTCAGACTGAGGAAGGTGTATGGCCCGAAGCGCAGCGTCGGGCTATATAGCTTCCAAGATCTGAATGATTATAATGTTTGAAATGGTTGCATTACATTGTTCTCGCGTATCTTATCGTCAATTATCTAGCTCTGGTTTAACTGTAACAGTGTAGCTGCCCGAAGTGAGAAGAGAGCATGGACATTAGATTGTTGGCCGATTTATTTTGTGCTTCTCCAACATTAACCTAAGCCCTACGAAACGGTTCTTCGTCTAATCACCAATATCGAAAACATCAGTCATTTGCTTCTTCCTTCGGTTGCATTGTTTGCTTTATAACATAAATCACAATATCGAATTGAATTCCTCTTAAGTCGTGCTATTTGTTTATTAAAAAACTATTTGGTTTTGTTAAAAATATACAAGATGCATCAATACATAGTCCTAATGTCAAAGTTGATAATTCAAACAAACTCTTTCAAGTGTATTGATGTATAATCCATGGTCACATTAAATCTTTTTGGTTCGTATTATCTTCTTTTACATCAACAATATCTTGTTACTCTAATTCTGAAAAATATACCAATAGCAGATAATGTGCTAAAACAATTAAAAATGAGTTTTATTTATTTATTTTACCGCTAGCAGTTCATAGGTATCCTGTTCGTCATACAATTACATTTTTTACCAATGTATTCTATCACTTAGTGCATTTTAAACGTTCTTGACAGTGTACTACCGTTTAAGTCGCTAATTGAGTCCCATTAAAATTAGCCATTGATATACTATCTAGTGTTAATTCAGTTTGAATAGAAAGAAATAGCTAACAAATATATCCAATTTCTAGTTTTGCTAGTGAATAAGATATACAGTTTGCCTAGTCTTAATTTGCTGTAATTTTAGGGGATGATAAATTGCCTTGATATTTAACTAGAGATGCTTTGTAAATAAACCTTGAGTATTGTGTTGATTACTTTGCCGCGTTCAATACTACAATTTCTCTGTAAATTAATACGTTTCAGTAACAGGATAGGATAAATAACGAAATACAATTAGTGTTATGTTTATGTAAGATTCGACCAATCTGCTGTTAATGGATATATCATATAGTTTCTAACCAGACGTGAGATTGTTTCCTGTGAAAACTTGCGGTTGGAATACTGGTTGAATTTCTTTTGCCAACTCCTTAATCAACAATCAGAGTCATATTAAGTGGATAATTCACCTTACACTTGTTTACAGGATACACTAGTACAAGACTCCTTATGGTACTGCCTTTCCTTCACATTAATATGAGTGGTTGGAAGTATACGTCTAACAAATTCAAATTAAAGGTTTAAATCCAGTCAATAAAAATATCTTTAATCCCATTTTGATCGTCTTTGGATGGAGAGTACTTTCAAAATATATTCACTGAGCCCTCCTCTGGGTCTGCACTTCGGATTTTCCCGCGTTTATTAAAATTTTCTATAGAAAATTAACAAAGACAAAATTATAAATGATTTGTCTCCCGTTTTCTCCCGTTAGGCTCTTTACTCAGCTTTCATACACTGTCTTCTGTAACAGTCGTCTTCTGTCTCGTCTTTCTGACCGTAGAATGTACGTGTGATTTGAATAATTTACTAGATTGGACAATTACTCAGGACATTTTGTTTTATTTTTTTCATCATGTTCAGTCCTTTTATTGTAAGGATATATTTCAATAAAGTTTCACTTGTTACGAAACTAATATACTCTTGAGTATATAAGTTTCGTAACAAGAGAAACTTTATTATGTCGTTGCAATGTGTTTAACAAAATTATCAGTAATTTCGATCAACATAGAATTGCTTTATATATAGTATATCGCATACGTAAAAATTGATTTTATCATGCATTATGATTAGATATTATCATATTAACAATTAACACTTTGAACAAATAAACTTAACTTGCATTTATAATGATTATTATCATTGCATTTCAGGTTTCCGTATCGCCTTGTACAGTAAAAAGGATACGTAATCTCCAATTGAACTCCGCATTGTAGTCAACAATAAAAGGACATCCGCTCCTGAAGATGATACAAAATAAATAATCAGATAACCACACTGACCGAGCACTACATTAATAATTTACATGATAAGGAACCTGTAAGTTTTTAAAATCAGTGAGTATTGTGGACTATTTCTACTTGGAATAAAAATGAGTAATTCAACATTTGGTATTGTGAATGGAAGTGTGGAGACATCGCAGACAGATACACATATATGTTTTTCAAACGCTGTGAACTATAATAAATCAATAGACAACGTTTCCAATGAGGACTGCATCAATTTTTATGCAACACATATGTTTCCAACTTATGATAAATGGATTTTAATAGCTGTTTACTTTGTGACTTTTATTATGGGTGTGGTAGGTAACTCCCTTGTTTGCTTTGCAATAACTAACAACAGAAATATGCGATCAACACCGAATGTGTTCATATTGAATTTATCTATCGCTGATCTTGCTGTCATCATCGTTTGTCTCCCTTTGGCTTTGGTGTTTGACGTCACTAGCACGTGGTTCTTTGGAAATATCGGCTGCTTGATTCATATGTTTGTTACGGTAAGTTTTTATTTCGCTGATGTTGTGAAACAACCTGACACGTGTAAAAGTGTATAATCTATATCATGTAATATAACTTGCCAAAATAATTATTCGTAAATGTTAAGAATCACTGCAAATGCCTTAATCACGACAGATATAATTGAATCTTATTTATACAACGACGTTATCACACTTACATATAAACAAGTAGCATATTTGATATTATTAATCTAAACATAGACAGTCTGGGAGACTCAATTTATGAGACAATTACTTTTTTATCGGAAGTTAATTTTTAAATTATATTCATTATTCATCCATGTAAATTGAATTGATTGCTTTCGTACATTAAATTGCTTAACGTATACTTTTTGATCGTGAAACATTTCGACTAATCAAATAAGCGGAGTCGTATTGTCATCAGGACACCTACTATTTCTTATCTAGTTAAAACGTATTAGACATTTGAAGAAACCGATGTGGTCATTGTTGAGGAAAGGAATGGTTTAAATTGCAACTAGGATTTAGTTTATGCTCGTTACATTGATAATTTAAATTTATTGATAAATACTGTTTGTTTGTGTGTTTGTTTGTTTTGTTGGGTTTAACGCTTGTAGCAACACATTGTATAGGTCAACTAACAGCTGTCAGTCAGCCTACTCACTGTTCCTGAAGAGGCTAAATCTCTAGATTTAGCTGTTAACCAACTACTAAGCGCATACTCTCGTCAGTGACTGAAAACTTCCCTACATAATTAAGAATCCAAGGTAGAAGGGAGAATGGCTGTAGAAATAATTTCATGACCAAGATCCACGAAAGTATGAGCAGCCCGGGAATCGAACCCACGACCCCTCGATCAGTAGACTTGCGTGCTATCAACTGAGCTTGCCGGGCGGCTTTGATAAATACTGGATAACAGAAATTATTAACCCTCAGAACTAAGACAATAAAAATGCATATTTAGCAAAACCTTGGAACTGGATGATCCGTCAAGTGCATTAGTCAATGCAACATAAAACCAACTTTCTACGAGCATTTTATATTAATAGTCAGTACCTGCAATAGTATAATTATGTAAATTCTTTATTGCTTGATTCATGCCATTATGAAATGGCCTATTGTTATCACATGTAAATACGTTATGATCTCGATTGGATTCAACGGAAGATGGAAATATATCGGAAGCCTTACAAAGAAAAAATAAGATATTTTCTATGGACATATCTAGGAAATAAACACACTCATACATCATGTACTATTGCCACTATGCGTATTGGGTAGGTGCTGAATAAAACTTCCGGAAATATGTACTCCTTTCATTAAAAAGACGTTTCTAGAACATCAATGTCTTCATATATGATAACAGGAGTGGTAAGAGCCATATCAAATATGTTACCATAGACATGTTTAGTGAAGACGAATCGAATAAATGTTGATGACTTAAGAAAGTGTGATTTCTTACGCATATACATGTATAAGAAAATTATGAGACTGGTCATCTCGAATTTGCATTAGCGTCTGTGTTAACTATAAGAAAATGGAAAATGCCTGTTTAATGTAATTTTAGACTTGATAAAAATAGTTTGCCGACCGGTTAGCTCACTTGGTACCACGCAAGTCTACTAATCCAGGGGGACATACGTTCAATTTCCAAGCGGGGTATACTTTAAACGTCGCCTCAATCTAACAATGCTCTAACTACCAAATTTTTAATTTTGGGAAATCGACTTCAAAAGTTCAAAAGGTTATATCTTCGTTGTTTCAGTCTGTATAGACATGAGACTTGGTAGGCACATTAACAATGTTATTCAACACATATTTGAAGAATATGATTGAAATATTATGAATAATAATGCTGAAAATTGCAAAAATGTGTTTGGAGATAGATCAAAATTCGCTTATTTTGGTTGATGCATCTCGTTCTAACATTGCGCTATCTCCAAGAAGACTTTATAATGGTATTTGAGCACATTTTCTTTAATTTTGAGTTTGTAACACTGCCTATATGTTGCAGCATATATATTTATTTTGGTATACACCGAAAATATGATGTCTCTGGAGAGGAAAAACACGATAATCATGTTGTGTACACCGACTGGACGAAAGGAGATAGAGCAATGTTCGAACAAGCTTCTATGGGCTTAGAGCATTGTTAGAGTCAATTAGGACATAAAACGAGTGACGAAGATTTCATTTTGATCGGATAACAGTATTTTCAGCCCAAACATTGATCTATGTCCTGGACATAGAGCAATGTTTACGCTGTGAGCAGAGAAAATGTGTGGAGATAGGATAATGTACGATTGGCGAATTGGGCTGTTTGACATGATAGAGTCTCGACACCTTTTTTAGAAGATAGAACAAGGTCATACAAGTCACTTGGTATGTTTATCTCATTTTTTTCAAAAATGGAGATAGGACATTGTTAGATTGAGGCGACGAAAATTTGTGGAACTTGGTCATGATATAAGTTCTATGGCCTTTTTTGCTCCGATCACTGATTCTTGTCATTGAAAGCAGTTGCTAGTCACTGACGAAAGTATATGCCTAGTTGCTTGTTAATCCAGATGTAAGGCCTTTCCAGGAGCGGTTTGTATGGTGAATGTCTTGCTACGGCTTTACATTAAACCGAAAAAGATAGATACTTTACTATAAAATTTACCAAGTGGATTGCTATTTTCTTCTAAAATGAGGAAAATCATAATAAGCCTTAATTGATCTTCACTAAAGGTGAACGCATGGTAATTATGTATTATTAATTAATTAATTATTAATTGCAAATTTGACAACTAATTCTTAATTTTTGAAATTGCACTATCATGTTGTATTTATTTATGTTAAAATTTGCTCACATGTATTTACTCTGTAAACTGTGACAAAATAAAAGATATGTTCTGTTCTGTAAAGGACAAAGTAAAATAAATACTACAAGCGTAAATAACAATTTTGATATCGGCAGATTAATAACCGACTTTGATTTGTCCTGTTGTACATATTTTATAAATTGATGTACTCACATACTATGAAAAAGCCTCTATAAGACATTGTACAAATAATTGATCATTAGTGAACTTATATAAAGTATACTTTTAACAAGCACATTAACAGAACGATGGTTACATTTAGTTTCCTTAAAACATGTCATCAATCAACGTCTATTTCTTATTTTTTACATTCTACAATCGAGGTTATACATGTAACTTGTTTAGGTTAAGCCTTATTAAGTTTGCCATCGAACATACTTATATTGGTCTCCTAACAGTCAAGATTATTCTCACGAGGTTTATTTCACGCAAATAACTGTATATTACCTTGTCAACTTAATCTTACACTTTTGACTGGTTTACATTAATGTAATAAAACTTTACGATTATTTTCTAACTGGTAAAGGAAATACAGCTGAATTGATATATGATGCAATCCCAGAAATACTTATCATAAAATCGATTTTGATTTATGGATTTTCTTACTTAACTTTTACATACATTTCCGTGTATCACAATTAAATTGGTTAGAAAATACAAACTTTTTATGATTAAATTAGTTGTTAGAATTGTTTTATACCTGGGGTTTTCAAGATCTGAAAAGTCGAAAAACCCCTTTATGTAATTTAATGAAACAAAAACTCCGATTTCGGTAAAATATTGCCTCTAAAATGCCACTCATTTAATTTGTTGTTGATAGGATTAAATAAACAGGCTGAAAAATGCTTTATGAAAATGTTATTGCAAGACATATTTAAATAAAAATGTATAACAGGAACTTGTTATCAAAGCAAGTCGTTCTATAAGCATGGAAATAGTTTCAGCTGTCTTTAGTATGACAGTAAAAACATAGTAAACTATACTGTTAGTTTCCTAAATATTGTAATTGTCACGAAATATTTCTTTACACGGAAATTACTATATCATTAACTTGTGCATCATAGGTTGTAAAATCTTAAAGGCTTGACAGGAAAACAAACATGATATGAATTCTGATGATAGTCTATTAGTCGTAACAGTTAATATTTTAACTTCTTCGATTTTAAGTGGTAACTAGTTTGTACATATTGAAAATAACACGACTTTCATAACGAGGGAGGTAAAAGTCCACTTTAATCAAAAGTTTGCTTAAATGATTTTGCGACAGAATGTTGTGTTACAAATCAAATCCATGCTAGATAATCAACGTAATGTAATGAATGGAATATATGTTTATCATTTATCATTTTTTGTTAAATATATTATTGACGAGTTTTACCATATGCGTCAAAAAAAAACAGTCAGTACCTGCATTAGTATGAAAATCCTATTTATAGCACGGTCAACATCATAAGAAAATGGACGATGCTTATTAAATACGTTATAATCTCGATAGTATGCAACGTAGAGTAAAAATTGATCGGAAGCCTAACAGCGATAAAAACATACTAAGATATTTGTTATGGACATACTTCGGAAATAAACACACTTTTATAGAATGTACTATTGCTTAAATGCTAATTGTATTGGCCTAGATGTACTGGTTAAAACTGGATGAATTATGTACTCCTTTCATTACAAAAGTATCTCTATAACATCAAGGTCTTCATATATATCTACAGGAATGGTAAGAGCTATTAACAAAGTAAGTAACAAACCTCATGTACTTACTTTATTAGAAACCTTTTAGTGGAGACCATCCGTAGAAGCCAAATAAATGTTGCTGACTTAAGAATATGCAATTTCTTATACATATATAAGTAAACATTTTTTTTCTGTGCATCTTAAATTTGCAGAAGCGTCAGCTTTAACTGTAAGAGAAAGCAAGCTGCCAGTTTAATGCAATTCTTGATTTAATTGATATATTATATATATCATTCTATACAATTGCTAGTGTACATCTTAATTGAAGAAAATCATAAGTCTTAAATACATATGTATCCTTCCTTTTTCTAAAGGTTAACGTGGTGTCATTAAACCGTATAAAGGGCAAAATCGAATAAATAAAACAGGATTGTGTAAATTACAACTCTGATGGTAGCAGATTAGTAACTGAACTTGATTTGTCCAGTTGTTGATATTTGGTAAATTTAATTTGATGCACATATTATATACCAAGAAATAGAACATGACATTGTTCAAATAATAAAGATTCAAGTGAACTTTTGTGAACTAATATGAAGTATGCTTATTACAAGCGCATTAACTGACTTGTTATGCTCACAATCATAATTTACCATTTCATCACATTTACATGAGCTGAGATACTCAGTTTACTCAAATACTCAATTTTTTATTTAGACTGACCTATTTATTTTTCTTTCTGAATTTTATCTCAAACAACGACATTAAGAACTTTGTATATTTCCACTACTAGTTAGCCTAATTTCCAGAACATTTGAAATAAGCTTCAATGTTTTATACTTTCTTTAGAGGGATGTGATTACTGTCATCAAAGGTTCTTAAAACATGTTATCCATCAATGTCGTTCTGTACGTTTGGTTATATATGTAGGATTAGTTAAAATTGGGTTGATAGGCGATAAAACGTCGTACATAATTATATTGGTTTTCTAACAATCTTATTCTCGAGAGTTTTCTTTTTTTCACGCAAATAATTGTATGTTAACTTGTCAACTAAATGTTAAAAGTTTGACTGTCATAGGTATAAAAAATCTAATTGTTACCTAAAAAGTGAATAAAATTCAGCCAAATGGATAAACCTATCAATCACAAAACAATTATTATACATGTATTATCTTTCTGATAAGGGAATTCAAAGACAATATGATATTCATACATACTGTGCATGTTTTTCTATAAAATTATATTCAATATTGTATATACGTTATATGTGAAATTCTGCCCAAGTTTTTCTAGGTGATGAACATATAGATTATGCCAATAAAATATTTTGACGTGACTAGACTTGACATACAAAAATGTGATACAAAGAATAGTTACTAAATGTATTTACGTTACACGGCATTGTTGTATTAAAAAAGTCAATAAAATGGTTTATTTCTAGTCTGAAAGAATTTTATTGTCTAAAACTTTCATGAGAAAGAGATGATTACAGTCATCAAAGTTTTTCGTAGAACTTGTCATCAATCTATGTCGTTCAATTCTCATGTTAATACTTATATATCACGTTTCAGCTTTAATTAGCGTGACAGGAAAAACACATCGCAAAATAGGCCTATACTGTTAGTTTTCTTATATAGTAATTGTCACGAAAGATTTCTTGACACGAAAATGATTCTAATATTAGCATGATTATCCTAGTTTTGAAAATATAAGGATTTGACAGGCAAAAACACAATTTTTTATGATTTCCTATAAATCTTGGCAGTTTTAAAGTAGAATTCCCATGTACAAAATAGGTTTATAACTTCGAATACTTTCTCCAAAAACTGGTTTCTAATTAAATATTGTATTTCTGACGGTTTTACTATGTCAGATTATATATTGTATATCTAAGCTTTAAGTACAAATTGAAAATATCAGTATTTTTATAAGATAGAATATAAAAACTTTTAAACATTTAAAACATTTAAAGTTTTATTTTTAATTTTGCAACAAACTATTGTGTATGTTATTTATATAATCCATGCAAATTGATCCATATGAAAATGAAAACAAATATTATATTTTTATCATTTGTTCATGCTTTTTTAACAAATATGAACGACTGTAAAATTACATATGGAAATTCTATCTTAACTGAAATTATTGTTTCCGTGTCACAAAATATGAGAAAATGAGTAAACGAATGTAGATCATTCACTTTAAATGTATTTATTTTCAATATTAACCGATTTTTCAAACGGTCAAACGACAGTTTTATCACTGATATTAAAATTGTTCATTATTAGTTCAGAGAAATGAAATCTAGACGTTTTGATAGCAATCCAACTATTCATTACAAACGGTAAACTTCTCGTCTTGATGGCTTTATTGTGTAATACTTTCATGAGAAAGAGATAGTTACTGTCATCATAGTTACTATACCTCAGAACATATCATCAATCCACGTCGTTCTATATTAATGGTTATAAACGTATATATAGTTTTGGCTTTCATTTGTTTGACTTGAAACATCGTTAAACGTAAGGTGATTGTCTAATACGAAAAATAGATCGCTTCCAGGACGTACGTATTTGAACGTGTCTACTCTTTAAGATAAGGCTTAGAATAAATTGTACGATTACTGAACAACCAATATAGAAATTGTGTTACGATGCAACATTTGAGAATGTAATATGTCAAAGTATCAATTTTAGGATCAATGTTTGTCTATATTTGAATGACTTATTAAACACACTTAATGAACAGCGTAAAACATGCACTGAATATAAGCATAGCAATAAAGAAATCCTATTTGTCAATTACTTTTGGAAGGAAGGATTTTTTTAAACAATACTTTTTTAGGAATGGTATGCCAAATTTGAAAATAACGACAACATCAAATTTAATCATGTGTCAACTTAATAGAAAACAAGTAGGTAATGCAACCTAGAAAAAAGTGCAGTAAATATATATATACTATGACGAAAAAGAAACGCCGGGTACATAAAATATGCAACACATGTCCGGCCGTGTTTCGCAAAACAAGAAGGGTCGTCGTTAAAAGGGGGTATTTTTTCACATAATCAGCATCGGAAATCGATTGAAACTTCAACGGCTGGTTCCATACAGATGACATTTCATACAAAAATAAATATAATAATCCAATAATACCATTTATCCCTTAAAACAATCATTATAGGTTACCCGGCGTTTCTTTTTCGTCCTAGTATATATATACACTTAACAACTTGCTAAGTATACACCTATATATTTGGTCATAACTGGAATGATACGTAACCTTATGTCGAAACGCGTTGTGGAATAAAACGTTTTTAATTGGAGTTTGTCTTCCTTATTCAAACATTATTAACCTATAGATATAAAATTTGTAGAAAATGTTTATCAAATAGTATTTTATTTATTAGCAAAATGAAGAATAAATTGAACAGTAATTGATTTCTTATAAGCAGTAGAAATATTGGCACCAACAAAGTACAAATTCACATCAATAACGCGTATGGCCACCTTCAGCACGTATAACTGCAAGACACCTTGCTCGCAATGAGATTATGCAATTCTGAATAATACCCTAGGGTATCATAGCACATTCCAGCTGTCTTGACGTCATACGACGTCTTCTCTAGCTTGGCAGGTCTTTAACACTTCCGGTTTGCTCAAGCTTTCTTAAAGTTTCATCACATTCAAAGGGATACGCTTGAAAGTATGGGCAATCTGAAAAATAGGTTCACTTTGTCACGATTGTTTAAGGTTTCTGCATTGCAGCTATGCTTAGAAGGTTTCAGTGATTAATATGATGCGAGCAAGACATGAGATAGCAATTCAATTCAATTTACCTTTCGTACTGATGAGCCAGTATGTATCATTTCGATAGCCTGGCTTCTTCATTTCAAGCTAATTGGTTTCATACTTACGACTTGTGAAATTTTAGGTGTTCTTTCTAAGAGTAAATTGCTATCGATATAAACATGTACAAAATAAACGTAAAAATGTAAACTGTTTGGCACATATAAATAAAAAGCACAAAATGCACGTGCATCTTGGAAGTCGGTTACTACAAGGTGGATATTGACGTTTTTAGTGTCCCATGAAAGATATAGTACCCCATAGTTGACTCACAAAATTTCGTTTAAATATTTTAACAACTGTTGAAATTATCAGCAAGGGAAATGTGTATACTTAGAAAAGTTGTTAAGTGTACATGTACTATCAAACGTAGCTGATTTGAAAAAAACCGATTTAAACAAATAATGAATGTAATGTTTGCTTAAAAATCTGGAAAAAGGAAGCAACGTTGACTTGAATTAGGGCATAGACATAACCATGCAACTATATGTTCGAAATTCCTGACATTTCCAGAGAAATTTAAATTTGACCATGGTAATATTTAAATAAATATTATGATAATTACATCGTCGTACTTCTACTTTGTAAAGTAGGTGTTCAAGTCAACGAATGCATTATTTATTATGAATTACTGCCAATTAAATCACAAATCGCACAATTTGTTAACTTCTGATTAACTCCCACTTTTGTCCCGGTGAAAGGTAGTGTAACAGCGATTACATATATATATGCAAGATAAGCAGACGCATTGTCAAAACTGGAGTAAGCTGTCAGAACGTTAAACGATGGACATGTACGTATTACAGTTAAGCAATGGATTGAAAGGTTAGTGGTTTGATGGGTGACCGTTATAGATTATTGTAAGCTCTATGTGCGTTACAATGTTCCTGTAGAGTAAAATACGAAACACAGTTGACTAGAATGATTTAGAGCTATTGGTGTTTGAGGAACAGAGCCGATGACATACAAAAGTAGGGATATGATTAGGAGAGTTGATTTTCGAAATGGTTATTTTGAAATCTTAAAATCGTTCAAATATACTTTCAACAGTACTTTAAGTACTTTGATTTCATACTTGTTTCGAAATGTAAACGTATGCATAAATTGCAATATTAACGTCAATCTCATATGCCTGGTAGAATGCCAGCTGCCTTACATAAATGGCATGGTAAAAAAGTGATACCAAAAGAGTTCGTTGATCTTTATTATATTTAAGTATCATAAGGTTTTCTTGTGG
This sequence comes from Mactra quadrangularis, assembly GCA_025267735.1. NCBI lineage: Eukaryota > Metazoa > Mollusca > Bivalvia > Venerida > Mactridae > Mactra > Mactra quadrangularis. The sequence goes on along the minus strand of CM046300.1, from coordinate 6,581,829 downwards.
TTTTGTGAAGCTATTTCAGCACTAAGTCGTCATTGTATTTTTTTTCATAAACATGAGTCTATATTTTTTTTTTATCAGTTATATATTGATATCGTCTCTACTATTATTCTAACTATTCTGTTCTATTAACCCCCGTTCCAAGGCGGAATCCCTTTTAGTTTCTTCTTTGCGTTTATCGGTGTCCACTTTATAATAAAAGTTTACAAATCTGAACATATCTCCCTCTTTGCTTTTCGATTGTGCAGTTTTCTGGTGGTTACTGTTTCTTATGTTTTCAAACTTTCTTTATTAGGTTAAAACTGTTTCAAAATCGTTTTATGTGCTTTGTAAGCAAGTGTTATTACCATTGGTAAATGATTTGGTTTAAGAAATTAAAATTAACATAATCAACATACTATTCACGATGTTTTTTCGGTGAAACTAAATGAGCTAAAACTAGATATACATTTATAACCACGAGTATCAAACGACAAAAATGATGAAATTGTTCTTAGGTAACTATGATAAAAATAATCATCTCTTTCTCGTGAAAAAATGAGACAATAAAGCTCTTTTAGATGGAAAGTAAACCGTTTGTAATAGAATGTTTGGATTAATGGTAAAGCCATTGTGGAGTTCATTTCACTAACCAGTCGGATAATGAACTTTGCATCAATTGAACGCTTTTTATATGCTTTCAAGTGGATAACAAGGATTTCTATGTGAAACAAAAACTGTAGCTCCACAGTTAACAAACTTTTGATACCTTTATTGTCTGGCAATGAAATAAACTTTACCAAAAATTCGACTTGGTTTGTTGGGTGTGAAAAATTGCAGCAAAATAAAATAATCTTCCTGAAGTCGCAGTTCTAACCAATCGAAGTTTTAAATGTTAATTGCAAAACCTGGAGAACAATTAAATATAAGAAAACATTGATTAAGAATTTAAGATTGATAATTCTCTTCAATTGACATCACACCGGACCTCCCATTTCTAAATATTCATAATCCGTTAAACAATGTAAGTTGGTATACTTGGACAAAAATAGTCGCATTTCTTTGAAATCCAAGGATTTCTTTGTGTGACGAAGTTGTATTTTTAATGTTTTAGTGCATTAATTTATAAACAATTTGTCTACTAAACCTTGTTAAATAAGCCATAGCAATGTAACATTTACTTCAATATGTGCATTCAAACATATTTAACTCCATTAAATGGAAAGAGGTGATTACTTATATGAAACCATACATTTCAAAAGGTTTTGCTTTTATGTTTCTAAGCAAATTCCAAGACGTGATTTTCAGGTAATGTGACTGATTACTTGTAACCTATGTAAATGACAACATTTATTCAAAATTAACTGGTAAATGTTGAATAAATGATTCTTGATTCTGATTAAATCAGTCTTTAATCAAATAATGTTCTTTTATATAAAATATTGAAGTATATAAATAAAAAATTAAAACAGAAAAAAATTAGAATATATATTTCTTGCGACATTTAACAATAACGCAACATATCTAGACTGAAAATGAACAACAGCCAAGCAGGTTTCACTAACATGAATAAATTAAGATAAATATAAGAGTTAAGTCTCGAATTAATGAGAAAAAAAACATATAAAACATATATTCGAACATTTAGCTATATATTCGAACATTTAGCTATAACCAACTACTAGACGCATACTTCCCTCAGTGACTCACTACTGCCCTACGTTATAATCAGTGGAAGGAGGTAAAATGGCCATAGAAAATTATTACATCACCAAGCTTCACTAAAGTATGCCCCACCTGGGAATCGAACCTTCGACACTTCGATCTGTAGCCTTGTGTGCTAGCGACTGAGCTAGACGGGCTTTTTTCAATGTGAATAGATAAAATTATGTATCATTATATTACCTCTGTCTTGACTTGGTAGAAATTTAATTTACAGAACATTGTTTAAAAAAATCCGCAAAAAATTGACCACACAAATTATAAATCTTTCACGAATTTAAAACCACTTTCTATTAGGTTATATTCTGCAATCGACTTACCTTTATAGCTTTCATGGAAACATGAAGCCGACAACTTCCTTCTTTATTAAGGAAGTTGTTTAGAACGTGTTAAGTATATCGCATGTTATTCTGCTTCTTATTTACTTTTTTATTTCCTTGTATTTCATAGAGTACACTCCTTATTTCAGCATTAGTCGGTGTGATTAATAATTTACGTAGTTACGTGTGAATACAATAATAGTTATTATAGACTGTCACGTAACAACTAAAAAAATCAATGTAAAGTCATTAGATTAAAATTTATCCCTGTTTAAATTTTCATAAGTCTTACACATTTCTTTAGAAAACACATTAAAACTGTCTGTTTATTTACAAACAAATATTTCATTTTAATAATATAGGAATTTTCATAAAGCCATTCCTTTGTATTTATTGGTCTGGAATTAAAAGTCCTTTATAATCGTTTTCTGCAATTTTAAGAGACAAGTAAAACCACATTACGAATAATTAAAAGAGTTATAAAGCTTTTACAAACGGATTATGCTAAATAAATTTAGAAATTAACAAAGCATATTAATCTTCTTTTGTATTGCCACATCCTGATATAACTTTTGTGACAAAAATTGTCTCTGTGTTTCAATCGGTATAGTTAATAAGAACATAAATAATATTGTTTTCCTCACATGAAAGTAAACATTTGTTAGAACTTAACAATGCCTCCTGGAGGTATGTTTATTTTTTCATATAAGTCATTCAAGTCAAACAAAATCAAATTGTGCTCAAATATTTAAAAAATAATTTTAATCAAATCTTCAGTTTCTATCTTATTTCTCTTTCATTGCAAAAATATGATAAAAGAAAAAAATGGTTTCTTCCGCTAACATTATTTGAGATAAACTTCATCAAAGTATATATATTTATAAAAGTGAGTTTTTTAACTCGGTGCGTCGATTTACCGTAAGAATAGTCTTACTGGGCCGACTTGATTTGCCAGAGCGTCTCAATCGGCGTGTGCTGGTTTCTAAACGGGCACCGGCAAATCACTTTATTTGTTCCGAGATTAAGCTGAAATCATTAGCCTGCGAACGCCGATTAGCCGGTTACGTTTGAGCGGCGAGCCGCGATCGAGTGACAAGTATGGCTGTAAATGCCTACAAGGTGACCTATTATAATAATATTTTACTTAATTTATAATTGTATGGGCTAAATACTGACTGAAATTGTGTTTAACTCCCCTTACGTGTCATTTATGTAAGAGCAATATCATAAGTTCACATTTTACTCGCCAGACACGAACTTGACAATATTGACGACTAAAATGATTTATTTATACACACTACTTGAAATTCGACTGTCTGCAACAGTAATTTATCGTCATCCTCGTCAATACTCATCATTACTTAGCTAACTATTTTTAACACAACCACAGCCGTAGCTATTGACGCCAGTTTAGTAAGCCGGAACACTTGATTCATATTTCACACCGGGGCGAGCCGATCGGCGATCGGTTAACGCCGAATCGTAAGCCGCACTGGCAAATCAAGTCGGCCCACTGTCAAAAATAGGGAGGTACACATATATTCGGAAATATTATTTTATTATCTATATAAAACAAGCAAGTGATATCTATACTATTATTCACTGAGCCACACGTACTGAATAATTAATTTTGTTTTCACAAGTATATATACTTTGAAACTGCTACACAATTGTGTAGACTCACGTGTTTTCCCCATAAACGATTAAATCTAAAATTGAGTGCAATATCATGCCATAATTTGAAAATTGATTTATACCATTTATATTCTCAAGTCCATTGGCAGTTTTAAATATAAATAAACAGTGCGTCAGATCATTTAGCTTAGTCAGAGTAGTGAAGGTGAGTTTAATATTATGTTTGTCTTGATTCAGGCATTAAAATGATTCTTATTATTGTATTAATGACTAATTTGCAAATTACGATTTGCACTTTAAACTGATGCTTATTTATCAAATATTGATTTATGAAATCTAGAACGCTTTGAAACTTTATACAGATCGTTGTAGAATACCATGATTTAAAAACGTCATGATATGAAAAATATATTTTGCAACATAATTAGTCACAGTTGAACTATTTTACATTAAAAATGAATTTTAGAGACGAATTTTAGGTTCGGATTTAAAATTAGTTCAGAATGTCATGTCATAGTTTTACCATAAGTTTTATAACATGTAAACGTACATACATTTAGACAAACCAACTTTATGAAATGTATTTCTTTTGTAGATATATACGAGTATTTATTATTATACATGTGCTTTTGATATAACGGTAAATTGTTCAGGTACAGGCTCCAGGCCTTTTTTATTCTGTTTTTGGAACATGTCATTCTGGTCAGCTCATTAATTTCATGATTAGTTCAGGATGATATTGTCTTTGTAAGAGTTGATTTTTTTATTTGTTTTATGTCATGATCATTAGCTCAAACACGCTAAATTAATCCTAATATTAAATTTGCACCAACAGGCATGTATGTGGTTATCTTACCATTAAATATACTCGTCTTATTACATGTATGTATTCACATTTTCTTGTTCTTTTTTGCAGATGTTAAGTATAAACGTATCGGTATTAACTTTAACAGCAATATCTATTGAGCGTTGGCAAGCAATATGTCATCCTCTGAGATTTCACAACACGTCCAAAAGAACAAGATGTATTTTAATAATCATTTGGATTATTTCAATTGGGGCAGCGTTGCCATTCACTTTAGCATCATCAGCACAACCATATAAACCATTCACTGTCTACTTTACAAATTGTTCACCTAATCTGTGGTCGGAGGAAACATCTTTAGTTTATCAGTTTTGCATTGGAATTTTCTTCTACTTTGTTCCACTGGCTTTGATGGCATTTGCTTACGCTCAGATTGCATTGGTATTATGGACAAACAAAGCACCAAGACACAATGAATCAAAACGTGAGTATTCGTAACCTTGTTCTTAGTATTAATAAGGATTCTTTCAGTTTTATTCAATGGGAAATCTTTGACGAACGTATTAACTCCTACACAATGTACATGACTAAAAGTATTTCTTTAGCCCCAATCATGAGTGTTATTGTGTCTTCATAACCCAGACAGTCTCTGTAAAGTATGAGATAGGAACACTCTAATGATACAGACTACAGAGTAACTACGTAATAATTTTAATTACAAGTCATGTCAATGTTATATTTTATCGGAAGAAACTTTTCAGATCCTCTTAACCAGTCTTAACCATAAACGTTAAACAAAACAAAGGATACAGCTATAAAGAAAATCCGAATGGTCCCTCTAGGATGTTTATAGATGTTACAAACAAACTAAACAACAAAAATCTTAGACTTTTTGCTCCCTTAAAATTCTAAACTAAAATAGTCTCCTCATTTCTAATTTGTTTCCTTCAATTATTCGCTTTAGAAGTATAATCTGTCATGACATGCATCAGTTTCAGTTTGTAGATAAGTGTTTATTATTCATTCAAATATGTTGATTCAGTTTAACCAATAAATTTATTTATCAAACGATTGCCATATGTTTGCATACAATACTCGATTATGTATTTGTGCAAGAGATCGGAGGATAATTTATTGTTTTCCTACCCAAAAGTTTGGTTATTGATTCTTATGTAGAAATGTCTAAAGAATTTGAAAATGTCATTCTTAAATTATAGAGGCATTCGTTTTATAACAGAATAACTGTCTAACAGGGACTAGTGGAACATTAATGGATTTCAAATTCATTTCGAAGTGTTCTTATGCCAGTCGATTAAACATTTCCATTCTAGCAAAATTACAAATATTTGTTGTCGGATATCATATTTTAAATTATCCTTAAGCATCGTTACGTATAAAAGTGTTTTGCAATCTGAAGTCCAGTGCGACTCGAAATGATACCGACGCACCAAACAATCTCCTTTATGTTTCAGGACAATGTGCTCGAATGCTAAGTGGTCCGATGGACATTAATAAAACAGATCCGAGTACACAAAATGAAAGTAGAAAGAAAGCTGCCAAAATGTTAATAGCTGTAGTGGTAGTGTTTGCATTATGCTATCTGCCAAATCAGATTATGAATGTAGCTACGTAAGTTAATAATGTATCTACGTTTTATGTTAATTGTTTTCATTGTAATGGTCACTAGTAAAGCTAGTATGTTTTAATATATTAGAATAACATTTCTGGAATCTAATAATAGGAGTAAAGGTAGAATTTCCCTTATATAAAACTATGTTTATGATAATGAAATGATAAAGTTTTCATTAAAGATGTTGCAAAAGAATGTTGTTGTTTTTAAATTTAATCCATACAAAAAATAAACATAGTATACTGAATGAATTATGTTTATTTATTACAGTTTATAAATATATTTATAACTGTAAATTGGCATTATTATTATTGGATTCTGTTATAATTTATAGACGCTTAACTCATAAATCACGACAAATTAAAAGATTTTCATTCAAAAAATGAATAGTGAAACAATATATGTGATAGAATGATAAAATACAGCAAGAGTAGTGGTTCAAACAGTCGATGAATGTTAGTTGCTGTGACCGTATGCGTTCTTCATTAGCTGCAACAATGACTTCAAACACAAATCCCGCACGAAAAACAATTTTATTGCCGTTGTCATTCAAGTTGAAGTTGTTTGCTTTTAAAACTACTTGAATAGCAGGATTCTTAAATGCGCTATTAGAACACTTGTCAAACTAAAGTTGTTGAACGTCCTGCATTATGTTTTATAGTTTATAAGTACTGAATTGTATTTCTAGTATATGTCTGCGTTTTGGTGCTTGCGATACCGTTTTACAAAATTGCCTATTCGGGTTAACTTTGCATCGTTGTAGGTAAGACTTTTATTTATAACGATGTTATAAATAACCTTATGGGAAGAGTGGCACTAAGGCCTATTCGTAAAGTCCAAGAAAGGGTGTAAAATTATTACTTATGTCAATAAACGGCGAAATATCCTTCCCACTTTCTCACACAATAGACTTTTATTTCTATGTTCAAGTTATTTAAATCGTTGGCAACGATTTATTGCTGTACATTTTGAATTCACTTTAAACTTTTCGCTAAATGCAAATGGGGTTTGTTCCGTATAGCAAGAGTTAAATTGAAGAATATCATCAATATCTGTTTGTTTTCTTTTCAGTTTCACTGGAAGTATAAAAGGAAATATATCACGTGAAGTATTACAGATTATTGCATTGTCTGCTCATTGGCTGGTATTCTTCAATAGTTGTATCAATCCCATTATATACAACTTCATGAGTGGTGCGTATTTAAACAATTACAACGGCACCCTGTTTGGTTTGTTCGAGGCGTTTCAAATGTATCAGTTGCTCAGGTCAGACAAATCAATCAATTTCCATTAAAGAATACTTTATTTGCACAACTAGACATTAAGCAATGACTCAAACTGATTTAAATAGCAACACTTTGACGTATTTATAAAAAATATCACGAATAAAACTTTCATCTTTCTTTAAATATTTCATAATGTCTCTGATCGGAAGTAATTAGATTCTTAAGATTTCTTAAAATATCATAGTATCATTACGTCAAGGATGTACCTGTTTGAACCAGAGCTCAAGTGAAACTAATGATCTGAGATTATAAATCGATATAATCATTGGATGTAATTAGATATTTAATGTCAACTTGCCATTATAATATCATGAAAGAAAACCATAGTTTAAAACACGTGGACGAAGGTAAAACTCAAATAATTGTAAAGCTATTAAGATCATTTTGGTTATTGCGAAAACATGCGATATTTTAAGTCCCAAATGCTCGACTTGAGAAGAAAAACGCCCTATGAAGTCTGTTCCGCTATTAAGATAAGACCATCGCTTTTGGTGATCCCACTATTGGAATTTTCTGTACTTATTAAACTATTTACTTCTAACGACAAAACTAATGACTGCCCATACTGTATCTGACCATAAATTTGCAATACATCAAATCAGTTGATACACGCAGCCAAATTAGTCATTTATAAAACGTTAATGTGCCACACGAGAAAGTGATAATATCCTTAAGGTGATTCGCATGTCTGTAAAACTATAATCTCTAATGTTACGTGCTGAATGGCTCAAAAATGTTCTTCTCTAATTGGCACAAAAACTTCAGACGTAGTTTAATCAAACATCAAAGTCAACGATTTAATTAACGTACTTAGTAAGGCGAACGACCATACGGATGACTTCAGTTTTGCACTTCAATCAAATATGTCTCTGGTTTAATTCATTATGTTTATTTTTTATATTCTGTCATTTTCAGGAAAGTTTCGTCAAGAGTTCAAGAAAGCCATGGCATTATGTTGTTTTTGTTGTAGAAAACGACAGCACCGATGGCACGATTCATTTCGAGTGACTTACACTGTTAACTACCGTACTATTAGCATTCGCACTGCAAATAACTCAAACCGTAGAAAAGACAGGACTGATAGTTCCAAATCCATTGTTGGACAACCTGTATAACCTGTGTAAGAAAGTGCTTTCATTTTTGTATTTGATGTTTAATTGTTTTTTACTTCACTGAGTTTGCTCCATTTGATAAACAAAAGACACGTGGCAGTATTTATATGAATGTATTGTGTAATACTTGTTATATAATATATTGTAATGCTTAATTAGTGTTATATGTTGATCATCATCAGTTTCAAGTGTGAATAGTTTCAAGATGACGGAAGACTTTCTCACAAAAAAACCAAGACGACGCTGAGCAAGCAGGAATTAAACTGCTAAGTATTAGACTATTCTAATCGAGTTTACTCTCGCAGTCAGAAGCCATGATTGTTAGACGACAGATATTTTAAAACATTAAGTCAATGTTTTAGCAGCTGAAAGAAATAACTAAGTGATATCTGTAAATAACGCTATCGAAGTATTGTTACTTTCAATCAAGGTCTCAAATCATATTATATCAAAGTCAATATGAAACATTTTCAGTGTGAATTAAATAATAGCAGAAAGTCTTGTTATAGACATATACATTTGCCTTTAACTTTTTTGATTATTGATGTGAGACAAAATATACAATATTATCACTAACACACATTGAAACAGTTTCACAAAGTATAGTTATCGCAAAGAGAAATGTATTAATACGTTAATATTGAGTCAAAATGGCAAACAATGTGGAATAATGCTAGATTTAATAAGTTACATGACATAAAGCCAACCCTTGATTCATTTTCCTCAATAATATGTGCTAATCGACGAGATCAATATACCACAATTGGTACCATCATAGTATGCGATACTAAATTATCTAAAGGAAATAAATATTTATCACAAAATATAGGACCTAGGCAATTATAATTCGGTGAATTAATTGTTATCATCATTTGCTTTCTGCGCATTATAATCTTTTTGTGTTGATGCGCCGTAAAGTCCAAACAAACAAACAAACAAACAAATAAACAATCATACAAACAAACAATTATACAGAAATGTATTAATCTGTCTCAGGTCAATTTGCATAAGATAATTGAGTTAGAGCAAATCAAACAGATGTACTGTGTAAATCTGAATAAACTATTTTGATGAACGATGTAAAATCCGACAAATTTAATAAAATTACCAAAGACAAGGAATATTGTTCAAATGTTATCTAAATACATTCAATCAGGTGACTGTATTGTATGTACTACATTGTGTAATATTAATAATCCTTCTAAGTACATTTCCTTGAACTAAACATTGCATCGAATACCTTACATATTGCAACAGCATGTACAGGTAAGACTTTCTTTTAGCTAATAAAAAAACTTGCTATCTTAAGAAACATGTTATCAAGATCTAAGTTAAAATACGTTAAACATAAAATAAAATAATATCACATTTATATGTAAAGGTCATGTAATTACTTTATAACGTCAGACAAAAGAACAATATCATGATGATACGTATATAGTTCTAATCCCAATAATCATATGTTGCTATATAAAGTAGTAAACGTATGATAGTTCGAACCTGATTTCAACTTAAAAGGGATTGTTTTCACCGTTATGGTTTAATTGTATGACACTAATCGGAAGTAATTAGAGTCTTTAACGTCACTTCATCAAACATTTTCATGACTGTTTGAACCAGAGCACAACTGATAGAAATAATATTAGATTGTAAACCCATGTAAAAGCACTGGTCGGAAGTAATTAGGTACTTAATGACAACTTGCCATTGTTACATCATAAAAACAAAATTATCAATTCTTAACACACGTGGATAAATGTCAGATGTTATGATGATAGTTTTAATGTTCCTTTTATCTACTTACAAAAATATGTAGCTATTTTCAGAATATTTTTATAACCATATATCAATTCATTGAATTGAAATGAAATAAATGGACCAATACAAATGTAGTAGGCGTTCAACTTTGAGGTCTTTCTGGATGACCATACTAAAGTGGTTCCTAAAAAAGATAAATTGCTACTAATTTTCTTCAATATTGTGATTCTTATCAACACACCTTTCAGTAATTGTTTCCGTAGAGGATTACGAATTGAATGAAGATAATTCCTATTTGTATATAGATCATAAACAGTATTATCAATTGGATTTCAATTTATTTTGTTAGGTAATAATACAGAAAAACAGCAAGTGAAGACAGTGACTTTTCTATTAATTATTGGTTTGAGCCGTCAGACAACTAAAAATGTAGCTTTTATTTCAGACCTTGTTTCTCATCCATAATATCCTTCATTATTTCATGATTGTTAATTTATTTGGCTGTGGCGCGCACACTAGTACAGCATGAAATTGTATATTTTGATTGAAAAGCTCATATTATTATCTAACTGAAAATAAAGCAATCATACGTATTTAAAATTAAAGCGATTGGCAGTGATAAGCAGTGATAGCATATCAATTTAGAATGAGAAGAATAAACTTGCAAATACATGTACCAGAATCTGTATTCTAAATATCTGTAAAGACGTGAATGATCGAAATATTGTTGACGGAATCGACAAATAACAATGAAGCGACCGTATTGAACATTCAATAACGCTGTCAATTTGTATGAATTTCTGATTGCTTGTAATTTTATCTTAGATTTGTCCATAGAATACACGTCATTTTTGTCACCTTCCCTTACTTCATATATCCGGAGTTCACTCTTTTTTATCTCTCTCGTTTCATTCATGCATCAGTCTGACAATTTTTCTCTGTTTATTTTGTTAGTTTTAATACAACTATATCTCTCCCATATTTTCTCTGATGTATTTGAATACAATCTTGATTTTGTGAAGCCATTAAGCATCAGGCGTAATGGTAATTAGGTTGACACATGACTGTCAATATAATTTCACATTAGTTTAACCTTAACAAATGTTAATCTTTATTTAGTACGAACATCAAAAGAACGAGTCGGAAAAACAGAATGATATAATAGATAATGTGTACTCAGTCATTTTCAGACATGCCTAATCATCAAATTGTTGGATTAACTTAGACTTTTCTGAATTGGTTTTTGCATTATTAACATTATTTCTGAATTAGCCAATACGTACATGTATATGCTTTATATAAAGATTAGAACTCATGTTTATTATGTACAAATACTTCTTGCGTCTGAAAAAAAAGCATTACCATCTGATGAATAAACATATAAAGTCTAAACATGTTTTCTTTTTATTAAGTGCCAGTGCTGGACTGATTCTTCTTAAGTTTGAAGAGAGTGATCATGTATTTCTTTGTTTGAAAATTGCTATATTCCATATAACATTACAATATACTTCTGGATCCCCGCCATCATCTGTAACATCAGCAGATTTCAAGCTTTTTGTTGAGCAAATAGGTGTTTGCCTTCAGTAATGTGATGACTTAAGTAATGTTGTTTCTTTTAAAGTACGTAGCTATTAGATTTTTTCATCCACTAATTGATAATAAATCGAGTTCTCATGGTTTTTTAAATACTAATTAGTTGAAAAGTATCATGAACAAAATGACATTTTAAGAAGAAGGAGAATGAATTGGACAGATGTTTACACAGTGGACACTCAAACTTGAGAAAATGGCTCTAAATGTTAATTACGGTTTTCTTCGTAAAATGAAATATATTTAATAATTACCTATAAATTATAAGTACATTTCATCAATCTGAAAACCAAGCATATCATCATATCATAGGGGCATTTTACATCTTTAAAGTCTTAACTCACCAACATCCAACAAGAGACGTTTACCACATCGGCAAACAATTGCAATCATAAATATACAGTTTATAATAATTACGACAATTGAATATTCAGAAACGATTTTGATTAATATTGCGAAGCAACATTAATGTTATACATAATGAATTTGATAGATAAGTGATAAATTGAAATGAATGTATGTTTATCCTTAATAATTTTTAAAGTTATTGCAGCAACATGATACCAGTAAGTTATCACTTCCTGAATTCAATCAGATGTTGGATTATAATACAAACTGGTAAATTAGAAACAATAAATGCGATGAAAAGATAATATAAGTGTATTCAAAACTCCGTATATAACTTGTTCACTTTGATAGCGAATTCTTGATACTAGTTAAAGCGACACCATTTGTTTTAAGCAAAGTACAAACGGAGAAAACTACGTTAGGATGCTCAATAAATACACTCAATCAAATATAAAAATGATCCATAACGCGTCATGTCAACTATACAGACGCTAACATATTAATTGATGGAACTGACACAATAGTAAATTCTGAATAAAAAATAATACAGTTTATCAAAAGAAAAAGTTATAACATTAATACTTTATTTTCATTAAACAACTGTCAAATCACAGATTCCCAAAGTATCCATAGAAGTATTAGATGACAAAATGATATGGTATTGTTTATCGATGTATCATTTCAATTACAAATTTATGTGATTGAAATGTCTTGTGATACAAGAAAGCTCTACCTGTCAGACAGTCTAATACTTTCATTTACTTTATGGTAATATTTTCTTGACACAATTCATCATTATACGTTCATTAAGTGGAAAGCTTAACAATTTTGATACAGATTTACATAACTGACTTCATTGAAGCACATTCTGATGTTTCTTTGTAGGTTTCTTGGATGAAAGAGAATGAACTAAGTGTCAGAGAAATTCATTCTCGGAGATTTGGTTTATGATATAAAATATCCGTCAGAACATTATGTGGGTTAGTGGGTATTGAACAACGTTTGTCAATGTTAAGTTATACTATCTAAATTTAGACTAGCAGGTCAATCAGGCTGAGCTACGGTAAACGTCCTGACTCTTTGTTTGGAGAAAATTCATATTATCAAAAATAGCTTGAAAACCATGTGTTTGACTTTAGTTTGTAAAATTAGAACTGATTGTAGTTTCTGCATGATTTCTATGCTTGCTATTTACAAACGCACCACATCAAATTCACAAATAGTAAACCAAATGAATACCGAGGATTGATTTGCCACCAATAAGTCTTTAATAGCTATCTTAAATGAATGTTTTACCTTCCGAATATTACAGATTTGTTAAGAACCTTAATGTAAAAACAGGATAAATTTGAACTTACATACACGTTATCTTGATGTGACTTTTTATCTTATCAATAAATCGTCTTCTCCTATTATTAGTATGGCTCAATGATGATTTGAAGAACACTACATTACATTGTATTGATAAAATCAAACAATGACTGACGGTACAATTTCATGGCAGATTTCTTCTTTTATTACAGTCCGTCTACAGCAGACAATGGAACTAAGTATTGTGTGTCCAGGAGAATTGACAATACGCAACATTAAACATGATATATATCTCTAATATATACTGTAGCATTTCTCTAGCATCACATAAGACTAGCGCTACGATAAGAATAATATTACGTTAGAACAGTATAATTTATCTAATTCCTTTTAGATTCATTTAAAATAAACTTTAAAATAATTCAAAATGAAATAATGTTTGGTATTGAATACTTATGTAAATTTGCTGCGTGGATACATTTGTAAATAATGCTTCTTTGACAGTGAATCTAAGTTTGTCGTGCTTTTAAATGTGGTATCTGAAATAAACAATCGTTATTTCGCCTTAATAAGAAAACATTTTGAAGTATGTTCAATTATTTCGAGATAAAATGACACAAGGACATTTACCAACCATAATCAAGTTATGAATTATATGGTTTGCCATGTTCAATGAGAATATTTTAAGAAATTGTCTGGAGGTTCCCCTTAAATCACACAATGGAAATCATAAAGCAACTTTTTCTAAATATTAGACCCTAAGTTTTAGCAGAATTGTGACAGAATAAATTAAATCAACATTTTTTCCCTGTTTGATCATAGAATTAATGCAAATAATAATTAAACGTATTTGAAAATATGTATGATAGCAGAAATAATGATACTGATAAATCATCAATTGTTTTAATAGTTCAATACATTAAATAAACTAAACTAAATACTCGACAAACTGATACTCAATTTGAAACAAAAAATGATTATCTATTCAAATGTCTGTATAAAATGGTTTATAATAAAGGAATTAAAAATAATTACAATCACGCAAAACAATTTGATTATATGGACTAGTTTGAAAAATATTAGAATAAATTAAGTATTCCAAATAAGACTCTAGCTTAAATTATAATTATGAACGACTTGCTAGAGGCAAGTCCGTATTAATGAATGTTTTTTTTATTTGTTAGTTGGTGAAATCAAACAATCCGTGGTTCTAATGTAGAGCTATTCTCAAATTAACTTTAAAACGTATTTCTGCCGAAGGTTATTCCTTTGATTCAAATATAATTTCCAGGTTTTTTTGTATATTGTTTGGATTGAATGTTTCCCTATTATATTTTTAATTATTTATGAAACTATTGTCTGATTGTTTCATTCTATATGTTTTTTTTGTAATTAATCCCGCTATTTTTATTTACCAAACGATTTACATGTAAAGTTGTGTTTATTATTAAACAATTTTTCAGTATAGACTTCAAATTGAATAATTTAAAATGTATTCGTTTTTCTTTTGTTAAAGTAATGATCCTATAAAGCCAAAATAAAATAAAAATACCTAAATACAATAAAACATAGTGTTTATTACATAAGATATATACAAAATATGTTTATCGTACACATAAAATGCATGTCAGCAAATCAGATCAAGTGTGTATCTGGTGTTAGCTGGATTTAGTGTTTTTCAAGAAAATCATCCAGAGTTTTACTGTTACGGTCGTGGAGCAATGGTGTCACGGATAGCTTTTGGAATCTAACTGCCGACTATCAACATCAAACCTGTAATGACATCGAGTTGAACATTAGTGCGCATGATAAAAGAAACCTATATTGTTAAAGTGAATGAATTTTTAGTAAATATGTATGTATTTGTCGTGTCATACTTTCTTTAAACATTTAATCGCTGAACAAAATTCTTTTAAGAACTAAGAAACTTCACCGTTCCAGTGTAAATAACAGTTTAAAGCCATTTCTTTCACGCTCTGATATAATTTTTAACATAATTTAAATAAAGAGGCGTAGTTTAAGCGTAACATCTAATTTAACTATAACTCCCTGTCGACATGTGTTATCTCCCTTTGATTCGTTTATAGACGTATAGACTGCTAGCAATGTAACACTCACTAGGTTGCGCTGTCTACCGTTTACGAATTATATTTGTAGACTGTGTCTTCTGTTTAGACGTCTCCAACAGAATTTGTCGATTCTAAGATTTGAGAAGTTTTTAAAAAGTATACATTTAAAATGGTTCACATAACATTACAATAACGAATTTGGTATAAAAAACATAACATTAAGTTCATACTTTGATTCGGATAAACGAAACGTTGACCTAGTTACGCTATCAATGTGTATAACTAAAGTAAACTATTGAACAAAAGTGACAAAAAATGATCAAATGATATTTTTATTTCACTTAATTTTTAATGCGGAAATCATGCCTCATATTTAACCAAAAAAAATAACACGTTCAGGTTGTCGTTCCTCCAGCACTTTAGTGTTTAGGTTTATTGTTTATTGTCATACCAAAAACAAAATGATGATTTGAACCGTAGAAAAACTTTATACAAAACTCTATATGTAATGACGGACAAAAAATAAAGAGATTTCTGCGCCTTCTCGACTCTCCTTATATTAATGTTTTCTCTTTATCTCTTCCTTCAAACTGTCGTTGGATTTCCACCTAAAGTCCGCCTCCATTTTACCTCGGGAATGTATTTCTCTCTTTCTGACTCTTCGTGGTTTGCGTTCTAGCATTCGCTGATCTATTCTTCAAAACCTTCATATGGCTATGATTTTAACCTTTTAAGCGTCATGAAGCTATAATCAAAAAGAACTTTGATTGAGACGTGACTGTCAATATTATTATTAAATAATACATGTAATTATAACAAATACTGATCTTCGTCTTTGTAGGAACATCAAAGATACAGCATCGTTAAAGCTATTGTAAAATCATATCTAATGGAAAATAGAAATATGAATAATGTTAATAATGTTAGCCTAAGACGTGCCAAGTCATCAGACTGGGTGATTAGAAATGAGTTCCCAAAAATATTCCTATAGTTAAAAAAACCATTAAACATATCGCTATGAGTTATGTAGTCATTAGAGCGGTAGTCCCGGAATTGACGCTTTTTGGAATAGGCAAACATTGGAAAAGAATAACGCTGCTATATACAATACAAATTTTCTTTGGTAATCGTACGGTATTTTCGAATATATATACAGAACTGTTTTCGTGAGGTGATAAGAAATTGGTGTACTTATATTGAGTGCTTAATTTTAAGTTCAGGTAAAAAACTAGTTTGAAGACTTGCAAAAGGAGTCTAAAACATATCAGGAGCAGCAACAGTAAAAACACATACCTTCCACACAACAAAAAAGCAAACAGACAAGAGATCTTTAGAATGTTGGTACAAAAACACACCACAAACAAATAACGAAAACGAGAGGTCAAGATGTTTACGCATTGGAACGAACAGTGGCAAACAATAATAAACGAACGACGGTAGAATGTCACACAGTCTATATTTGCTGAACCAATATAATGTTTCCATTATTAAGCATGTTTCGTATCTTCATGTTGACATACTGGACGTTAACGTCTTGAGGCTAAACGAACTGTAAGAGAAGTATATACAATACGCACTTCATGACCTACTTTTAGAGAACAAATTGATTCTTAGTATAATGAATCCATGCTCTAGAAAATGAACTCTTTAGGTAAAGTGACCTCATTTTTCTGTACTATAGAATTGGACTAGGCAAATATTACATGTTTTAGCCAGAGTAGCATAACTTGTGGAAGATTTAGCAATGATTTTGAAAAAGCCGACGTGTCAAGCCATTATTGTGATTGGCTTGTTAACTTATAGACTAGCCGCCCGGCTAGCTAAGTTGGTAGCACGCAAGTCTAATGATCGAGGGGTCGTGGGTTCGTTTCCCATGCGGGGCATACTTTCGAAGAGCTTTGTTGTGAATTTTTTTACGGCCATTCTCTCTCCTACCAATGAGTCTTAAGGAATTTGTCAGTCACTTACGAAAGTATGTGATTAGTAGTTGGTTAACAGCTAATTCAACAGATTTAGCCTTTTCAGGAACACTGTGTAGGTTGACTGACCGCCGTTATATGACCTATTTAATGTGTTGCTACGACGTTAAACCCAACAAAACAAACACACAATTTTTTAGGCATGTATCCCCGCGTTATCCCATCTAAAATCCATTTCGTGTGTGTTAAGCTAGAAACTGTATTCTGATTATTACTTAAGGCTAGTGACCTATCTTCCGAGTCAAGAGTAATAAGAAAGATATTGAACAATCTTGTTCCGCTATGAAGATAATGTAAATTGGTACTACCAACACTGTAAATATTTGAAAAAGTTATCACAGCGCCTTTAAATCGGTGACATAGAAATACTCTCATCATATGCCCAACTTATATATCTTTTGGTTTTTATTACAGTAACGTGTTAGAAACAATGTAAAATAGTGAATCAGAATTGTGTCAAACAAGCGATTTAACTTGAATAATGACCACACTCAATTAGTATGCCTATGGTCGTTTGTCCTGGCTTTGCTTTCTTTCTTGCTCTTTCTTTTAAATCGTTTTATCCCTGTGTTCTGGATCTATTTTTATTAACCTAGTTCAATATAAATTTCCTCTCCATTTCCGATCCTTTCATTTTCATGTGTCTTTTATTCTCTAACTGATTTTCATTTTATTTTACTCATTATCTCTGTGTGTGCTTCAATCAACACAAATACTTTTAGGGGAAAATGAAGCTTCAGAAAAACGAATAATCGTTTGAGAAATGATCGCCAATATTATAAGATATCAAATAACACCATTACTTCACATGTTTATTATACTCGTTATGAACGAATATTTGAAGACGAAACTGTAAAAACTGTCTTCCAAATCTCCAAATCTTGTTTAATGTAAGAAGGCATTATAGATAATGTGTGCTAAGTCAGTTTCTGACGTGCCGAGTCATAAACTTGTTGAATTCCCTAGAAATGACATTAATGTTGTTCTTTAATATCTAAAAAAGAAAAAGTATTTATGTGTTTATAAGGAATGGTACATTAGTTTTATGATGTACAAAGACATTTTCTTCATTAAATTAGAAGTATTATCACTTCTTACATGCACATGCAATATTATATGGATATTTCATAACAAATATTGAATGAAAATTTATTATGGAATGACAACGATACTGGTTTTACAGCTATTGAAGAATCAAAGCCGTAAGTATGTCGTTCGTCATGTTAAGAAACGTTAGAAAAATTGGTATCAGTATGTATGACGCTTGTGATCTCGTAAAGAAGCGTAAGATTAATTGGGTAATTATTAATTATTACATCGAGTAACCAAAGAAGAAAGATAACCTACATTGGGCGCTCGTATATTTGTGGCTAATATGAAAAGTACAGAAAATAACTGCAATACTGACGAGATGCTACCGATGTTAATGTTTAAGTGACTGAAATCAAATTGATGTTGACAAATCAATATGATAGTATCAGATAATGAGACAGGAAGGTGACGAGAGAATTATATACCGTTTTATCAGTGTAATAGTGTGGTCAAGTGTCCAGACAAAAATGAAAAGTAATTATTTTTGCATGTATTTTTTCAGTTATTTATACATTTTTATCGAGGGTTGCCCGCAAGACTGTAGTAACTCACTCTTTAACGAAATGCACTAACTACAGTCTTGCGGGCAACCCTCGATATACACGCTTTTATTTCTAACCATAGTTCACTTATAGCTTATTCACAAGCATGGTAATAAATTTCGGATGCTGATTATCCAATTTGTGGGAAAGTAAGCAATGTTTGTTTGTTTTATCTGGCATAGGGTGCCGGCATAAAACAGTTTCCGAGAAAAATGTATACACACACACATATATATAATAAAGGTATGTAACTCATCACCTCAGAAACCACGACAAGCGAGGCATCTTATTCAATCTTTTCTAGGTCGTTTTTCATAAACTTGGTCTTATTTATCAAAGAAATAGGTAATCTGTCTTGCATATAGAAGCTTATTAGTGAAAGCCAATTAAGAAATTACTTGACGTTAAACAGGAAAAAAAGATCGAAACAGATGTTACCAACCAAAATCTAGTTTCCTTCTTGACTGTTGATGAAGTTGGTGATTAATGTTAATGTCATTTATAAAGAATTTGAAATATATTATTTCCATGACATATAGATGGCAAAAAACCTATACTAGTATTGTTTTATATTCTATATTCCATAACTTTTTTAAATTATGTTCATTAAAAGTAATTGTTTCTGTTGTATTCTTACCAAATGGGATACAAATATCAATTGCTTTTCTAATTTTTGCATTGAGTCATCCTTACTCAACAAGTCTTCTTTCAAGGATTTTTTTTGATAGAGATCAAATGATTTGTCTTAGACGACTGTGAGAGGGGGTAGTGACTTTAAATATTATTTTCTCTGTCTTTAGTTAATTTTTATTGAAGCTCCTCATACACATCTTTAAGCAACGTTCGGGAAGTCAATGTTTTCCTTAGAGTTAAAATATTTTTCTAACTTTTATCATCTTAAATGTGATTGGAGAAGTCACCATAAATAATTTTTTACATATTCAACAATTTTCATTTGAAATTATAAATATCTTTGAACCTGTGTCACGAATGCTGGTGTTGATAGCACGCCGGGGATTAAGAATTTAGTTTCTCGAAAGGAGTACGTGTTAAAATCCCTACCGGGCCTGTTATTACCTACCATGAAAGTTTGAAAATGATGTCAATTTTTTTCCAATATTCAGGTGGATATATATATAAAGAAATTGTTGGCATTGTTGGCCTTGTTGAAAAAAGGCTAGAACTTGTCTTCGTCTATGGCACAAGAAATCTAGGCTGCCGTAAAAAACTCTATAATAGTGTTGTCACAACGTTAAGCCTAATAAATAAAAAATGTATTTTTTACTAAAATGCACTTGTCATTGCCTTGCTTGCGTTAATAAAATGGATAAACAATGTACCAAGAATGAAAACAATATTATTTGATTATTTAAATAATATAGGGAAAATAATGACCATTCACAATGCATTACTGTGTCTATTCAGACAAACTATAACTGACGGTACAATTTCATAGATGAATGTCTTTCTTCTATAATATATTCATATATTCTGCCGAAACTCATGAGAAAAGAAAAAAATAGAAAGGATAAATGTATATTTGAATGCACGTACAGATAATTTATAAATATTTTGGTTAAGGATTGTTATTATTGTATCCAAACATATTTCTACAAAGTATTCAACGAGCAATGTATTCGCATCAGATTTTAGACCTTCACATGACAGTAATTACATTTATATAAATAACTAAAAGTTCTGATGCGAATACATTATTCGTTGAAAACTTTGAATATTTATTGCAACTGATTGGTACGATTTATCTTACTGTTTGCATTACGTTTGGTACGTTAACTTAAACGCTAACCTAAGTGAAGAAAATATTAAAGAGAAATAAAGAACTATAAGATTAGTATATCGGATTGAATATGCTACGGTTTTTATAATAATATTGAGAAAATGATCATAACATTACAAATTACAAAACAATATTTCATCTCATCATATGAATATTTTTTGCTGTTTTTAAACATATATATACATGAATTAATATTAGTAAAATGAAGACATTGGAATAGTTACAAAAAGTTTTTAATCAAATACTAAGTGAATAGCAAGTTTAGTTTGTATATTTGAAGATAACGTCTGCGTGACAAGCGTCATGCGTCTCGTTTTATTCTTGTACGATATAAAATGATATTATATCATTATTCTTCTTGGGTAAAGCCACAGGGATATGTCATGTGACCTCCTTTTGATTTTCAAACTTTCCGTACATAAACATGTATACAAGGGGTAAAACCGCGTTTAGAAGACCACTTGTAACGTAGAATTGTTACTATGTGACACATAAAAATATTATTACCATGGTGGCAATTTAACCACACCATTAAATAGATTAAATATAACTCTTCTATAATGGTTCATAACTGCAATGCATAGACCATGAATATTATTTATTTATAAAGGAAAAAAGGAAGGTCATATGACATATCCCTGTGAGTAAGACATTCATGACATTTCATCACATCAATTATCCATTCATATCGTTCATTATGTTTATGTTCATTGACTGACTTCTTTGGTACGATAAATTCCTATATATTGCCAAAAATGACATCCATTTCACATTCAGGTTCCAAAGAATATTTCGTACTCAAGATCCATGCTGTTTTCCTATATCCTTTGGAAGACATAAAAAAAATTTCTTGACGTTTAAATAAATAACGTTTTAACAAAGTTCTCGAAACATCATTTGTTGTCATTTTTATGTTTTGTTGTACATGCCTTAAATGTATTTGATAAAGACATAACAAAATTATTGCAAACCAAACATATGGCAAGAAACGATCTTCCGAATGAAAATGAGTCTAACATGATATAATGGGAATAATAAAACAAATTTATTCCAAGGAATATATTTCTGATGTCACAGTTGGAAACAACTGCTTCATAAAATAACGAATGAAATTGTTTCATCTATATCAAACATTCTGTAACGCAGTCATTGAAGAAGAATTTAATTGTTTTGCGGAATTTATAAGTTGCATTTAGCTATTGACTTATGTATACCATTAACCATAAACATTTCTCAAGAGAATAATCAAAGAATTAGACGACTATATATGCTTTGTGTAACATTATAACGTAGCTTTTAAAAACTCAAAATTAAATTTGACTAAATTATGTTTGTGTATTTAGTGGAATTTACATTAAATTGGACTCTAAGTATTTCGTATTACGATAAAATGTATGTAAGGATTTTTTATCTGTCAGATTTGTAATGTTTGTATCAAAATCACCATTTAAATGTCTTTTGGAATCATGAAATATGAAAAAATGCACTTTTGCGTTCTTATTCAGAATAGAAATCATCGGTAACTGATTGGACGTTAATACCTCTGCAACATTTAGTCTACTGGTAATGAATGATAATCATAAAAATGTTTTTAAGTCTTGGTTCATCTTTTTGTCCAAGAAAAAATTGAAGCATGCCTAATCTAAATCTGGTCAACAGTCAATACGACTAAAACTTTACTCGCTAGGCAAATGAAATATTTACATATAATACTAAAAAGCTACACATCATAAAATAGTTCACAGAAATGCTTAATATAAAACATGGTGTGGTATAAGAATTGGTGTATAGATCAATAAGCACGTAAACTTATTCATTTAGATTAGTTCTTGTGATGCAAATAAACGCAGAAGACGAAATTCAATATTTCTAAAGCTGGTATTTATGTTACAAATTCAGTATTTACATTCATTTATTGACAAGAATAATAATCTTAATACATATCTATTATTTGTTACATGAAGCACGTTTTGATGTCTGCAAACAGGATAAGCCTGTATAAAAAAAGGCATTGCCAAAGAAATTCATTTTCAGATATTATTTTGATGTTACGTCTGGCAAAACACGTTCTGGTATTATAATTTCAAAGTATTTTAAAAGATAAACACTTTATTAAATATATACATTTATTATTTGGAAAGAGAATGTAATGTTCAGGATCAGACAAAAGGGACTGTATGTCCGTCGCATATATATACCTTAATTAGAGATTCGCCAAGCGTCCTAAGCACTGATCAAGTCTTACTTACAACAAAGTATCTGTAACGCTGTTGGCTAGCCTTGATCCTCAGAAAACGGTATAAACTCAAATTGTTTGTCATTTTTACAGCAAATAATAGCATTTCATAATAATACATTGCATTACATAGCACACATAAGATAAAATTGCAGTGTTTTGAGACCAGTACATTGTTTCGTTTCTGTGTTTAGGGTTTAGTAATTAATATACAACAGATAGTAGTCTAACTCCATCATAAATTACTGTTCTCTTTATTTACCAAATGTAAGAAAAAGCAAGGTATATTTCCACTTTTATGTAAGAAAATTATCACACACAGTCAAGCTAAACGCTATAGGCCTTTTACGTCTGATGATAATGTTTTTCAAATAGAAATGTTTAAAATCGGTGAATATTCTTCTGGACGTAATTATCCCGTATATGTTATAAATAAAGCATTAAAAAGGTTTCCTTACTCAAAATGCAAGCTGCTTTAATGTCAAGCAATACATTTACATTAGATCAGTATATAAAGGGATAAATTCCGATCACTGATGTTATATGTCTGTAATATGAAGACTTTGAATTACAATACAGTCTGTGCCTCAATACAACGCTCAGAATAGACGTGGTAGGGCGTCATTTCAAATAGATCGAGTTACTAGAAAGAAGCCATGTAAACTGTTCTGTTAATGCAATAGTACCTTTCGATTACGAACATATATCAAGACTATTTCAAAGCAAGTAATGTATACTTAATTTTATATCACAACATTATTATAGTCACAGTTTTGTGGACATATCTCCTGACTGTCGTTCCACTAATGCACCAATACTTAAGTCCAAAGCCGTCATATGCAATTATCTACTACTTCATATTATAGCCCAGAGTTGAAACTAGGTTATTCTTATAATTTGATTTCTTTGATTAAATTAACTTTGTACGGCATCAAATGTAGGGCAAGTCTATTGATATCTTTGAAGAGTCAAAAGTGTTTCGGAAATGATGAAGACATAAAGCTTGCTTTGTATAATATTTTGGAATATGTCATATCATATGAATAAACGAATTCTGAAATAATTATTAATTTATTTTTGTAAAAAAGGCACGGTGGTTGTTCTAAAATTAGGAATAAAATAGCAATGTTCAAGGAAAAAACAAAACCATGCAGAAATAAAAGTAATGTGGTTAACAGAGTTGAATGCTTCAAGAAATGTATAACAATGAAAGGATGACATTAAAACAAAAATGATCCTACAACTGACTTTTTTTAAGGTTAAAAATCAAACTAATGAAGGTTTCTGTTTTTTATTTAAATCAATTTAAGCCATTAGTTGACTTTAAATTGGATACATACTCTTTAATTATATCTTGCATTTTACAACGCTTTTCAAAACGCGCTTTTTTTTTATTGAACTAACACTTGACACTGACTGTTCTATAGTTTGTACGATATAGCATAACTGCAAAGTTGTTATGGTCGTCGTTTACAAATTTTATTGTTACTACTTTGCTATTAAAACTGAAATGACCATAAACCTAACTATCACGTTGTATTGGTCAACGACTACAAGTGATATTGCAGCTATATTGCTTTTACGACTGAAATGACTATGCAACTAAATGTAACGTTGTTTTGGTCGACCTTTACAAATAATATTGCTACTATATTGCTATAAAACTGAAATGGTATTGGAACTGCTTCTAAGTTTACAAACTTATTAATGAAATTTAACAATCTTAGATTTATGTTAAATAATGCTCGGCCAATTTAGCAATAACATTTGACTCTTAATTAACAGTTTTCTTAAACGAATGATGCGTGTATATTGGCACTTATAACGATTTACGTAATCCATTTATTTAAAAAAAAAAGATCTTGTCCTTTAAAAAAATTTTGGTTTACAAAATGTGATTTTTCAATATGTAAGGTACGATAAATATAATTATTATGCTGTAATGGTAAAGATATATCGTTACAAAGAAATACTATAACGATGATATGTCAAATATTTCTCTAAAGCTGTACATTTTTGTATATACCCTCAGCTATTGTACTTTTTACCACAGACAAGCAAACAATTGCCGTAACAATGAAAATTTGTGTACCAAGAACTTTAGGAATTTATCTGAATATTGTTTGTTTCAGCATTCTCGGTACTGTTATAACAATTCTTAGAAACAGACACAAATAAATGACCGAAACAATAAATTAGGTTCTTAAATATTTCATTACGTCGTAAACAACAGGTAATTGCTATTCAAATGAGTCTCGTTATATTGTTTTAATGGTGATTAATTCAACGACATCAGAGACAAATTATTCCTATCTGGAACAAACTGAGTAATCACTGAATGTAGCAGATTTCATGATCAGATGATTAAAAAATTAAAGACCCTCGCAAGGGACGTTACACTTGACCATAAAAAACATGTTAAATTGATTTTTTTAATTAGTGGATAGAGTGAATTGTTGAACAACATTCACTTTAGTACAGGCATGTCACTTTAAAACAGTATTATTTCACTGGTACCGGTACCAGCGTATCTATACGTAATTTAAGCAGCATACAAACTATCATAACGTTTGTGTTTTAAAGCTTTAAACTGTAAGCAATATTTTCATTAAACGTTATTTGATCACGCACCTACTTATTACTTTTATACTCGTGAAAATCATTTCAAAATTTACAAAAACAATAATTGGGCCATGTATTTGTCTGGTGCTGATTTACGGTATCAATATTAAAGACACAACTTATCATAAATTTTGACACATGTATTGCATGTTTTTTTCGTGGCTATATATAACGGTAGAATTTCCGTGTGTCACGTAGAATAAATATAATAATTGAGGCCCTGCAATGAGTGCATAAACCAAGTTCAAATGTAGCGTTCATATATATTGATCTTTGTAACGAACAGCAAAAAACTTACATGTTCCAAATTGACTACATTTTTTGCTGTTTAAGTTAAAATCTTGATACAACTTTAATAATCAAAGTCAGCCTAAACTTACGGTGAGACATCGGATTCCGACACCCGAGTTACAATAATAAGCTCTAAATCTCTTTGAAAAGCCATAAGTGACCCATATATGGACGATTAAGAGGATTTGGTACATTAAGGCACTTGGTGACAATACTTTTGTGAAATTTTTGTTGAAATCCATATAAATATTTCCCTATTTATAACACGTGTCTAATCGTTGACCAGCTACGAAGAAAACTGTCGTCTGCTCAATTAAATATTGTCAGCTAAATTAATATTGCATCATTGTTTAATAAAATGGTGCAAATGTTGCCTGAATGACAAAAAGTTTGGAACCAGGCGCCGCAAAAACAATTTACTTACTCAATTTTGTCAGAGATATTAATGAATAAAGTACTAGTAACATTATCAATAACTATGCATGGGCCTCAATTCATTTCACTAGCTAGCAAACACGAAAAAGTCATGAAACATGTAATACTTGAAATTTTCACCTCTATTATGATGTAACCACTATACTACAATTGTCTTTTGATGTCTAAGATTTATAAGTTGTGTCATAAATTGTCAATTTTTTAGTATTTATATGTCAACTCTTGGTGTTTTAGTTAGTCTTATTTCACGCCTGCAAACTTAGCACCGATAAAAAATTAGATGTACTTCTCAGCCTAGGTTCAGTGTTGTTATACTCAACATTAACATCTATCATCTAAAGTTGTTACCGATCACACACGTTTTAAATGAAAATCTTGAAAGTCAGGAGAACATGATTTCGAAATTGTTTCTAGATAAATGCAGTACTTTTGGCGTGGTATCAAACAACAATGTCAGTTCATTTGAATATCTTCAGTCAAAATGTTAATGTTTACAGTTCACTTTTCAACGGTCAGTTATGTGATTGACTTAGATGCTAGTTAAAACATGTCAATTTGTTTTTATGACTAACATTTTCTTTTATATTTGCAAGTACTAGAACGATCCACCTTTAGTTTTAAAGCTTTTTATCAATATTAGTATTGTATAGTATTAGTATAGTCAATTGCATTTGTGACAAAATCGCAGAATAAGCTGACACATTCATTCAGAACTGTCTAGAGACTGTAACAGTCGATGTGTCAATTTAACAGACGATAGACCAATTTCTGTTTGTGTATGATGTTAAACAGCAATATCATCAGTTGTAAAAACGTCTTTATCAGTTGATAAAAACACTGACCGAATAAAGGACGACATAAAGAAATCCGCGTAGTACATTGTAATAAATCTAATTACAAAAGATTATGGAACACGAACTGCGTCCACAGAATACGTGATTAACTTCTTAATGTGTCTCAACCATTCTTCTACTGTCAATGTGCTTTGTATAGTTGGCTATTTATTGGTGTAATAACATTGTTTGTATTATTCTGAATTTGTAAGCAGTACGAAAGATTAAGCTTATAATCTTGGATGTACGTAAGTTTATAGGCATTTTATCTCCGAATAATTTTACTGCATAGTACATTAGCATTTGAAGCTATGCTATTATTATGCTGAAAAGGCGTAGCTGACAAAAGTCAATTCTACGCAGTGATTTACAATAGGTTATCGTATGCTTACAGCTAAGAAGTATATTTTAATATGAAATCAAAATTACCAATAAGTCCTTCTAATAAAGTATCGACATTCTAATTTAGTTTATTTTATAAACAAGATGGCATTTGAACGTGCTATTTAAAGTAATTCAAGTTAACAATGAAATGCTAATAATTCTTTAAACAAAGGCATGTTAGATTACTTCAGAGAACGCTATACGATCTTTTACAAACTTTATTATTTCACTTCAAAGTTTCGTTTGTTTACTCTGTCTAAATATGTGTGTAAGCACAGTTTTAATCCAATTTCATGAATATAGAAGCCATAAGATCTTTTTTAGAACGAACTTTAACCACATAAGCAACGCCAAAACCATAGCCATTGCCGACACTGATCAAAAGTGATACGATAAACTTTTTTCAGTCAAAATCATGCCTAAATCAAACCAGTGACTTTAAGAAAGATATTTGTCATTTGAGTTAAACTTAAAATCCTCTTCTATTTTCAAGTTTATGTTTAATTCAGTAATAGCTCCTTTAATTGAAATAAGACAAAATCAAATGGGAAAAACGTGAAATCATTTGTGCATCTTTGCAACATGTAATCAGTGAGCGTTTTGAAATATTTATCACAAAGAGATAATGACTCAAATCTTCAGAGAACAAGATTATATAAACAACCTTAATTGAATAGAAAACTATAGATAACTATAATCCTACAGATCTGTGATTTCTCAATATTCTCTTATAAATTTTGTATAACCATTCAGAAAATGAAAACAATTTAAAAATTATTATCTGCTGCAGTTAGTAAATTATTACTGTGTTGCAATTGATATATTACATAATATCATTGACTTAGGTAGTCTGTATTGTTTTGTGACATAAATAACCACTGCAGAAATAAGAAAGTATTTTAATTCAAATCATTTATGATTATGCCTACTGAACTCAAATATCGTACTGCTAGCTATCCAAAGCAGATTTTTGCAATTTGCAAAAGGGACAAAGTATGTTATTTTTCTGACTTGTTTCTACAGTTTATGATATTGGATAATATTTTCTAATTTGTTCCTACAAGTTATATAAGGTGGTATTTCTATTAAGTTATACATGTACATATACATGACTAACCAACCATCAATGCCCCCCTTAATTGACCTTCTTGTTTCATATAAATAATCTCACAAAAAATATTCCTTAGTAATTACAATTTAACGCCCACAATGTCAAGTCAACTACGTATGTAAGTAAGTTTTCTAATGTATTTATTTGAGCGTTAACCATTAATATGACGATTCAGTGAATTAGAAGTAACTCCGGCTGATAAGGTTACATTAGCAAATAGAACCGCTAAACTTACTATTTACGGTAGAAAATTTAAAACAAACATTTTTTAAAATTTTAAAATCACCTAAAATTACATTTGATATTCTTTTATTTCTTTTTAAATTGTAAGCTTAGGACTACGGATATGGAATTGTGTTAGAGGTAACAAAAGATCGAAATCCGTTTCTGATCCAATAATTATGATGTTTTCCGACGAATAAATATCTTTTTTTTGTTTGCGATGTGAATTTAATATATTATCGGCCTTCAAATCTTTTTTCTGGTTTATACCAAGCATTAAATTTGTATGCAATTCGTCTTTATCAATTCTTTGTGCATGTTATTATGTTATCACAAATTTTTAGTTGAATCATATACTTTTAAGTTACTTCATGTACAGTTTTACTTGTGATGTAACAGAAACAAATGACATACAGTTCAAAAATAAAATTGATTTGTTAAACACATAAAAGTCCAATGTACTAAGCCTAAAATGCCTTCATATTTTACTAAACGTGTGTATAGATGACATCAAAGATGTTACAAATGAAAGTGAGAAGACACAAAGAGAACTTTGTAAATAAACATGACGACAACACTTTGAAATTGTTTTTAGATACACATAGTGATTGTTTCCAAATATGCCTAATAATGTAACAATCTAGTTAGAAGGAATGATGTACAATTGATCTTATGAAGCATATTGTTTGCGGAAAGTGTTATGGACGAATATTTTTGATGAGATGCAAAATTTTTGTCTTATACTATGAATGTTACTAAGTCATTGTGACATCATGTTGCTTCAAAATAAAAACAACAAAATGTATTACATAACACTAGTCCTTGCAATTACTTTTGTGACAGTATGTTAAAGTTCAAAGCTAATGCAATATTCTCAAGTGGTATTGTCTGAAGATTCCATTACTTTTACAGACAATCGTCAATCTGTAAACCGCTGGAACCTAATTCACGCAGTGACAAAAGATGTTGTATACGTATCATGTTCAGAATAGAAAAAAAACTTGTTTTGTCTATAGAATAAAGAAAACACAGACCGCTCCTCGAGATACTTTTACAAATCGAGTTGCCGCAGAAGATTTTATTGATTGATTGATTGATTGGATTTTACGGCGCACCAACACAAAAAGGTCATATCGCGCCGAGAGGATTTTGTCAAACTAGTTGTTTTTATTGCCCATCTCCTAAGCGATTTCAAGATGAGCGCTGTTTTACGGATACTAAGTTATTTGTCAAAGGAATTAATATACAACATCAGATGCTTACCTCCTGATCCTCTGATACAAAGCAATAAGAATGAAATAGACCATCTAGAAAACAACGAATTGTTTAGATGTGATCCGAACTACGTGGAACTATCTTAAACAAACAAACGATTACCAGAGCAACGTCCAAACTGCTTAATCAAGCACACTTTTGATGGTTGCAATATGATTTTTCTAGTGTTATAACAAATCTCCTTATTGCAAAAAATCTTAATTCGAAAATAATTGTTTAAAATAGAGGAAATATTTTTAAATATATACAATTTTGGTTTAGTATCAAAATATACAATAATGAAGGGTTTAAATATCTTACTTACATTTAAATAACATCGACAGTGTAATCGCCAAAGCCACAGTTCCCGTGGTTTATAAACTCGATATTAAAATTGCTGAAAATATAAGCACCAATAAAACTTTCGGCAGTTATTAAGAATTATTGAAATAGCGTAACGATTTTATCTCACAAAACGTAATTACGACTATTTATGATAATATCGGGACAATTATTATACTTTTAAGTGTAATAAAAATGAAAAGAAAAATGAATAAGGAGTCTGCAAAGACAATGCGTTAAGAAAAAACCCCACTAACATGCTGTCAATTTCACCTCTGGCAATTAAGAAAGAAGCATTGCTTTTGAAAGCACTTGCTTGCCACAAGCAGTTTCATTATATTGTAATGATTGCATTGTTTACCGTAATTGTCAAACAATCGTTACAGTCAAGAGACAGATTGTTCTTCTGACAGATGATTGGTCAACAGTGCTTCAAAAACTGATGGCATTATTGTGCAGTATGTAAACAATGCATTGTAGTTGTTGTATATATTTTATTAAATTGACGTTAACTAATTTAGGTGAAGTGAACTTCGAACTACTATAAAATAAATCAAATAAAGAAAGAGTCCGAAACACAAAATGCGTTCAAAGAATACGTGAAAGAGTTCTAAATGAGTAGATTACCTTAATTGTACTGTCAGTTGTATGTATAGAAGAGTCTATATTGTTGTATGATATTGCTTATTAAGTTGCAGCCATTGTATTCGCAATAAAAGCTTGCAAGGATAATGTATCGTTTTCAGAAAAATTGCAACACATTACTTTGTATAGTAGTTTTGATGACAAACTTGTATTACGATCAGAAATAGAGTCAAATAAAGTTCCATTGTGATACAATATTTCTTTATATAGCATACTCTATATACTCAGTTTATTGACTTAAACACGGCGAACATGAACAACAGAACAAGAGATAAGACCATTACAATACAATAAACACACAAATAAGTACAAAAAAATAAGAATAAAACAAAAAAGAAGGGAAACCCAGGAATGTCCATGTTTTGAAAAATATAGAAGACATGCTTTATGAACTTAAAATTATATTTTTTCTTACATTTGTCTTCTATAGTTCTCCTGAAACATCGTCTTGGAAAGTATATTGATTGAAGAATGTTATGCATTGGTGTAATATTATAGAATACTATATTTTGTTTTTATACGTTGTTATATGTTGTCGGGTTCGTTGTGTCATTATAGATCTTCAAAAAATGTAATGTTAAATGAACCAATTTTTGGTATTGAGTATTGTGATTATATAACAATGCTTTTTGCAAGATTACTTTATGATTGCAATTATTAACACCAAATACTACAGACTTTATGAAAATGTATTTAAGTCAATATTTTATAGTTTTTTATTTTACAATATATATTTAACTTTTAACTACTGATAGTGGAATTAAAGTTGAAAGTTAATGGCTTACATAAATGCTTTAGCATTGACGTTAATACGAAATTAATAACTATCACATGTGTCTATTTTATGGAAACGCCGCTAGTTCTAGGCATCACGAACGATATTCAAAGACAAAAATATTATATCATTTCAACTATGGTTATGATACAAAGTTTAAAAAATAAATATGAAGAAAAAACAAGGCTGATACAATACATGTACGTAGAATTTTCTTAATAACAAGTACATATTTTGTTATAAATTTTATATACATTTATCTTAATGAAAGAAGAAACAAACAAGTGTTCTTTATACAAATGCCACATAGTTCTATCAGTGTATGACTCACTAGTTTAGATAATATTTATTTGTTAGGATGTGGCCTTTCAATTCAGATTATTGATAAAATTTATACTGTTCTTCTAGTTTTTTTACAAGATTTTTTTACCCTCATCAATCAAATAATATAACATTATGTAACAATATATTATAATAAAAAATTCTGTTTTCTAATATTCATGCAAATAGAATAGTGTGATGATCATGCATTTGTTATTTGTCTTGGTTATAATGACACTCTTTGGTCCATTTGGACATTTTGTATGCGACAGTTTATCATTTGCACACTATTTACATTTCTGCATAAGTAATGCCACAAGACGACATACACGTTCTGTATTGCATGACTGTATATATCAGCCATATGTCACAAATGATTAAATTTGCTTGTAGTTTTGTCACATGCTATCTTTGTGATAAACAATATAATGTGGTCGGCTGAAGAAACAGGATATATCGGTGAAAATGTAAATATAGTAAGACATCTTGTCGATATTTAAATTGTTCCTTAAAACAATCTGGTTACTCAGCGTTTCAACTAAGAACTAGTTTATTGACAACAGTTTGACTGAATAGATACCAGAATATAATTTACAAGAACGAGTGCTGCTATTTTTTATCCAGCGACAATATACGTTGTATTAAATCTAGAATTAATGAAATTCGATTAAATTAATTTTTAAAAATATTGAACAAGGATTTCGAACATAACACCTTCTGCATCACTGCAATATGTAAACAATTAACGTTTTAACGTACAGAATAATAATCACAAAAGCAATCTTAGAGCTGCATTGAATAAAAATAATGTGTTGTAAAATTCTATATTTACCTTGATTTATCAAGATTCTCTCAATTTTATTCCATTTTAATACTCTGACAAAGATCAATTATTCTTTGTGCAGTAATCTTGTACATTTAATTAATATAAAAACAATGTATTTATTACAGGAGGGATTTATTATCGTTTTGAAAGAATTGAAACATTAGTTTTTAAAGAAAGAAATTTAAACCATGATATGATAAAAAATACATGTCGCATAAACATATGTCAATGCCCCACTATCAAAAGTATGGACTGCAAAAAACAACATTTATCTATTTTATGACATCTTAAAAAGAACAATTTAATAAACGAATCGCTTAAATATGTACATGTATACGTCAACCATTGCATTTTAATGTGAGAGTAGAATTTGGTTTGCAATGCTTAAAAGAATAGTTTAGATCAGAGTGAGTTTACGATGACGTCTTGTAATGGAGAAAAGCATCCTGTAAATTACACGATTGAGCCCTAAAAAGTATTTGAATCATATATAGTCAACAATAAGAAAATAATTATAATATGCTCTTATAAAAAGACCATCCATTTTTAAGAAATCGGCACTTTGTCCAATGTAAATTTAGAATTCAAAATGGTTTGAAATGTTTGTTATGTCTCATATGCAAGTTAAATCGTTATATCTTCACGCTAGTTAAACAGTTTTGTAAATGAAGATAACCTCATATAGTGGCTTTAAGTATTCCACTCTAAATTGAAAGGATATAAGTCTAGACATGTCATGATAGTTTTATATTATCTAGTGTTAATAGAGACACGAATTACAAATTATCTACTAGAGGGCTACTCGAAGTCTATTTGATATATGACTGTCTAACCTACTGCAGAATTTTATTAAGTCACGTTCGATTATATAATTTCATTTGCAGACCATGATAGTTGACTATTTATATTACAGAGTATGCAGACGACCAAATTGGTTTTGATACGTTCTCGTAGATTATTGAAATTCCACTGTGCTTAGTATTGGTAAACACTGTTAATGTCAAAAGAAGATGTAGAATTATTGTTATCAATTTGTGTTAAGAATAATTCATATGAGTCTTAAACGTCGTTTAAATCGAAATAAGGCCACAACATGTTGATCATATGTTCTACGGATTTTTCTGGAAAAAAATGGGGCGAGCAAACGAAGAAAAAAAATTAAAAAAGTCTTTATTCGATTGCTTTATATAGCGGTTTGACCAAATTTTTATGAGCGAGCGAGGAAATAAAAATATTATTTTTGTAAAAACCGTCAAAATTAAGGAGCGAGCGAATCCATAGAACATATGATCAATTTGTTGTGGCCTAAATTTATTAATAAAAAAACAATATAATAGAACATGTAAATCTTGGTTATCATTCTGTAATATATTGTTTTCTTGAAGAATTTATTCCAAACATTTTCAAATTGGCATCATGTAACTTTATAATCAAGTTTATACCTGATCCAACATGTATAACTTTTAATAGACTGCAATTATTTCCATTACTTTCACTGGGTATTTACCATTCGCGTGCCTATACAATTATTGAATATATCATGTAACAACATATGTAACACTTTAAGTTTAAAGTTAAGTTTATCCGTTACGTGATGTGAGTAATATATCTATTTTATTGAAATACATACCATCTAAAACAATTGAGACTTTCCATGCAGACAATAGCACTTAAAACAAATAACGTTTAAAAATTTATCCAATACTGCTTTTGCTTTCGTGTCAGACAGTCATTATAAACTTCATGATATAATACTAGAACCTTTATTTACATACCAAATTCAATTGTATTTTACTTAAATCACATATATATCAATAATAATGTAAGTTCTAAACAAATTCTTCGGAGGAGTTTGTTTTTGAGCTTATCAAATGTAAAATGTTTTAACATTCTTGGCAGAAAGTGTTATTATATATATTATAGTTTAATAACATAAAAAATCAATACCCTAAATGAAAATTTCACTAAATGTAAAAAGGTCATTTTCAACTGGAAATATTGACTTTTTATCTTTTTTGATGTTTTTTCTCAGGCTTATGCGACATCACTACATTAATATTGTAAATAACTTGTACATGTTTTACCAGAGGTCCGACTGGAAGATTGGATTTATCCAAATGTCTAGCATTGTTAAATAAAGTATTTATTATTATTATAGCAATTCAAGGTTTTTGTCACTGACGGGATTGATTCACATTTAAAAATGGACGCTTTGTTTTTTCTATGTAACAGTTAATTTACTTCTAACAGACACGTTTAATTTTAATCAAGTAATCAAGTAGTTTGGCATAATTAAGTAAATTAAAACATATGATACCTATTTCTTAATTCTTAATAAAGAGGGTTTTTTCTTATGTTAATTGCGCTTTCATTAAATACAAGTGACACATTGAAATCGACAACAGCACCATGAATGAAATTGCTAGTTTACTTTTGATGAACAAGTTGTAATCAAGTAGGATTTAATTATATATTCCGACTAAATTCGTTTAGCAAGGGAAATTAGTTAATTAGAACAACAGTTAATTGATTTAATCCTTTTTCCAGGAGGAATTCTAACAATTTAATGCCGCTATCAAAAAAATACAAATGACTAATAAGATTGGATATTGAGATGTTTAATTTGTTATAAACTACTGAGCAATCACAAAAAGGCATTGTGTTAATTACTTTTTTGCTTATAAAAATAAAGTAGTAAAGTCGCTTCGTATTAGTATATCACACTAGCATATATCTTCGTTATGCGTTTTAACGTTTTTAGCAGATACTAGAATGTTAATATGAAAATGCTTATAAACGTTATTATATGTTAACTTGTGTTGCTTATTGTTGTATACTACATGATATAAAAATACAATGTAACTTAATTCTCTAGAATAAGATAATCTAGAACGTCGTTAATTTTTAATTTCAGTTTTCACAATAGAATATTCTAGAATGATCTTGAAATTAAAATAGGTTTGTTATTTTATATGTATGTTTCTGTAACATTCTAGAATTTTCCATATGTGTATATAAAGATCACTGGTCCTGGGTTTGTTAATCAGTCATTAGATTAAGTTATTACAGTACAGTCATTAGAGTCAGATTCAAAGTCATTCTATCAATTGGTTAAATTATATTTTGGCTGTTCATTAGTATTATCAAACATGGAGTTGGAATAATAGAATTCACATCTGTATTTAGATTTAAATTGTTGGAATAATTACAAAATTGGACATTTGACATAGTTGGACTCTCAACCAGGGTCAAGAAACTGCTGGATTTTTAACCAGGATCTGTGAGTTGCTGAATTTCACATGCTTAGAGTTTATTTTAAATTATTTATTTTCTTCTGTTTGTAACATTCTATATAATTATATTGTTAAATAAATTTGTAAATGTCCATTATAGTTTGTTGCTGGTTTCATTCCTTTTTTGTACCGTAACATAATTCAGTACGATTATCATATTACATAAATATCTAACAACAATACTCCAAACACGTCGGCTTAAGTTCAAAGGAAACTCTACACTATGGTATAAAATGAAAAATAAATTGAAATATATTACTTGTAATTTCTTAAGTTGTAGGTTGACATTCGTCAAACCTGTTGACAAACATTCAACGTGCGATTGGAAATTGATGATGTATAATGTTATAACGAATTCAAGTCAAAATGTAAAACTGGCAACTATTTCGTTTGTTTGATTGGTTGGTTAGTTTAACGCCGAGGCAACACACTGTTTAGGTCATATAACGGCGGTCAGTCAATCTACTCACTCCTCCTAAAAAGGCAACTATCTCTGGATTTAGCTGTTAACCAACTACTAAGCACATACTTTCGACAGTGACTGACAACTGCCCTACATAATTAAAAATCATTGGTAGTAGGGAAAATGGCCGTAGAAATAATTTCATGACCATGCTCCACGAACGTTTGCCCAGCCCGGGAATCAAACCCACGACCCCTCGATCAGTAGACTTGCGTACTACCAATTTAGCTAGCCCGGCGGCTCGGCAACTATTTCGATTCTGTGTCAAAACACCTCCATTGTTTATCTGTTTATAAGAATTCAAAAACAAACAATGTGTCTAAAAGTGCCAAGTTAAGTATACTGTTAGCTGTTTTATTATTTCATCTGTGACATTCTGTGTGTCTTTAAATGTGTTTCCTTGTCTAACAAATTTTACCAGATTACGACAAATTATACGTGTCTATATTTGATTGGATAAACATGATACCACTACTCACCGTCAATTACTTCACTTGCAATTGAAGGAATGTTTCATACGGAAACAATTATTCATCTAAAATCTAATTCTAGATGTCTATCTTCAGATTGGTTAGTGAGATAATTTGCAGTTAAAACTGACACATTATTTATAAGACACGTCAAAAACGTGACACTATGGAGAAGTCGATAGTTTATTTGAAAATCGTCTGACAGTTTCAACAAAACCTGACAGCATTTGTGTGCAGTATGTAAACAAATCGTTGCATTTGATGTAATTATCTAAAAATGTTAATGAAATCTAATTTTGATCTTCCACGTTACCATGTTCTTCCTCTAACATCTATTACATAAATCCATTTACTAAAGCTTTAGAAACACAATATGCTTTTAAGGAATACGTGTAAAAGTTATAAAAGTGATAGTTATACATATTTCATTGTCAATGCATAGCTAAGTGACTTTGTTTACTGTTTAATATTTGTTCACAACAAAACTTTTGTTTTAGTAATAATGTGTCGGCTTCAGCTAGACTGCATCACATGAATCAGTACAATGGTATCATAATTATTTAGATATGAAATTGTGAAACATTAGTTTTCTTTTGTAAACAAAATATTTAAACTTATTGGGCTTCCCTTTTACTATTATGCCAAAAGGATTTTCAATAGGCGGTATTTATACTTAAGTCATCAGCTGGTATTACTTCGTGATAAGTACAATAATTAATTTTGAAATATGTTTAATTGTATTGAATGGAGAAGTAAAATGTGGACAAATCTTAAGCTTACTTTATGTAAGTGTTTTCAGATTGCTTGATAAAATGTTGAAATAAGCAGTATATAAATCAAGTTATCACCTGGTATCATTTCGCGATGAGTACATTCGACGGCTATATTACAAAATACTAAATGAGAATGGTGTATATAAAAATCTTCTTAATAAATTCATAGATGGTAATTGGTACAAGTAGATATTGTTGACAAGTAATCATCTTCAACAAATGTGTCATCCTTCTTCTGGCAGAATTTATAATAGACTATACAAATAAAAAAGTTAATGCAATATATTATGTTATCAAAATAAATGGAAAACTCGACGTAATTATAAAGTATAAGACGACATGTTCTGATATCACTTTGCCATGACATGACACCAAAAGGTTTTGACGTTTTAGAAAACACATCCTGTACCATTAGAGAGAAAATTTCGATGATATGGCAATTGAGACAGACAATCTATATTATGACTTAGTTTTAGCAAGTTCTATACTCAACCTTCAACTGCTGCTTCAATGTCTTTTTTGAAACCGTGATAGTAAAAAGAATGACTGTATTAAGTATGTCATTGCCAAAAGAGTTGATAACCTCGTTATTACGAGTAAAACAATGTGTTGAATAAATCCTTATCACGAGCTTTCATCTACAGTAGTTATTAGATTCATGTTCTTTATAACAAGAACTTAGTGTCTGTATAATTATTTAGGCAAATATAAATACTTCAATTTTGTCACTAGCAATGGCTTTAATTTATTTATAACGAGTTTACATACTTTGTCTTTTCAAAACAAGAGTCAACCTCAGCAAACTCATTAAGTGCAAAGCTGTTCGATCTGACACTTTTGTACTTATTTTGTGCAAACTATCTGGCAATTATTGTTTGCGATTTTCGTCCAAAATCGTTTAATCCAGAAAAATAAGCAGAAGCAACTATTTCTTTTACATAACTTGACATAAGTTCCTGTCTTACATCTGTCTTCCAAATTCTCCCATAAGATTGTCTTGGAGAGCGATATAATGGCAGATTTATATACATTTATGTAAGAATTAATGGATGACATTTTTAAATTTTAGGAAAAATTAGGATCACTTATGCATTCTACGTCACATGAAAGAATGTTGCAATAAACTGTTCGTCTGGAATAGAGCTATAATGGTGCCAATAACTTCTGTCATATTTTTTCAAATAAATCAAAAGTCTGCAAAAATGACATAATTTCTTTAGTTTATGTATCCCGATCAGAAATGTCTTTAAAGTCGACTATTTGACTCCTAAGCACTCAGGGTGCAATTATAATTTAACATATTCCATGATTCATACAGACATAAGCGTGATGATTCTTCATTAGTTTTGTGTCTTGAATCTTGTGACAATTTTTGGCTATGACAGATGCATCTTTATGCGACATATTGTCGCATTTGCTACCAATTAGCATGTATGTTTTATGATATGCCATGAGACCACGCATACATTCTGTAATTAAAGAGATTTACATGTCTCAAATGGAACCAGAAATCTTGATATCTCGGTAAAACCATCTTTGTAACGGGAAGCTAGACGTATCATATATATCCGTAAAAAATGTTTTTTCCTTCTTTTTTAACTAAAATAGGATTTACATGATAGCTGTATGCCAAATTGATATTATTGATAGCAATGCTCAGACATTGAGATAGGAAGCCGAACTTGAAATCTACGATTACATTATAGAAAAAACAAATTGACAAATATGTAGATGATGATTTCTCTTTCGTTGGATACCTTTGGACATTGACTTCGAAAATCTTGATATCGTTATCCTGCAATCACTCGTACATAATCGCGTTTCCTTATCTATTTGTAAGGACCTCATGTGTAAACGAAACTTTGCGACAGTAGTTTCTCTGTACACTGTCAATGAGCTGGTTATAGAAGATTTATTATAAAGCTTATCGAGGCATGTCATGGCATCATCACTAAGTTCATTAGACCCTTACTTCTGTTACAACGGACCTTACAATTATTGATAATCTTTCTATGACCTGACTTGATTTACGCCCATACTGTATAAAAACATTCATCATCTTTTTATGTTTCAAGATGCTGTAAGACGACCTTTACACTTAATTTACTGACAAATATTTTTTTGTAGATAATTCAATACAACTTTCGTGACAAACAACAATAATCATTTAAGTCTCGAACAAATAGTGATGCAACAAACAAGTTCTTCCAACAATATTTTAATGTCATCAGTCGTTTATCTCCTCAAAAATGGTATGTCGCGGGTTTAGCGCAAACGGTCGTAACTCACTCTTTTTTAAATGGAGTTACGACTGTTTTGCGCTAAGGCCGTGATGTAGTTTTTGCATCTTTAG
The DNA here is from genome assembly GCA_025267735.1 of Mactra quadrangularis. Classification (NCBI taxonomy): domain Eukaryota; kingdom Metazoa; phylum Mollusca; class Bivalvia; order Venerida; family Mactridae; genus Mactra; species Mactra quadrangularis. The sequence goes on along the minus strand of CM046300.1, from coordinate 6,541,207 downwards.
CAATAACAAATGTAATTGCTTTGGCATTTGGTGGTTTGTCATAACTATTGATTTACTTTCCAATTTATACAGAAATAAGAAATATAATCCAACTGATTTTAATTGGAAATATTGAACTGAACACCACTGATAATTACTTTGTATCAATAACTCTTTATGACTATGAGTTTTCCTAGTTGAAGGACGCTTTTCAGAAATATAGTTGACACAGTAGACCAATTAACGCCTGTTTTGTCTATATCAAAACGATATAGGCAGAAATAACAAATAAAACCATTTTGTTGCTAAAAAGATATATGCAGAAAAACATCGTAGAAAAGTTCAAATAACCTTATCGGATAATGAAAGTTAACGTGGATTTGAACTAAACATCAAGTGAGTGATTTTTATTTTATTCTTACAAATTGACTACAGATGTGTTTTGAAATGAATATTTTTAGTGGCAAATAAGCCAAGCCCCATATTCTATTACACGTATTTGGTAAAACCTAAGAGTTGATATTGTTATGGTAATATAATGAACATGCATAGAATTAACCGAACATAAGTTATACACCTTATGTAAGTTTTAAGAGATAAAACCTTAGTTAAATTTGGATAAAATGAGGATGAGTATTTGGAACAACACATCTGTTAATTTAAAGTAATATTCAATAGCATAACCTACAGTACCACAAACAATAAATATCTTTGCAAGAAAGATATTCGGCGCTATGCAGGCTTCATTTTGTTTGAAGCTTTAATAGTCATAGTTGCTTTTCAGTCATAGCACCTGGATTGTACCATGACGCGTGTATAACCAATTAGCAATGCCAGGCACCAATAATACACAGGGTTAATAGTCAGCAACTGCTGTGCGTGCTAAGCTTATCACAAATAACCAATGGTATCATACATTGTATCCATTTCTCTATACCAGATACCACAAATATGTATGGTATTAGTTAAAATGTAGGTCAAGTTTGCTTAGACAGCTGCGCCGAAAAAAAGTTTAATAATAAATTTAGACTTAAGGGTTGATAATGAGCTATGTCAGTCGAATATGATTTCAATTACTTAGGCACTCAATGTAAACTTATGTTGCTTCAAAACAAAGTAGTACTTCTATCCTATGGCATTTTTGGTCACACAAAGTACTCAGTGAACGTCTGTTGAAGTTCAATGGTAATTTTATAATCTCACGTGGTATTAATGAAAATTAAATCGTATCGGATTGCATTACCTAAAATACCAAAGTAGTAGTCTTGAGATCGGATTCTGAGTATTGAAGTTAATGCATCGGAGATAATTAGAAAAGAGTTACAGTGTTCCCCAGACGTGACAATATCTTATAAATAGCTGTAACATTAAGATGTCTCTCTATTAAAAACTTGCCCTTTAGCCACCTGATGACAAAAAAAGTAATAAAAATTATTATATCCGGTTCACGATTGGTGTGCATTAGATTATCAAATGGCATTTATCTATCTGACCAATATAGTAATTTCAACAAAGCATGACAACATTAAACCCACGCTACCTACGTATGTTTCCGGGCTGAATAACAATAATTCAGACACATCTAAATTTCAAAATTACAAAAGTGTAAAAATAAACATGATTGCTATATTTTAGCCAAATGACAACATAAGCATTAGTTTGATGACAGCAACAATCACATCTTTACTCGTGTCTAAGTGTCAAATACAATATAAAACCTTTTGTACAGTATCGCATTGGGTCTGAAATGAATGAAACGCATGTAATTGATGTTTTTAAATTAATCGCTGAATAAATTAGATGTAATTATTTCAACAACATAGATAGGTGTAATTAGCGAATGCTTTGAAGTTTTTATAACAAGACGAAATAATTTTAAATCAAACCCCAAATGCATTGAAATCATTATTACAAGAAGGAGTCATTTGAAATCAAACCTCAAAAGATAAAACATACTTGTATTAGATCAGAATGATACATTTTGTCTGATTGTTATTTCACAAAGATGATTTCTCTAGGTTATATATATCTATTATATCATTTTGGGTGAACTTAAGTAAATCATGGCAACAATAAACTACCTTAGCTGTAGTATAATCCAGTACATATTATAACTGTTATCAAAAATGAGCAAACCGTATAGGTTTTGTTTTGGAATTTAATTTTATTAATTTGGAATTTAAAGAGTACAGAATTTATTAATATTGATACAAAAATGCACATAAAATAAGCTTTGTCTGTGGATAACTTTTTGGGAACTAAATAATGTCATTATTATCAGAAACTGATATTGTTTGAATACCGACACTTTAATGTAATCTCGTCTATGTTCTATTACATGAATCAAAATTTTAATTGTTAATAATTAATTAAAAATATGTAACCATAAGTCTGAGAAAAAATTAGAAAGGAATATTGATTTAATATCGTCTTTAAGCATATTTATTTCCTGATACTTCTTATAAAATTGAGTTCACAGACAGAAGCTTTACATTTTAATAAAACGGATATTGACTGCCAAGATTCCAGTTAAGTCACATAAGAAAACTGGTTGTACGAGAGGTGTTCAACTTATATTTGAACAGATCTGAACTCTGATTCTGAAGCCTATGACCGGATTGTTTCCTCTAAAAATTGCTTTTGATATGTTTTGTTATGTAAATAGTCATGTTCTATGAAACAAAATTATTTAAACTTATTTTATCAAACATATTTATAGCATGTTAGTTGACCACACCAAAACATCATTTTTTAGAGTTTTACCACATATTTTGCTCTTAGATATGGCCTGTTGGATGTATTATAAATGTTATAATTACCTTTTTGTATCCCAATAGCTTGTGTAATTTTATAAAACAAAATTATGTATTTTAACAAAAAAATTTGCATTTTGTCATTTTTGACTTTAATCCGAAATCAGTGTTTGAGGGCATATATCATACATTCATTAATTTTACATAATAGATTTTTAAATTATTTAAATAAACATATCCTTATTATAACACTAATGTCCAAAGTGTGTTAATTGAGAGGAATGCAATAATCAATGATGTTTTAAGGGGTCAAAAAGTGATCCTTTATAGGGTAATTCAAAGACAAGTAAGAGAAAGTCGTCACGTTTTGGTCAAATTTAGTAACGTATAAAACACTATATTTTCACTTTTTATAATTGAAGTTGCTAAATAATGTAGTCATACACCAATTTCATAGACATGATTTGCTTAATAGTTGTAGTTACTTTGATATGACCATGTATAAAAGTATTTACTTTAGCTTTCATTGCTTGATATGACGTCACATAACATAAACATAAAAGCCTCATTCAAAGCCTGTGTAGAGGTTTCGAAGTAGAATTTTGGGAATGTGTGTCTTTATCACATAAACTAAACATATACATATATCAAATGAATTAGTAGTTGCAGAAACATTCATAAGTAATGTTATTTATCATGTACTTGATCCAGCTCAACGTTCATTTAGATAATGTTGTTGTCAGACAAATAAAATGCAATTTCACGCACATTTCGAACTGCAAAGAACACGAAGAAGTAGAAATATACATGAACAAATTGTGAAAGAAAAGATTTTGCAAAATCTTATGGAATAAAGATGAATAACAACTTCAAAAGTGACTGTTTACTATAGATGTTCAAAACGCCAAAACTACGGTCCCTTCGTTAATGTTTAATAACAGCCTTATGTTGTTTCAAATTTTTAATTGTAACATGCCAGTTGATTATAGACAATCCACTTGTGACATATTCAAGTAAAATGTGGATATTTATTGTAAGAAATTGATTTTTATCCCATCAAAAAAGTGTTCAAATATAAGTTGAACACCTCTCGTAGAAAGGACGTGATTGCGATCTGGATTATAATTGAAAGAAATGTAACAATGCAATATAATGCGAGTATGGTAAAAAGATAACTGATCTTTTGAAGATTGGAAAGTAAGTTTTTCAGTGATTTTTCATCGTGATAACATTACTTTTTAAAGACTTCATCGTGATAACATTACTTTTTTAAGACCAAGTTCAAAGTCAACCAATACCTTTACCACTAGATGTGCTGAGTGAACGTATTTACGTATTATTTCAGTTGTTTTTAATAGTGATTACACAAGTAGTTTCTACAGCAACGAATATGAAGATGTAGAAACAAACGACTATGCAGTAAAGTTACGGTTTAAGAAACACCTCGATCATATTAAATTGTGCGATTGTTTACAAATATTTAGTCCCTAATGCTTAATGTAATAAATAGAGTTTCTATAATAACACCATTCCAATATCAAAACCATCGAGTTATCTTCTTGTACTAAATTTTGAAATATTATCAATTTCTTATACAATGTAATTTTAATTATTTATAAGAAATTGATACTAATTTTAAAGTTTAGTATAGTGAACGATGGAAGTAATGAAAACTTTTTAAGATTAATAAGGCTGGTATATTGTTCACAAATATGTGTTAGATATTTCCAGTCAATATACTTTCCAGTAAAACCTTTAGATTTTGTATGTGAACTCAATTTTGAAAAAAGTACATTAAACAGGATATCATAATGTTCAAAGGCGATAGAAAATCAATGGACTCTTTTAAATTGTTCCTGAGAACTATGTCTGAGATACAACTAATCAAAAATATATATTTAAAGTTAAAAGTGTGGTTTATAGTCTGTTTTTATATACATTTTCAGCCTACTTTACAATTTTGTACGATAACTTCTGATGATTGAAACTTCCCTCACAGTACCTATTTACACATGGGTGGAATGGAATATTTGTGGGTAAATTTCTTGCTCAAGGAAATTAGCAGTGTCTCTAGTTGGGTTCGAACCCGGAACCTCTAGATCATTTAGCGCGCTCTACCACTGGATCACTGCTCCTACGTCATTTGCATTTGTGACAAAATCTCAGGATAAGCTGGCACATTCATTCAGAACTGTCTAAAGTCTGTAACAGTCGACAATGTGTCAATTTAACAGACAATAGACCAATTTCACATAGACTTCTGTTTGTATATAATGTAAAACAGCAATCTCATCAGTTGTAAAACGTCTTTATCAGTTGATATAAACACTAACTTCTATACACTGAATAAAGAACTACATAAAGAAATCCGCGTAGTACAATGTGATAAATCTAATTACAAAAGATTATGGAACACGAACTGCGTCCACAGAATACGTGATAAACTTCTTAATGTGTCTCAACCATTCTTCTACTGTCAATGTGCTCTGTATAGTTGGCTATTTATTGGTGTAATAACATTGTTTGTGTTATTCTGAATTTGTAAGCAGTACGGAAGATTAAACTTATAATCTTGGATGTACATAAGTTTATAGGCATTTTATCTCAGAATTTATTTACTGCGTAGTACAAATTACCATTTGAAGCTATGCTATTATTATGCTGATAAAGCGTAGCTGATAAAAGTCAATTCTACGCAGTGATTTACAATAGGTTATCGTATGCTTACAGCTAAGAAACATATTTAATATGAAATCGAAATTATCAATAAGTCCTTCTTATAAAGTATCGACGTTCTAATTTAGTCCATTTTATAAACAAGATGGCTAATTAAAGTAATGCAAGTAAGCAATCAATTGTTAATAATTCTTTATACAAAGGCATGTTAAATTACTTCAGAGAACGCTATACGATCTTTACAAACTTGATTAAGCCGCCCGGCTAGCTCAGTTAGTAGCACGCAAGTCTACTGATCGAGGGGTCGTGGGTTCGATTTCCGGGCGGGGCATACTTTCGTGGAGCTTGGTCATGAAATTATTTCTACGGCCATTCTCCCTCCTACCAATCATGTTTAATTATGTAGGGCAGCTGTCAGTCACTGACGAAAGTATTCGCTTAGTAGTTGGTTAACAGCTAAATCCAGAGATTTAGCCTTCCCAGGAGGAGTGAGAATGTTGACAGACCGACGTTATATGACCTATTTGTTGCTACGGCGTTAAACCCAACAAACAAACAAACAAACTTGATTATTTCACTTCAAAGTTTGGTTTGTGTACTCTGACTAATTATATCTGTAAACATGTTTTAATCCAATTTCATGAATATAAAAACCATAAGATTTTTTTAACAAACTTTAACCACACAAACAACGCCAAAACAAAAGCCATTGCCGACACCGATTAAAAGTGATACGATAAACTTTTTTCAGTCAAAATCGTTCCTAAATCAAACCAGTGACTTTTAGAAAGATATTCTTCATTTGAGTTAAACTATATATCCTCTTCTATTTTCAAGTTTATTTTTTATTTAGTGATAGCTCCTTTAATTGAAATAAAACAAAATCAAATGGGAATTACGTAAAATTATCTGTGCATCATTGTAGCATGTAATCAGTTAGCGTTTTGAAATATTTATCACAAAGAGATATCGACTTAAATCTTCGAAGAATAAGATTATATAAACAACCCTAATTGAATAGATAACTATAATTCTACAGATCTGCGATTTCTGTTATAAATTTTGTTTAACCATTAAGAAAATAAACACAACAAGTAAATTATAATCTTCTGCCGTTAGTCAATTATTGCTGTGTTGCAGTTGATATATTACATAATATTATTGACTTAGGTAGTCTGTATTGTTTTGTGACATTATTAAGCACTGCAGAAATGAGAAATTAATTTAATTCAAATCATTTATGATAAAGCCTACTGAACTAAAATATCGTATTGCTTGCTACTCAAAGCTGATTCTTGCAGTTTGCTACAAGGACAAACAAGGGTTGATATTTTCTCACTTGTTTCTACTGTTTAGGCAATCGGATAAATATTTTTAATGTGTTTCCACAAGTTAGGAAATGTGGTATTTCTATTAAGTTATACATATACATGACTAACTAATCATCGAGGGCCTTCTTAAATGACTTAATTTCGTAAATATAAATAATCTCACTAAAAGTATTTCTTAGTAATTACAATTTTACACCCAAAATGTCAAGTCAACTACGAATGTTAGTTTTCTTATGTATTTATTTGAGTGTAAACCATTAATATGACGATTCAGTGAATTAGTCGTAAATCCGGCTGATGACCAGTGTTAGTAAACTACTAGCATTAATGCGACATCAATATGTTTAACAATTTTAATATATTATATTGCTAAACTTTGAAACCACAAATGTGCATGCACTTGAAAAACTTAATATGAAATTGTTCATTGCAATGATTCTGAATACGCGTGTCGCAATCTACCAATAAAAATACATGTTTAAGCCGTCACTAGTTCAGAACACTATTTCTGCCTTGTTTTGACGGTAAGGTTACATTAGCAAATAGAACCGCTAAGCTTACTATTAATAGTAAAAGAATTGTATTAAACATTTCTACAATTTTATCACGTATCAACTAAAATTACCTTTGTTATTTATTTATCTCTTTTTTAAATTGTTAGCTTAGGACTACAGACGTACAAAGATGGCTTTATGTTAGAGATAACAGGAGATCAAAATCAGTTTCTGATCAATTAATAGTCTTGTGGACAAATATTTTTGTTGAGATGCAAGATTTTTGTCTTATATTATGAAGGTAACCAAGTCAATGTGGCCTTCTGTTGCTTCAAAATTAAAAAAAGCAGTTTGTATTATATAACATAGGTCCTTCTACAATTGTTATTGAGACAGTATGTTAAAGTTTAAAAGTTAATGCAATATTATCGTGAGGTATTGTCTGGACGGAAAATCGTATAACATTTCATTGGTTTTACAGAAAATCGCCAATCTTTCTGGAAATTATGAAAGGTAATGACAAAAGATTTTACATGTCATGTTCAGAGTTCTTGTTTTTTGTCTATAGAATAAAGAAAACACAGTCCGCTCATTGAGATAGTTTTACAAATCGAGTTGCGCAGAGGATTTTGTCAAACTAGTTGTTTTATTGCACATCCCCTAAGAGATTTCAAGATGAGCTCTTTTTTACAGATACTAAGTTATTTGACAAATGAATTAATATGCAACATTAGATGCATACCTCCTGATCCTCTGATACAAAGCAATAAGAATGAAATAGACCATCTAGAAAACAACAAAATGTTTAGATGTGATTCGAACTACGTGGAACTATCTAAAACAAGCAAACGATTACCAGAGCAACGTCCAAACTGCTTGATCAAGCAAACTTCCGATAGTTGCAATATGATTTTTCTAGTATTATAACAAATCTCCTTATTGCAAAAACCCTTAATTCGAAAAAAAATTTTTAAAAAGGAAATATTTTAAAATATCTAACAATTTTGGTTGGTATCAAAATATACAATAAAGAAAGGTTCAACTATCTTACTTATGTTTAAATAACATCGACAGTGTAATTACCGAAGCCACAATTCCCGTGGTTTAATTAAGCTTCCACTGTAATACAATATTTCTTTATATAACATAATCTATACTAGGTTTATTGACTTAAACACGGCGAACATGAACAACAGAACAACAGAAGAACATTACAATACAATTAACACACAACTAAATACAAAAAATAAGAATAAAACAAAAAAGAAGGAAAACCGAAAAATGCCTACGAGTGACGATGTCATTAACGTTACGAAGACGTTGTTGACGCGCGCCGGGTCGCTGATAGAGGTTTTTTTCTAATGATCATTAGTTTTACTGAGTGAGTATTTTCTTATGATGTTTTGTAAGAATATTCAAGACCTATTCCGATTTATGTTAATGTATATTGTTTTCTGACTGTACCTTATAAACATTAACTGTAGAAAAAATCCACGTTATTTTGGATCATCCCTCGTATGTTTTGAAAAAAAATGTAGAAGAAGCACCTGCTTTATGAACTTAAAATTAGATCTTTACTTACATTTGTCTTCTATAGTTCTCCTGAAACATCGTCTTTGAAAGTATATTGATTGCAGAATGTAATGCATTGGTTTAATATTGATTCATTATAGAATACCATATTTTGATTTTAGACATGTTGTCGGGCTCGTTGTATGTCATTACATACTACTTTAGAATTTAATGTTAAATGTATAACAATGTTTCTTTATTTAAGATTACTTCAATTATCAACACCAATAAATACAGATTTTCGAACATTTATTCAGATCAATGTTTTATAGTCTTTTTATTAAATAATTCTATTTTAACCTTTAAATACTGATTATACTCATAGTTGAAAGTGCAGTAAATGTTTTACATAAATGCTTTAGCAATGACGTTTATACGAAAATAACTATCACATGTGTCAATTTTATGGAAACGCCCTTTGTTCTAGGCAACACGATATTTCAAAACAAAAATATTATACCATTACAACTAAGGCTTTGATACAAAGTTCAGAAAATAAATATAAAGAAAAACAAGGCAGATACAATTCATTCTCGTAGCATTTTCTTAAGTCAAAAAATTACTTCTTACATATTTTATTACATACTTATTACATATTTTGTTATAAACTGCATATACATTTTTGGTTTTGATTTGTTTGTTTGTTGCGTTTAACGCCATAGCAACACATAATATAAGGTCATATAACGGCGGTCAGTCAACCTATTCACTCCTCCTGGAAAGGCTAAATCTCTGGATTTACCAGTTAACCAACTACTTATTTTCGCCAGTGACTGACAACTGCCCTACATAATTTAAAATCATTGATAGGAGGGAAAATGGCCGTAGAAATAATTTCATGACCAAGCTCCACGAAAGTATGCCTTGCTCGGGAATCGAATCCACAACACCTCGAACAGTAGACTTGCGTGCTACCAACTGAGCTAGCCGGGCGGCCCTTTTTTGGTTTTGAAAGAAGAAACAAATACGTGTGCTTAATACAAATTCCTGATAGTTCCATCTGTGTACGACTTACTAGTTTAGCTAATAGTCATTTGTTAGGATGTGGCCTATCAATTTAGATGCTTGGTAAAATTTCTACAAGATTTTTTACCCTCATCAATCAAATAATATAACATTACGTAACAATATATTATAATACAATATTCTGTTTTCTAATACTCATGCAAATAGAATAGTGTGTCGATCATGCATTTGTTATTTGTCTTAATTATAATGACAATCCTTGGTCCATTTGGACATTTCGTTGGCGACAGTTTATCATTTGCACACTATTTACATTTCTGCATAAGTAATGCCACAATACGACATACACGTTCTGTATTGCATGACTGTATATATCAGTCATATGTCTCAAATGATTAATTTTGCTTGTAGTTATGTCACATACTATCTTTGTGATAAACAATATGATGTGGTCGGCTAAAGAATATATCAGTGAAAATGTAAATATAGAAAGACATCTTGACGATATTTGAATTGTTCCTTAAAACAATATGGTTACTCAGCATTTCAACAAAGAATTAGTTTATTGACAACAGTTTGACTGAATAGACACCAGTATAAAATTTATAAGAGCAAATCCTGCCATTTCTGATCCAGAGACAATATGTATTGTATTATATCTGGAATTGATGAAACTCGTTTTAATTAATTTTGAAAATATTGAACAAGGAGCTCAAATATAACACCTTCTGCATCACTGCAATATGTGAACAATTAACGTTTTAACGTACAGAATAATAATCACAAAAGCAGTCTTAGATCTGTGTGTTGTATAATTCTACATTAACCTTGAATTATCAAGATTATGTCAATTTTATTCAATTTTAATACCCTGACAGAATAATAATCACAAAAGCAATCTTAGAGCTGCATTGAATAAAAATAAGAAAAGTGTGTTGTATAATTCTATATTAACCTTGATTTATCAAGATTCTCTCAATTTTATTCCATTTTAATACTCTGACAAAGGTCAATTATTCTTTGTGCAGTAATCCTGTACATTTAATTAATATATAAACAATGTATTTATTACAGGAGGGATTTATTATCGTTTTGGAAAAATTGAGTCATTAGTTTTTAAAGAAAGAAATTAAAACCATGATATGATAAAAAATACATGTAGCATAAACTTAAGTTAATGCCCCACTATCAAAAGTATGGACTGCAAAAAACAACATTTATCTATTTTATGACATCTTAAAAAGAACATTTAATAAACGAATCGCTTCAATATGTACATGTATACGTTAAGCATTGCATTTCAATGTGCGAGTAGAATTTGGTTTGCATTGTTTAAAAGAATAGTTTTGATCAGAGTGAGTTTACGATGACGTCTTGTAATGGAGAAAAGCATCCTTTAAATTACATAACTGAGCCATTAAAAGTATTTGAATCATATATATTCAACAATAACAAAATAAATATCATATGCTTTTTTAAACAGATTCTCTATTTTGTAAGAAATCGTCACTTTGTCCAATTTTAATTTAGAATTAAAAATGGTTTGAAATGTTTGTTATGTCTCATATGCAAGTTAAATCGTGATATCTTCACGCTAGTTAAACAGTTTTGTAAATGAAGATATCCTCATATAGTGACTTTAAGTATTCCACTCTTAATTGAAAGGATATAAGTCTAGACATGTCATGATAGTTTTATATTATCTAGTGTTAATAGAGACACAAATTGTCTACTAGATGGCTACTCGAAGTCTATTTGATATATGACTGTCTAACCTATTGCAGATCTTTATTAAGTCACGTTCGATTATATAATTTCATTTGCAGCCCATGATAGTTGCCTATTTATATTACAGAGTATGCAGACGACCAAATTGGTTTTGATACGTTTTCCTAGATTATTGAAATTCGACTGTGCTTAGTATTGGTACACACTGTTAATGTCAAAAGAAGAGATGTAGAATTAATGTTATCAATATGTGTTAAGAATAATTAACACGAGTCTTATACGTCGTTTTATGAAAAAATCGAAATAAATTTATGAATAAAAAACAATATAATAGAACATGTTAATCTTGGTTATCATTCTGTAATATATTGTTTACTTGAAGAATTTATACCTAATTTTACACCTTCAAATTGGCATCATATAACTTTATAATCAAGTTTATACCTGATCCAACATGTATTACCTTTTAATAGACTGCAATTATTTCCATTACTTTCACTAGGTAATTTACCATTTGCGTACCTATACAATTATTAAATATATCATGTAACGACATATGTAACACTTAAAGTTTAAAGTTAAGTTTATCCGTTACGTGATGTGAGTAATATATTTATTTTATTTAAATACATACCATCTAAAATAATCAAGACTTTCCATGCTGACGATAGCACTTAAAATAATAAATAACGTTTTAAAATTTATTCAATACTGCTTTCGTGTCAGACAGTCATTACAAACTTGAAAATATAATACTAGAAACTTTATTTATGTATCTTACATACTCAATTCAACTGTACTTTACTTAAATCAGACTGATACATATTAATAACTATGCAAGTTCTAAACAAAAACGTTGCATGAGATTGTTTTTGAGCCTTGCAAATGTAAAAATATTAAACACTCCTGGCAGATTCGAAATTGTAATCGTTATTGTTTAATAGCAATTCAATTTGTTTTTGTATCTTGATGAGAGTTTGATCTACATTTTAAAATGGACGTTTTTTCTATGTAACATTTAATTTACTTTAAATGGACAGGTTTAATTCTAATCAAGTTATCAAGTAGTTTGGCAAGAATTAAGTCAATCAAAACATGTAATAACTATTTCTGAATTAAAGAGGTTTTTTACTATTGAATGTTTCTTTCATGAAATAAAAATGACACAATGAAATCGACAACAGCAGCATCAATGAAATTGCTAATTACTTTTGATGAACAAGTTGTAATCAAGTAGGATTCAATTATATATTCCGACTAAATTCGTTTAGCAAGGGAAATTAGTTAATTAGAACAACGGGTAATTAGTTAATTGATTTAATCCTTTGTCCAGGAGGAATTCTAACACTTTAATGACGCTTCCGAAAAAATACAAATGACTAATAAGATTCGATATTAAGATGTTTAATTTGCTATAAACTACAGAGCAATCACAAAAAGGCATTGTGTTTAATTACTTTTTTGCTTATAAAAACAAAGTAGGAAAGTTGCTTCGTATTAGTATATCGCACTAGCAACTATCTGCGTTATGCGTTTTTAGCAGATACTAGAATGTTGATATGAAAATGCTTATAAACGTTATTATATGTTAACTTGCGTTGCTTATTGTTGTATATTACATGATATAAAAATACAATGTAACTTAATTCTCTAGAATAAGATAATCTAGAACGTGGTTAATTTGTCCGACTTGTTTATAATGTATATGCAATGTTACATTTTTAATTTCAGTTTTAACAATAGAATATTCTAGAATGATCTTGAAATTAAAATAGGTTTGTTATTTTATATGAATGTTTTTGTAACATTCTAGAATTTTCCATATGTGTATATAAAGATCACTGATGCTGGGTTAATTACTCAGTCATTAGATTAAGTTATTACAGTACAGTCATTAGAGTCAGATTCAAAGTCATTCTATCAATTGGTTAAATTATATTTTGGGTGTTCATTAGTATTATCAGACATGGAGTTGGAATAATAGAATTCACATCTATATTAGGATTTAAATTGTTGGAATAATTACAAAATTGGACATTTGACATAGTTGGACTTTCAACCAGGGTCAAGAAACTGCTGGATTTTCAACCAGGATCTGTGAGTTGCTGAATTTCACATGCTTAGAGTTTATTTTAAATTATTTATTTTCTTCTGATTGTAACATTCTATATAATTATATTGTTAGATAAATTTGTAAATGTCCATTATTGTTTGTTGCTGGTTTCATTCCTTTTCTGTACCGTAACATAATTCAGTACGAGTATCATATAACATAAATGTCTAACAACAGTACTTCACACATGTCTGCTTAAAATCAAAGGAAATTCTACACTATAACGAGTATGGTATAAAATGAAAAAATGAATTGAAATATATTTCTCGTAATTTCTTAAGTTGTAGGTTGCCATTCGTCAAACCTGTTTACAAAGCATTCAATATGCAATTGGAAATTTATGATGTATAATGTTATAATGCATTCAAGTCAAAATGTAAAACTGGCAACTATTACGTTTGTTTGTTTGGTTGGTTGGTTTAACGCCGTCGCAACACATTGTATAGGTCATATAACGTCGGCCAGTCAACCTACTCACTCATCCAGGAAAGGCTATTCTCTGGATTTAACTGTTAACCAACTACTAAGCACATACTTTCGCCAACTGCCCTACATAATTAAAAGTCATTGGTAGGAGGGAGAATGGCCGTAAAATAATTTCATGACCAAGCTCCACGAAAGTATGCCCAGCCCGGGAATCGAACCCACGACCCTTCGATCAGTAGACTTGCGTAGTACCAACTGAGCTAGCCCGGGGGCTCGGCAACTATATCGATTCTGTGTCAAAACATGTCCAATGATAACCTGTATATGAACATTCAAAAACAAACAATGTGCCTAAGAGTGCAAAATAAAGTATACTGTAAGCTGTTTCATCCTTTTATCTTTGACATTCTGTTTGTCTTTAAATGTGTTTCCTTGTCTTACATATTTTACCAGATTACGACAAATAATACGTGTCTATATTTGATTGGATAAACATGATACCACTACTCGCCGTCAATTACTTCACTTGCAATTGAAGGAATGTTACATTCGTCGCTGTCAATTACTTCACTTACAATTGGAGGAATGCTACATGCGGTAGCAATTATTTATCTACAAACTAATTCTAGATGTCTATTTTTAAATTGGTTTAAAGTTTAGCTTGCAGTTAACGCTGTGACATTATTTATTAGACACGTCAAGAACGTGACACTTTGGAGAAGCTGATAGTTATTTTATAAATCGTCTGACAGTTTCAACAAAATTGACAGCATTATTGTGCAGTGTGTTTACAAATCGTTGCATTTGATGTTATTATCTTTACAAGTTAATGAAATCTAATTTTGATCTTCCACGTTTCCATGTTCTTCCTCTAACGTCTATTAGATAAATCCAATTACTAAAGATTTAGAAACACAAAATGTTTTTAAGGAATATAAAAGATATTTGATCACAACAAAACTTGTGTTTAGTAATAATGTGTCGACTTCAGCTAGACTGCAGCACATGAATTAGTACACATATGAATGGTTTAGATTTCCATATCATATTAAAATCTGAAATTGTAAAACAGTTTTCTTTTGTAAACAAATATATAAGTTTATTGGGCTTACCTATTACTACCATGCCAAAAGGGTTTTCAATAGGCAGTATTCAAACTTAAGTCATCAGCTGACATTACTTCGTGATAAGTACAATAATTAATAAAGAAATCTGTTTAATTGTATTCATTGGAGGAGTAAGGTGTGGACAAACCCATAGCTTACCTTATGAAAGTATGTACAGCTTGCTTGATAAACACTGTACATTGAAAATAAGTTGTATAAAAATTAGGTCATCACCTGGTATTATATCACGATGATTACAATCGACGGCAATTTCTACAAAATACTTAATGAGTATGTTGTATATAAAAATCTACTTAATAAATTCATAGATGGTAATTAGTACAAGTAGATATTGTTGACAAGTAATCATCTTCAACAAATGTGTCATCCTTCTTCTGGAAGAATTTATAATAGACTATACAAATAAAAAAAAGTTAATGCAATATATTATGTTATCAAAATAAATGGAAAACTCTACGTAATTATAAAGTATAAGACGATATGTTCTGATATCACTTTGCCATGGCATAACATCAAAATGTTTTGACGTTTTAGAAAACACATCCTGTACCATTAGAGAGAAAATTTCGATGATATGGCAATTGAGACAGACAATCTATATTATGACTTAGTTTTAGCAAGTTCTATACTCAAACCTTCAACTGCTGCTTCAATGTCTTTTTTGAAACCGTGATAAGTACAAGAACGACTGTATTAAGTATGTCATTACTAAAAGAGTTGATAACCTCGTTATTACGAGTAAAACAATGTGTTAAATAAATCCTTATCACGAGCTTTTATCTATAGTAGTTATTAGATTCATTTTCTTTATAACAAGAACTTAGTATCTGTATAATTTATTAGGCCAAATGTAAACACTTTAATATTGTCACTAGCAATGGCGTTTTATTTTTTTATAACTAGTTTACATACTTTGTCTTTTCAAAAAAAGAGTCAACCTCAGCAAACTCATTAAGTGCAAAGCTGTTTATTCTGACACTTTTGTACTTATTTGGTGCAAACTATATGGCAATTATTGTTTGCAATTTTCGTCCAAATCGACTAATCCAGAAAAATAAGAAGAAGCAACTATTTCTTTTACATAACTTGACATTATTATAGTTATTATCTTACATCTGTCTTCCAAATTCTCCCATAAGATTGTCTTGGAGAGCGATATAATGGCAGGTTTTAACACATTTATGTAAGAATTAATGAATGACATTTTTTTTATTTTAGGAAAAATAAGGATCACTTATGCATTCTACGTCACATTTAAAAATGTTGCAATAAACTGGTCGTCTGGAATAGATCTATAATGGTGCCGATGACTTCTGTCATATTTTTTCAAATAAATCAAAAGTCTGCAAAAATGACATAATTTCGTAAGTTTATGTATTCCGATCAGAAATGTCTTTAAAGTCGTCTATTTGACTCCTAAGCACTCAGGGTGCAATTGTAATTTAACATTAGTTACACAAAAGTGACAATTTGTAGTATAATGTTATGGTGAAAGAAAACAGTAAAATCTTGATAGTGTACGTTTATTTTGACAATAACTTCGATATGCAATTAGTAAAAGCTTAACATTTCTTGGCAATGGCAATAGTTTATCTTTTAGGCGCCATTATTGCATGTTAAAACATAAGATGAAATCTTAATTGAATAATGGCCGCGGTTAAAAATCAAAGTACACATAACACTGCCTATAATGCAAAAAGAGTTAATAAAATGTATTAAAAGTATCGTAAGTAGACACTATACATGTATCTCTCCCCAATTTCGAAATAGTTCTACTCCTTTATGTTAAAAACATATAATTTATAATTAAATTATCATTATAAACTATCATTACATATTATCATATAAATGTTAACAGACAAATGTTTTTTTCCAGTAGAATAATTATATTTAATAAATGTGTTATCTTGTGAATATTATGAGTGTCTCTTGATCATGATTAAAAACCTCTACTGTTTATCTGATGCAACGTAATATAATCTCAAACGTAATGAACCTTTTCGAAGCAAACTTGTATTGATATTCCATGATTCATACAGACATAAGCGTGATGATCCTTCATTAGTTTCGTGTCTTGAATCTTGTGACAATTATTGGCTATGACAGATGCATCGTTATTAGACATATTGTCGCATTTGCTACCAATTAGCATATCTGTTTTATGATATGCCATTTGACCACGCATACATTCTGTAATTAAAGATATTTACATGTCTCAAATGGAACCAGAAATCTTGATATCTCGGTAAAAACATCTTTGTAACGGGAAGCTAGACGTATCAAATATATCCGTAAAAATTGTTTTTTTCCTTCTTTTTTTAAATAGGATTTACATGATAGCTGTATGCCAAATTAATATTATTGATAGCAATGCTCAGACATTGAGATAGGATGCCGAACTTGAAATCTACGATTACATTATAGAAAAAACAAATTGACAAATATGTAGATGTTGATTTCTCTTTCGTGGGATACCTTTGGACATTGACTTCGAAAATCTTGAAATCGTTATCCTGCAATCACTCGTACATTATCGCGTTTCCTGATTTACTCTTAATGAACTTTGGTGTAAAAGAAACTTTGCGACTGTAGTTTCGCTGTAAACTGTCACTGAGCTGGTTATAGAAGATTTATTATAAAGCGTATCAAGGCATGTCATTGCATTATTACTAAGTTTATTAGACCCTTACTTCTGTTACAACGGACCTTACAACTATTGATAATCTCTCTATGACGTGACTTGATTTACGCCCATACTGTATAAAAACATTCATCATCTTTTTATGTTTCAAGATGCTGTAAGACGACCTTTACACTTAATTTACTGACAAATATTTTTTGTAAATAATTCAATACAACTTTCGTGACAAACAACAATAATCATTTAAGTCTCGAACAAATAGTGATGCAACAAACAAGTTCTTCCAACAATATTTTAATGTCATCAGTCGTTTATCTCTTCAAATGGTATGTCGCGGGTTTAGCGCAAACGGTCGTAACTCACTCTTTTTTCAATTGAGTTACAACTGTTTTGCGCTAAGACCGTGATGTAGTTTTTGCATCTTTAGCAAAAAAAATGTAATTGCTTTGGTATTTGATGGTTTGTCATAACTATTGATTTACTTTCCAATTTATACAGAAATAAGAAATATTATCCAACTGATTTTAATTGGAAATATTGAACTGAACACCACTGATTATTACTTTGTATTAATAATTCTTTATGACTATGAGTTTTCCTAGTTGAAGGACGCTTTTTAGAAATATAGTTGACACAGTAGACCAATAAACGCCTGTTTTGTCTTTATTAAAACGATATAGGCAGAAATAACAAATAAAACCATTTTGTTGCTAGAAAAATATATGCAGAAAAACATCGTAGAAAAGTTCATATAACCTTATCAGATAATGAAAATTAACGTGGGATTGAACTAAACATCAAGTGAGTGTTTATTTTTATTCTTACAAATTGACTACAGATGTGTTTTGAAATAAATAATTTTAGTGGCAAATAAGCCAAGCCCCATATTCTATTACACGTATTTGGTAATAAGAGATGATATTGGTATGGTGATATAATGAACATGCATAAAATGAACCGAACCGAACATAAGTTATACACCTTATGTAAGTTTAAAGAGATAAAACCTCAGTTAAATTTGGATAACATGAGGATGAGTATTTGGAACAACACATCTGTTAATTTAAAGTAATATTCAAAAGCATAACCTACAGTACCACAAACAATAAATATCTTTGCAAAAAGATATTCGGCGCTATGCAGGCTTCATTTTGTTTGAAGCTTTAATAGTCATAGTTGCTTTTCAGTCATAGCACCTGGATTGTACCATGACGCGTGTACATGTATAACCAATTAGCATTGTCAGGCACCCATAATACACAGGGTTAATAGTCAGCAACTGCTGTGCGTGCTACGCAACTGCTTATCACAAATAACCAATGGTACCATACATTGTATCCATTTCTCTATACCAGATACCACAAATATGTATGGTATTAGTTAAAATGTAGGTCAAGTTTGCTTAGACAGCTGTGCCGAAAAAAAGTTTAATAATAAATTTAGTGAGCTATGTCAGTCGAGTATGATTTCAATTACTTAGGCACTCAATGTAAACTTATGTTGCTTCAAAATAAAGTAGTATTTCTGTCCTATGGCATTTTTGTCTCGAAAAGTACTCAAAGTACCAAAGTAGTAGTCTTGTGATCGGATTCTGAGTATTGAAGTTAATGCATCGGAGATCATTAGAAAAGAGTTACAGTGTTCCCCAGACGTGACAATAGCTTATAAATAGCTGTAACATTAAGATGTCTCTCTTTATAAAAAAACTTGCCCTTTAGCCACCTGATGACAAAAAAGTAATAAAAATTATTATATCCGGTTCACGATTGGTGTGCATTAGATTATCAAATGGCATTTATCTATCTGACCAATATAGTAATTTCAACAAAGCATGACAACATCAAACCCACTCTACCTACGTATGTTTCCGAGCTAAATAACAATAATTTAGACACATCTTAATTTCAAAATTACAGAAGTGTAAAAATAAACATGATTGCTAATAGTATATTTTAGCCAAATGACAACATTAGCATTAGTTTGATGACAGCAACAATCACATCTTTACTGGTGTCTTAGTGTCAAATACATTGTCAATAATAAACCTTTTGTACAGCATCGCATTGGATCTGAAATAAATGAAACGCATGTAATTGATGTTTTTATACTAATTGCTGAATAAATTAAATGTAATTATTTCAACAACATAGATACTTGCAATTAGCAAATGCTTTGAACATTTTATAACAAAACGAAATAATTTTAAATCAAACCTCAAAAGATAAAACATACTTGTATTAGATCAGAATGATTATTTTGTCTGATTGTAATTTCACAAAGATGATTTCTCTAGGTTATAGATCCTTTATTTCATTTTGGGTGAACTTAAGTAAATCATGGCAACAATAAACTACTTCAGCTGTAGTATAATCCAGTACATATTATAACTGCTATCAAAACTGAGCAAACCGTATAGGTTTTGTTTTGGAATTATTATCAAAGAGTAAAGAATTTATTAATATTGATACAAAAATGCACATAAAAAAGCTTTGTCTGTGAATAACTTTTTGGCAACTAAATAATGCCATTATCATCAGGAACTGATATTGTTTGAATACCGACACTTTTATACATTTATGTAATCTCGTCTATGTTCTGTTACATGAACCAAACTTTTAATTGTTAATAATTACATAAGAAGGTGGATTATGCATTAATAAAAAATATGTAACTATAATTAGAAAGGAATATTGATTTAATATAGTCTTTAAGCATATTTATTTCCTGATACTACTTATAGAATTGAGTTCACAGACAGAAGCTTTACATTTTAATAAAACGGATATTGACTGCCAAGATTCCAGTTAAGTCACATAAGAAAACTGGTTGTAAAAAGGACGTGATTGCGATCTGGATTATCATTAGAAAAAAAAATGTAACAATGCAATATAATGCGAATATGGTAGAAAGATAACTGATCTTTTGAAGATTGGAAAGTATTTTTTCAGTGATTTTTCATCGTGATTACATTACTTTTTAAAGACCAAGTTCAAAGTCAATCAATACCTTTATTACTAGATGTGCTGAGTGAACGTATTCACGTATTATTTCAGTTGTTTTTAATAGTGATTACACAAGTAACTTCTACAGCAACGAATATGAAGATGTAGAAACAAACGACTATGCAGTAAAGTTACGGTTTAAGAAACACCTCGATCATATTAAATTGTGCGATTGTTTACAAATATTTAGTCCCTAATGCTTAATGTAATAAATAGAGTTTCTATAATAACCTAATTCCAATATCAAAACCATCGAGTTATCTTCATGTACTAAATTTTGAAATATTATCAATTTCTCATACAATGTAATTTTAATTATTTATAAGAAATTGATATTAATTTTAAAGTTTAGTATTGTGAACGATGGAAGTAATGAAAACTTTTTGAGATTAATAAGGCTGGTATATTGTTCACAAATATGTGTTATACATTTTCAGTCAATATACTTTCCAGTTACGAGTAAAACCTTTAGATTTTGTTTGTGAACTCAATTTTTAAAACAAGTACATTAAACAGGATATCATAATGTTCAAAGGCGATAGAAAATCAATGGACTCGTTTAAATTGTTCCTGAGAACTATGTCTGAGATACAACTAATTAAAAATATATATTTAAAGTTAAAAGTGCGGTTTATAGTCTGTTTTTATATACATTTTCAGCCTACTTTACAATTACGATAACTTCTGATGATTGAAACTTCCTTCACAGTACCTATTTACACATGGGTGGAATGGAATATTTGAGGGTAAATTTCTTGCTCAAGGAAATTAGCATTGTCTCTAGTTGGGTTCGAACCCGGAACCTCTCGATCTCTTAGCGCGCGCTCACCACTGGATCACTGCTCTTACGTAATATTTCTGAGATAGGGTGTTATACCCCCTTTAAAGGTTTTGAAGGAATAAAATCTAAATGGCTTATTTCTACAGAAAATAATACAAAAGTCGTTTAAATATTTATTGCTATACACATATAATACAATTCCGTCAAAATGTTAATTACATTTCAGTTCAGTCTTCAACGGTCAGTTATGTGATTGATTTAGAGGCAAGTTAAAACATGTCAATTTGTTTTCATTATTAACATTTTCTTTTATATTTGCAAGTACGAGAACGACCCACCTTTTAGTTTTAAAGCATTCTTTCAACATCAATATTAGTATAGTCATTTGCATTTGTGACAAAATCTCAGGATAAGCTGACACATTCATTCAGAACTATCTAGAGTCTGTAACAGTCGACAAAGTGTCAATTTAACAGACAATATACCAATTTCACATATACTTCTGTTTGTATATAATGTAAAACAGCAATATCATCAGTTGTAAAACGTCTTTATCAGTTGATATAAACACTAACTTCTATACACCGAATAAAGGACGACATAAAGAAATCCGCGTAGTACAATGTGATAAATCTAATTACAAAAGATTATGGGACACGAATTGCGTTCACAGAATACGTGATAAACTTCTTAATGTGTCTCAACCATTCTTCTACTGTCAATGTGCTATGTATAGTTGGCTATTTATTGGTGTAATAACATTGTTTGTATTATTCTGAATTTGTAAGCAGTACGGAAGATTAAGCTTATAATCTTGGATGTACATAAGTTTATAGGCATTTTATCTCAGAATAATTTTACTGCATATTACATTAGCATTTGAAGCTATGCTATTATTATGCTGATAAAGCGTAGCTGATAAAAGTCAATTATACGTAGTGATTAACAATAGGTTATCGTATGCTTACAGCTAAGAAACATATTTAATATGAAATCGAAATTATCAATAAGTCCTTCTTCGACGTTCTAATTTAGTCCATTTTATAAACAAGATGACAATTGAATGTGCTAATTAAAGTAATTCAAGTAAGCAATTGTGCAATTGTTAATAATTATTTAAACAAAGGCATGTTAGATTACTTCAGAGAACGCTATACGATCTTTTACAAACTTAATTAAGCCGCCCGGCTGGTTCAGTTAGTAGCACACAAGTCTACTGATCAAGGGGTCGTGGGTTCGATTCCCGGGCGGGGCATACTTTCGTGGAGCTTGGTCATGAAATTATTTGTACGGCCATTCTCCCTCCTACCAATCATGTTTAATTATGTAGGGCATTTGTCAGTCACTGACGAAAGTATGCGCTTAGTAGTTGGTTAACAGCTAAATCCAGAGATTTAGCCTTTACATGAGGAGTGAGTATGTTTACTGGCCGCCGTGGTATAACCTATATAATGTGTTGCCACGGCGTTAAACCCAACAAACAAACAAACTTGATTATTTCACTTCAAAGTTTGGTTTGTGTACTCTGACTAATTATATCTGTAAACATATTTTTAATCCAATTTCATGAATATAGAAACCATAAGATTTTTTTAAAACAAACTTTAACCACACAAGCAACGCCAAAACCATTGCCGACACCGATCAAAAGTGATACGATAAATTTTTTTCAGACAAAATCGTTCCTAAATCAAACCAGTAACTTTAAGAAAGATATTTGTCATTTGAGTTGAACTTATAATCCTCTTCTATTTTCAAGATTATGTTTAATTCAGTGATAGCTCCTTTAATTGAAATAAAACAAAATCAAATGGGAATTACGTAAAATTATTTGTGCATCATTGCAACATGTAATCAGTTAGTGTTTAACAAAATATTGACTTAAACACGCCAAATATGAACAACAAAACAAGAGAAAAAAACATTACAATACAATAAAACACACAAATAAAATAATACAAAAAATAAGAAAAAAACAAAAAAGAAGGAAAACCCAGGAATGTCTATGTTTTGAAAAAAATGAACTAGAAACACCTGCTTTATGAACTAAAAATGAGATCTTTTCTTACATTTGTCTCCTATAGTTCTCCTGAAACATCGTCTTGGAAAGTATATTGATTGCAGAATGTAATGCATTGGTGTAATATTAATTATAGAATACTATATTTTGACAAACCACCCAGTTGAGTCATTAAACAGTCAAAATTTATCAACTAAGTGTCATAACATTAAGTAAGACTTCCAATTTACAGCTGACATTGTCATTTGTGCCCTTTTTGAAGATCATTTAATAAGAAACTGCATAAATAATTAACTATTCAGATTGGGCTAATCAAAGCAATTTTTCTGAACCTGGTTTAAGTGATCTTCTACTGTAAGCAGCCAACCCAGTCACACCCCTCACTGGCAGCTTAATGCAGGTTCTATTGTACTTTATAAATTCAATTATTACGACAAATAAATACAGATTTTCGAATATGTATTCATGTTAATGTTTTATAGTCTTTTTATTAAACAAAATATATATTTAACGTTTACTGATAGCGGAATTGAAGTTAAATGTGCAGTAAAAGGCTTACATTAATGCTTAAGCAATGACGTTTATACGAAATTAATAACTATTACGCGTGTCTTTTTTATGGAAACGCCCTAAGTTCTAGGCATCACGAACGATATGTCAAGACAAATAAATCATTATATTACAATTAAGGTATACTACAATTAATGATACAAAGTTTAAAAAATAGATATAAAGAAAAAACAAGGCTGATATAATTCATTCACGTAGCATTTTCGAAGGTCAAATAATTACTAATACATATTTTGTTATAAATTGCATATGCATTTATGGTTCTAAAAGAAGAAACAAACACGTGTGCTTTATACAAAATTTTTTAATACCACATAGTTCCATCTGTGTATGACTTACTAGTTTAGTTAATATTGATTTATTAAGATGTTGCATTTCAATTAAGATGATTTATACTGTTCTTCTAATTCTTTTTGACCCTCATCAATCAAATAATGTAAATATATATACTAAAATATTCAGTTTTTCTAATATTCATGCAAATAGAATAGTGTGCCGATCATGCATTTATTTGTCGGTTATAATGACAATCTTTGGTCCATTTGGACATTTCGTATGCGACAGTTTATCATTTGCACAATATTTACATTTCTGACTAAGAAATGCCACAAGACGACATACACGTTCTGTATTGCATGACTGCATTTATCAGTCATAAGTCTCAAATGATGTGGTCGGCTGAAGAAACAGGATATATCAGTGAGAATATAAATATAGAATGACATCTTGAAGATATTTGAATTCCTTTTTAAAACAATATGGTTACTCAGCGTTTCAACAAAGAACTAGTTTATTGACACCATATTGACTGAATAGATACTAGAATAGAATTTATAAGAACAAGTTCTGTCATTTCTGATCCAGAGACAATATACTTTGTATTATATCTAGAATTAATGAATCTCGTTTTAAATAATTTTGAAAATATTAAACTAGGAGCTCAAATATAAAACCTTCTGCATCACTGCAATATGTCAACAATTAACGTATCAACGTACAGAATAATAATCACAAAAGCAATCTTAGATCTGCATTGAATAAAAATAAGAGCAGTGTGTTGTAAAATTCTATATTAACCTTGATTTATCAAGATTCTCTCAATTTTATTCCATTTTAATACTCTGACAAAGGTCAACTATTCTTTGTGCAGTAATCCTGTACATTTAATTAATATATAAACAATGTATTTATTACAGGAGGGATTTATTATCGTTTTGGAAGAATTGAAACATCAGTTTTTAAAGAAAGAAATTTAAACCATGATATGATAAAAATACATGTAGCATGAACATATGTTAATGCCCCACTATCAAAAGTATGGACTGCAAAAAACAACATTTATCTATTTTATGACATTTTAAAAAGAATGAATCGCTTAAATATGTACATGTATACGTTAACCATTGCATTTCAATGTGAGAGTAGAATTTGGTTTGCAATGCTTAAAAGAATAGTTTAGATCAGAGTGAGTTTACGATGACGTCTTGTAATGGAGAAAAGCATCCTTTAAATTACATAACTGAGCCATTAAAAGTATTTGGATCATATATAGTCAACAATAACAAAATAAATATCATATGCTCTTATAAAAAGATCCACATTTTTTGAGAAATCGGCACTTTGTCAAATTTAAATTTAGAATTCAAAATGGTTTGAAATGTTTATCACGTCTCATATGCAAGGTTAATCGTGATATCTTCACGCTAGTTAAACAGATTTGTAAATGAAGATAACCTCATATAGTGGCTTTAAGTATTCCACTCTAAATTGAAAGAATATAAGTCTAGACATGTCATGATAGTTTTATATTATCTAGTGTTAATAGAGACACGAATTACAAATTGTCTACTAGATGGCTACTCGAAGTCTATTTGATATATGACTGTCTAACCTACTGCAGAATTTTATTAAGTCACGTTCGATTATATAATTTCATTTGCAGACCATGATAGTTGACTATTTATATTACAGAGTATGCAGACGACCAAATTGGTTTTGATACGTTTTCGTAGATAATTGAAATTCGACTGTGCTTAGTATTGGTAAACACTGTTAATGTCAGAAGAAGATGTAGAATTAATGTTATCAATATGTGTTAACAATAATTCACACGAGTCTTATGCGTCGTTTTATGAAAAAAGCTACATAATTTTTTAATAAAAAACAATATAGTAGAAAATGTAAATCTTGGTTATCATTCTGTAATATATTGTTTACTTGAAGTATTTATACCAAACACCTTCAAATTGGCATCATGTAACTTTATAATCAAGTTTATACCTGATCCAACATGTATAACTTTTAATAGACTGCAATTATTTCCATTACTTTCACTAGGTAATTTACCATTCGCGTACCTATACAATTATTAAATTTATCATGTAACAACATATGTAACACTTTAAGGTTAAAGTTAAGTTTATCCGTTACGTGATGTGAGTAATATATCTATTTTATTGAAATACATACCATCTAAAACAATTGAGACTTTCCATGCAGACAATAGCACTTAAAACAACAAATAACGTTTTAAAATTTATCCAACACTGCTTTTGCTTTCGTGTCAGACAGTCATTATAAACTTCATAATATAATACTAGAACCTTTATTTACATACCAAATTCAATCGTATTTTACTTAAATCACATATATATATCAATAATAATGTAAGTTCTAAACAAATTCTTCGGAGGAGTTTGTTTTTGAGCTTATCAAATGTAAAATGTTTTAACATTCTTGGCAGAAAGTGTTATTATATATATTATAGTTTAATAACATAAACAATCAATACCCTAAATGAAAATTTCACTAAATGTAAAAAGGTCTTTGTCAACTGGAAATATTGACATTTTATCTTTTTTGATGTTTTTTTCTCGGGTTTATGCGACTTCGTATCATTTTACAATATCTTTGAATCTTATAATTTATTATAGGTATTTCACTACATTAATATTGTAAATAACTTGTACGTGTTTTACCAGAGGTCCGACTGGAAGATTGGATTTATCCAAATGTCTAGCATTGTTTAATAAAGTCTTTATTATTATTATAGCAATTCAAGGTGTTTTGTCACTGACGGGAATTTGATTCTCATTTTAAAATGGACGCTTTGTTTTTTCTATGTAACAGTTAATTTACTAACAATTGACACGTTTAATTTTAATCAAGTATTCGAGTAGTTTGGCATAATTAAGTAAATTAAAACATATGATACCTATTTCTTAATTCTGAATAAAGAGGTGTTTTTCTTATGTTAATGGCGCTTTCATTAAATACAAATGACACAATGAAATCGACAACAGCAGCATTAATTAAATTGCTAGTTTACTTTTGATGAACAAGTTGTAATCAAGTAGGATTTAATTATATATTCCTACTAAATTCTTTTAGCAAGGGAATTTAGTTAATTAGAACAACAGTTAATTGATTTAATCCTTTGTCCAGGAGGAATTCTAACACTTTAATGACGCTTCCGAAAAAATACAAATGACTAATAAGATTGGATATTAAGATGTTTAATTTGCTATAAACTACTGAGCAATCACTAAAAGGCATTGTGTTAATTACTTTTTTGCTTATAAAAATAAAGTAGTAAAGTCTCTTCGTATTAGTATATCACACTAGCATATATCTTCGTTATGCGTTTTAACGTTTTTAGCAGATACTAGAATGTTGATATGAAAATGCTTATAAACGTTATTATATGTTTACTTGCATTGCTTAATGTTGTATACTACATGATATAAAATACAATGTAACTAAATTCTCTAGAATAAGATAATCTAGAACGTCGTTAATTTGTCCCACTTGTTTATGTACATGCAATGTTACATTTTTCATTTCAGTTTTCACAATAGAATATTCTAGAATGATCTTGGAATTAAAATAGGTTTGTTATTTTATATGTATGTTTCTGTAACATTCTAGAATTTTCCATATGTGTATATAAAGATCACTGCTCCTGGATTAATTACTCAGTCATTAGATTAAGTTATTACAGTACAGTCATGAGAGTCAGAAAAAAAGTCATTCTATCAATTGGTTAAATTATATTTTGGCTGTTCATTAGTATTATCAGACATAGTGTTGAAATAAAAGAATTCACATCTGTATTTAGATATAACTTTTTGGAATATTTACAAAATTAGACATTTGACATAGTTGGACTTTCAACCAGGGTCAAGAAACTGCTGGATTTTCAATCAGGATCTGTGAGTTTCTGAATTTTACATGCTTAGAGTTTATTTTAAATAGTTTATTTTCTTCTGTTTGTAACATTCTGTATATTTATATTGTTAGATAAATTTGTAAATGTCCATTATAGTTTGTTGCTGGTTTCATTCCTTTTTTGTACCGTAACATAATTCAGTACGATTATCATATTACATATATGTCTAATACAGTACTCCACACACGTCTGCTTAAGTTCAAAGGAAATTCTACACTTTAACGAGTATGGTAAAAAAATGAAACATGAATTGAAATATATATCTCGTATTTTTTTAAGGTGTAGGTTGACATTCGTCAAACCTGTTAACAAAGCATTCAACGTGCAATTGGAAATTGATGATGTATAATGTTATAATAGCAACACATTGTATAGGTCATATCTACTCACTCCTCCTGGAAAGGCTAAATCTCTGGATTTAGCTGTTAACCAACTACTAAGCACATACTTTCGTCAGTGACTGACAACTGCCCTACATAATTAAAAATCATTGGTGGGATGGAGAATTGTCGTCGAAATAAGTTCATGACCAAACTCCACGAACGTATGCCCAGCCCAGGAATCGAACCCACGACCCCTCGATCAGTAGACTTGCCTAGTACCAACTGAGCTAGCCCGGCGGCTCGGCAACTATTTCGATCTATTGTGTCAAAACGTGTCCAATGATTATTTGTATATGAACATTCAAAAAAAAACAATGTGCCTTAGAGTGCCAAGTAAAGTAAACTGTTAGCTGTTTCACCATTCTATCTGTGACATTCTGTTTATCTTTAAATGTGATTCCTTGTCTTATATATTTTACCAGATTACGACAAATAATACGTGTCAAGATTTGATTGGATAAACATGATACCACTACTCGCCGTCAATTACTTCACTTGCAAGTTAAGGAATGTTACATTCGTCGCTGTCAATTACTTCACTTGCAATTGAAGGAATGTTACATCCGGAAGTAATTATTTATCTACAATCTAATTCTAGATTGTCTATTATCAGATTGGTTTGTGAGATAATTTGCAGTTAAAACTGACACAATATTTATGAGACACGTCAAGAACGTGACACTATGGAGAAATCGATAGTTTATTTGAAGAAACGTCTGTCAGTTTCAACAAAAATTGACAGCATTTGAGTGCAGTGTGTAAACAAATAATTGCATTTGGTGTAATTATCTTTATAAGTTAATGAAATCTTATTTTGATCTTCCACGTTACCATGTTTTTCCTCTAACGTCTATTAGATAAATCAAATTACAAAATATTTAGAAACACAAAATGCTTTTAAGGAATACGTGGTTAAGTGATAAAAGTGATAGTTATATATATTTTATTGTCAGTGCATAGCTAAGTGGCTTTATTTACTGTTTCACAACATATTTGTTCACAACCAAAACTTGTGTTTTAGTAATTATGTGCCGACTTCAGCTAGACGCTAGACTGCAGCTCATGAATTAGTACAATGGTATCATATTAAGATATGAAATTGTGAAACGTTAGTTTTCTTTTGTAAACAAAATTTATAAGTTTATTGGGCTTACCTATTACAATCATGCCAAAATGATTTTCAATAGGCGGTATTCATACTTTAGATATCAGCTGATATTACTTCGTGATAAGTGCAATAATCAACTAAGAAATATGTTTAATTGTATTCACTAAAGGAGTAAAATGTGGACAAACCTATAGCTTACTTTATGAAAATGTGTCCAAAATAAGGTCATCACCTGGTATTATTTTATAATGAGTACAATCGACGGCAAATTCTACAAAATACTAAATGGGTATGTTGTATATAAAAATCTACTTTATAGATTCATGGATGGTAATTGGTACAAGTAGATATTGTTCATCCTTCTTTCGGCAGATTTTATAATAGACTATACAAATAAAAAAGTTAATGCAGTATATTATGTTATCAAAATAAATGGTAAACTCTATGTAATTATAAAGTATAAGATGACATGTTCTGATATCAGTTTGCCATGACATAACATCAAAATGTTTTGACGTTTTACAAAACACATCCTGTACCATTGGAGAGAAAAATTCGATGATATGGCAATTGAGACAGACAATCTATATTATGACTTAGTTTTAGCAAGTTCTATACTCAAACCTTCAACTGCTGCTTCAATGTCTTTTATGAAACCGTGATAGTAACAAGAATGACTGAATTAAGTATGTCATTACTAAAAGAGTTGATAACCTCGTTATTACGAGTAAACAATGTGTTAAATAAATCATTATCACGAGCTTCATCTACAGTAGTTATTAGATTCATTTTCTTCATAACAAGAACTTAGTGTCTGTATAATTATTTAGGCAAAATATAAACTTCAATTTTGTCACTAGCAACGGCTTTTAATTTATTTATAACAATTTACATACTTTGTCTTTTCAAAAAAAAGAGTCAACCTCAGCAAACTCATTAAGTGTAAAGCTGTTTATTCTGACAATTTTGTACTTATTTTGTGCAAACTATCTGGCAATTATTGTTTGCAATTTTCGTCCAAAATCGTCTAATCCAGAAAAATAAGAAGAAGCAACTATTTCTTTTACATAACTTGACATTATTATAGTTATTGTCTTACATCTGTCTTCCAAATTCTCCCATAAGATTGTCTTGGAGAGCGATATAATGGCAGGTTTTAACACATTTATGTAAGAATTAATGGATGACATTTTTTTAATTTTAGGAAAAAATTAGGATCACTTATACATTCTACGTCACATTTAAGAATGTTGCAATAAATAGTTCGTCTGGAATAGAGCTATAATGGTGCCGATGACTTCTGTCACATTTTTTCAAATAAATCAAAAATGACATAATTTCTTTAGTTTATGTATCCCGATCAGAAATGTCTTTAAAGTCGTCTATTTGACTCCAAAGCACTCAGGGTGCAATCATAATTTAACATTAGTTACACAAAAGTGACAATTTTTAGTATAATGTTATGGTGAAACAAAACAGTAAAATCTTGATAGTGTACGTTTATTTTGACTATAACTTTTATATGCAATTAGTAAAAGCTTAACATTTCTTGGCAATGGCAATAGTGTTTATCTTTTAGGCGCCATTATTGCATGTTAAAACATAAGATGAAATCTTAATTGAATAATGGCCGCGGTTAAAAATCAAAGTACACATAACACTGCCTATAATGCAAAAAGAGTTAATAAAATGTATTGAAAGTATCGTAAGTAGCCACTATACTTGTATCTCTCCCCAATTTCAAAATATTTCTACTCCTTTATGTTAAAAACATATAATTTATAATTAAATTATCATTATAAACTATCATTACATATTATCATATAAATGTTAATAGACAAATGGTTTTTTCAGTAGAACAGTTATATTTAGTAAATGTGTTATCTTGTGTATATTAGGAGTGACTCTTGATCATGATTAAAAACCTCTACTGTTTATCTGATGCAACGTAATATAATTACAAACGTAATGAACCTTTTCAAAGCAAACTTGTATTGATATTCCATGATTCATTCAGACATAAGCGTGATAATCCTTCATTAGTTTTGTGTCTTGAATCTTATGACAAGTATTGGCTATGACAGATGCATCTTTATTCGATATATTGTCGCATTTGCTACCAATTAGCATGTCTGTTTTATGATATGCCATGAGACCACGCATACATTCTGTAATTAAAAAGATTTACATGTCTCAAATGGAACCAGAAATCTTGATATCTCGGTAAAAACATCTTTGTAACGGGAAGCTAGACGTATCAAATATATCCGTAAAAATTGTTTTTTTCCTTCTTTTTTTAAATAGGATTTACATGATAGCTGTATGCCAAATTAATATTATTGATAGCAATGCTCAGACATTGGGATAGGATGCCGAACTTGAAATCTACGATTACATTATAGAAAAACAAATTGACAAATATGTAGATGTTGATTTTTTCGTGGGATACCTTTGGACATTGACTTCGAAAATCTTGATATCGTTATCCTGCAATCACTCGTACATTATTGCGTTTCCTGATTTATTCTTAATGAACTTTGGTGTAAAAGAAACTTTGCGACAGTAGTTTCTCTGTACACTGTCACTGAGCTGGTTATAGAAGATTTATTATAAAGCTTATCGAGGCATGTCATTGCATCATTACTAAGTTCATTAGACCCTTACTTCTGTTACAACGGACCTTACAATTATTGATAATCTCTCTCTATGACTTGACTTGATTTACGCCCATACTGTATAAAAACATTCATCATCTTTTTATGTTTCAAGATGCTGTAAGACGACCTTTACACTTAATTTACTGACAAATATTTTTTGTAGATAATTCAATACAACTTTCGTGACAAACAACAATAATCATTTAAGTCTCGAACAAATAGTGATGCAACAAACAAGTTCTTCCAACAATATTTTAATGTCATCAGTCGTTTATCTCCTCAAAAATGGTATGTCGCCGGCTTAGCGCAAACGGTCGTAACTCACTCTTTTTTTTAATTGAGTTACGACTGTTTTGCGCTAAGACCGTGATGTAGTTTTTGCATCTTTAGCAAAAACCAATGTAATTGCTTTGGCATTTGGTGGTTTGTCATAACTATTGATTTACTTTCCAATTTATACAGAAATAAGAAATATAATCCAACTGATTTTAATTGGAAATATTGAACTGAACACCACTGTTTATTACTTTGTATCAATAATTCTTTACGACTATGAGTTTTCCTAGTTGAAGGACGCTTTTCAGAAATATAGGTGACACAGTAGACCAATAAACGCCTGTTTTGTCCTTATTAAAACGATATAGGCAGAAATAACAAATAAAACCATTTTGTTGCTAGAAAAATATATGCAGTAAAACATCGTAGAAAAGTTCAAATAACCTTATCAGATAATAAAAATTAACGTGGATTTGCACTAAACATCAAGTGAGTGATTTTTATTTTATTCTTAAAAATTGACTACAGATGTGTTTTTAGTGGCAAATAAGCCAAGCCCCATATTCTATTACACGTATTTGGTAAAACCTAAGAGTTGATATTGTTATGGTGATATAATGAACATGCATAAAATGAACCGAACATAAGTTTTACACCTTATGTAAGTTAGATAAAACCTCAGTCAGTTAAATTTGGATAACATGAGGATGAGTATTTGGAACAACACATCTGTTAATTTAAAGTAATATTCAATAGCATAACCTACAGTACCACAAACAATAAATATCTTTGCAAAAAAAGATATTCGGCGCTATACAGGCTTCATTTTGTTTGAAGCTTTAATAGTCATAGTTGCTTTTCAGTCATAGCACCTGGGTTGTACCATGACGCGTTTATAACCAATTAGCATTGTCAGGCACCCATAATACACAGGGTTAATAGTCAGCAACTGCTGTGCGTGCGACGCAACTGCTTATCACAAATAACCAATGGTACTATACATTGTATCCATTTCTCTATACCAGATACCACAAATGTGTATGGTATTAGTTAAAATGTAGGTCAAGTTTGCTTAGACAGCTGCGCCGAAAAAAACGTTTAATAATAAACTTAGACTTAAGGATTGATAATGAGCTATGTCAGTCGAATATGATTTCAATTACTTAGGCACTCAATGTAAACTTATGTTGCTTCAAAACAAAGTAGTACTTCTATCCTATGGCATTTTTGGTCACACAAAGTACTCAGTGAACGTCTGTTGAAGTTCAATGGTAATTTAATAATCTCCCGAGGTATTAATGAAAATTAAATCGTATCGGATTTCATTACCTAAAATACCAAAGTAGTAGTCTTGTGATCGGATTCTGAGTATTGAAGTTAATGCATCGGAGATAATTAGAAAAGAGTTACAGTGGTCCCCAGACGTGACAATATCTTATAAATAGCTGTAACATTAAGGTGTCTCTCTATTAAAAACTTGCCCTTTAGCCACCTGATGACAAAAAAAGTTATAAAAATTACGATATCCGGTTCACGATTGGTGTGCATTAGATTATTAAATGGCATTTATCTGTCTGACCAATATAGTCACTTCAACAAAGCATGACAACATCAAACCCACGCTACCTACGTATGTTTCCGAGCTGAATAACAATAATTCAGACAGATCTAAATTTCAAAATTACAAAAGTGTAAAAGTAAACATGATTGCTATATTTTAGCCAAATGACAACATTAGCATTAGTCTGATGACAGCAACAATCACATCTTTACTGGTGTCTAAGTGTCAAATACAATATTAAACCTTTTGTACAGCATCGCATTGGGTCTGAAATAAATGAAACGCATGTAATTGATGTTTTTAAACTAATTGCTGAATAAATTAAATGTAATTATTTCAACAACATAGATACTTGTAATTAGCAAATGCTTTGAAAATTTTATAACAAGACGAAATAATTTTAAATCAAACCTCAAAAGATAAAACATACTTGTATTAGATCAGAATGATTATTTTGTCTGATTGTAATTTCACAAAGATGATTTCTCTAGGTTATAGATCTATTATTTCATTTTGGGTGAACTTAAGTAAATCATGGCAACAATAAACTACTTCAGCTGTAGTATAATCCAGTACATATTATAACTGCTATCAAAACTGAGCAAACCGTATAGGTTTTGTTTTGGAATTATTATCAAAGAGTAAAGAATGTATTAATATTGATACAAAAATGCACATAAAATAAGCTTTGCCTGTGGATATCTATTTGGCAACTTAATAATGTCATTATCATCAGGAACTGATATTGTTTGAACACCGACACTTTTATACATTTATGTAATCTTGTCTATGTTCTGTTACATGAATCTGTTTTTCATTGTTAATAATTACATAAGAAGGTGGATTATGTATTAACTAAAAATATGTAACCATAAGTCTGAGAAAAAAGAAAGGAATATTGATTTAATATCGTCTTTAAGCGTATTTATTTCCTGGTACTACTTATATTTACAGACAGAAGCTTTACATTTTAATAAAACGGATATTGACTGCCAAGATTCCAGTTAAGTCACATAAGAAAACTGGTTGTAAAAAGAACGTGATTGCGATCTGGATTATAATTGAAAAATGTAACAATGCAATATAATGCGAGTATGGTAGAGAGATAACTGATCTTTTGAAGATAGGTAAGTATGTTTTTCACAGATTTTACATCGTTATAAAAATAACTTTACTTTTTAAAGACTTCATCGTGATAACATTACTTTTTAAAGACTTCATCGTGATAACATTACTTTTTAAAGACCAAGTTCAAAGTCAACCAATACTTTTATTACTAGATGTGCGGAGTTTATTTATTTACGTATTATTTCGGTTGTTTTTAATAGTGATTACCCAAGTAGCTTCTACAGCAACGAAAATAAAGATGGAGAAACAAACGACAATGCAGTAAAGTTACGGTTTAAAAAGCACCTCGTTCATATTAAAGCGTGCGATTGTTCACAAATATTAAGTCCCTAATGCTTGATGTAATAAATAAAGTTCCTATAATAACACCATTCCAATATCAAAACCATCGAGTTATCTTCTTGTACTAAATTTTGAAATATTATCAATTTCTTATACAATGTAATTTTAATTATTTATAAGAAATTGATATTAATTTTAAAGTTTAGTATTGTGAACGATGGAAGTAATAAAAACTTTTTGGATTAATTAACCTGGTATATTGTTCACAAATATGTGTTAGATATTTCCAGTCAATATACTTTCCAGTAAAACCTTTAGATTTTGTATGTGAACTCAATTTTGAAAAAAATACATTAAACAGGATATCATAATGTTCTCAGGCGATAGAAAATTAATGGACTCTTTTAAATTGTTCCTGAGAACTATGTATGAGATACAACTAATTAACAATATATAGTTAAAGTTAAAAGTGTGGTTTATAGTCTGTTTTTATATACATTTTCAGCCTACTTTACAATTTTGTGCGATAACTCCTTATCATTGAAAGCTCCTTCAGGCAGGCGATCCCTCACCGAACCCATTTACATCTGGGTGGAGTGGAATAATTGTGGGTAGTTTTCTTGCCCAAGGAAATAATCAGTGCCCCTAGCTAGGTTCGAACTTGGACCTCTCGATCCCTAAGCATCTTTCCTACCACTGGATTACTAATCCCACGTAATCTCTCTGAGGTTAAGGGTGTTATACCGCCTTTAAAGGTTTTGAAAGAATAAAGTCTAAATGACTTACATCCATGGAAAAAAATACAAAAGTAATTTAAATATTTATTACTATACACATATTATACAATTATCAAGATCTTCTTCCAGTACAAAGAAGTAATTATCAGTGCAATGATTATAAAGCATATTAAAAGCAGTAGAAATGTATATTAGTAATACTAAATATATACATAAGGCGCCTTGAACATAAACAACATTGAAACTGTATGAGACAGGTTTCCTTTGTTGGTAACAACACACAAAGAGGTAATATGGATTCAAGGTCGCTTTCAACAATTCGTAAACTTAGCGTCGATCGATCTGCACCATCCAATGTAAAAGAATATAATTAATCTTGCATCCTTTCCGATTCTGTTTGTTTGTTTGTTTTGGTTTTACGTCGCACCAACACAGAAAGGTCATATCGCGCCGAACTTTTCCTAATTCTATAACCATTTTCTCATTCATCATTATTTCTTATCATTGAATTCACAATAAGCCATATTATAGATGACAATCATCTTAATTATTACAGATAGTTATCTAATTGAATGTCTGGTAGATGCTGTGCAATGGTCTCACGAATCGTTAGTCCACTTGTTTCCTGTTTTGCTTATATATACAGATTAATCCTCAGGCATACGTTCACTTGGTGCAATTTCTAGGAACAATTGCAACCATTTTGTTATAGTGTCTGAAATAGATGCAATTACAAATTTACATAAATTTTCAATATTCCCATTTTACTGTTTTACACTACCGCTTCTGAGGTAGAAAGAAAACAGACGAAATTTATCTAATTAGTGTCAACCTCATTGAAACTGTAGTCAAAATGGAATGAATAGCTAGTGCTTATATCCAAATTATTTGAATAAGGAAAGTGCATCGGGTAAAATAAGTCAAACTACGCTTAAAGTACGAGTGGTGAACTTGGCAGATGAGCTTTTTCGGTTCTGTTGAAAATTTAACATATCATTATAAATATTTGCTTATCTATCACTAGTTCATCTATAAACCTTACGCCATTATTGTTATAACCTATTAAAACAACTCCTCATTAAAAAGCCATCGGTTGATATTGATCAGTTGCGGGAAGAATTTATGTAACGATTTGGATTATGTATGACACTGGAAGTCACACCAATAAATTGCAAATTGTATTAACTTTAATGAATTGGTGATCTATCTCAGCAATGTGTTAAACCTGTCTGCAGATGTCGGCAATATCCGAGAAATAACTGCATTGCATTTAATACTAAACAAATTATGAGACCAGACAAGTAATTTAAATATTGTTTGCGGAAGGAATGACAAAGCTGATCATCAACTTTTATTGCAATAAATGTACTTCATGCTTTACATCTGATTTGTCCAATACCACGAATGTGTCATTTTTGTGAAGATTCTGACGCGCTAAACACTGACATTGATTTACTTCATAAAAGTAACTATTGCATCCGGCTATCAGAACATTTCATAACGATTCTGTCTAAAACGAGTCAGTACTTATTTTTATGTCTAGACTTGTCATGGTAAATACGTTCTTTTTTGCCTTGTCATGCATGAGTGTTTTCTTTTACGATATAGAGTATTTATAACCATCGAATTATTTAATTTGATTGGCCTGGCATGTGAAACTAATTACTTCTGATAAGGACTGTGTATGTTAGAATACTATGCAATAAGCAGCTAAGCTTCACAATTTGACGAAGACTACTGTCCTTGACCATTGAGTGAAACTATAATTACTGACATTGTTTTAAACGTCATTTTATTTGACACTTTTACTATTGTAAGTATTGTTCAAAACTTTTCTCAAACCCGGGTCGATAGCGCAGTTGGTAGCGCGCCGGGATTTGGATACTCGTGCCCGAGGGGGTGCGGGTTCGAATCCCACCCGGGGAGGTTATACCCTTCCATGAAAATTTGACAATAATGTTGATTTTCCTCCATTGATTAGATAATATGGAGAAGTTTCCGGCCTTGTGGAAGGGTAGGTGAGTACTGGTTATAGACAATGGTCCAGGAAAGCTAGGTTAGGTGCGCTGGACGCCATGAAATGACCTAAATTGTGTTGATACGGCGTTAACTCCAATGAATGAATCAAAACTTTTCTCATAATATTAAATTCTCTCCTGCTTGTATACAAGTTGACACAAAAAATTAAGTTGAACTTAAATACAAAATGTATCACATAGAGTTTTTTACTCACCAATAGAAAAAATCTTGAAATGAACAAATGGAAGGTAGAATATAAGACCACCGACTACAAATATTGCAGCATACAAGAATTGAACCTGTGGATCTTCTACAATAGGGGCTATCACCAGATAGATAGCACATAACAAGAATAAGATTGGAATCACAATTGGTAGCTGCAAAAGGAAAAAATGACATTGAAAATTAAATTTGCAACGAAAATAATAATTCTGAACAGTCATTTATTTGTTATTATTCCATGGTAATAATATAAGGTATGTTAATATATAGTTTTATTACATTAACCTGTCACAACTTGAATAAATACACGGTCACTGAATGTGTGATTATTTTACCTCTTTTTAACCATTGAGCTACCAATCCATATCAATTATCTAACTATATATGCGACGATTTTGAATATCAGGGCAATAACAAGTTCGGAAGGTGTTAAAAATAACAGATTCAGTGACCGTGTAATTATTTAGGGTTAAGACAGGTTAATGTAATAGAACTATACTTTTGTCATAGAATGTAATCCATTCTATGTGTCGCATGCATCTGTTTATATTCCTGGATCAAACACTACGACAGTTCCTTTTTTAGGTGGTGTTTGTGACTAATCTCAGTGGTCAATGTAGATGCATGTTACGGCAACAATGTAGCGTCAGGTTAATTTTTACGAGTGTAAAGATCAATAGTAAAAAGACGCAACTCCTTTTCAAAATTAATCTAGTAAAATATCTAATCAGTTACAATTGAATTTTTATAACAACCAGAACACTTGCAATTTTTTCTATAACATCTTTATTGTAAGTAATTTAAACCAGAATTTATGTAATACTCAATTCTTAACTTGGTAGCCTTTGATGAACCAGAATGAATAAATCTTACGAGTGTCTTCTTATTACATTGTTAAGTTGTCTTAGTTATAGAAATAAAATGTCCATGAATACACCTGAATTAACAATTATCGTAAAATCTCGTCTGTAGCGTGACGTGACTTATATCTACTCACAACGCAATAAAAGCCGAAATCACATTTGTTTTGCATGACATTCCGTGGAGGCAGACGAAAATAGTTCATTATCCAGATATCTTTCGTTTTGAATGATATAATTACTACTGTCGTGTTAGACAGTCATTTTCAAGATCATCTCGAACAGTTTAATGAAAGCAAATAGATAGATCTCAAAACGTTAATCGTAATTGGCATTTTGCATTTAGTCATAAATAG
Source organism: Mactra quadrangularis (assembly GCA_025267735.1). Lineage (NCBI taxonomy): Eukaryota > Metazoa > Mollusca > Bivalvia > Venerida > Mactridae > Mactra > Mactra quadrangularis. The sequence goes on along the minus strand of CM046300.1, from coordinate 6,501,211 downwards.
CAAATCAGATGGACGTCTCATGTTGTATGTCAGACCACTTGAATTTATCAAAGTGTTTTGGTATCAATGTTTTATTTACCAAATGAAAAAAGTATACGCGTATTTTCTGTCCTTCATACAACACCACTGATGCAGTGTTTCATTTGTTTATTTGTTTTGGTTTTACGGCGCACCAACACAGAAAGGTCATATCGCGCGCAGTGTTTCATATTCAGAAAGATTTTTCAAGTGCAATTCAATTTTTGTACCGGCAATTCGAGACAACCTTACACATACAAAACCACATTTTTACTTGAATTTCATCGCATGTGTGACTTAAAACTATTTTGGCATCATACACTCCATGATCTAAACATTATACTTTTATTTCATGGGTGTTTGGGGAACAGTCAAAACTATTTTTCCGAGGTATCAGGGACAACTTAAGAACTGTTGCCCGAGGCCGTTAGGCCGAGGGCAACAGTTCTTAATGTTGTCCCTGATACCGAGGAATAATAGTTTTGACTGTTCCCCTAACACCCATGCAATAAGTGTTTTATTATCTAATGCAAGTACAGATATAACATTGCAATAAAGATAGTTTCAGAAGCGGATGACATTACGTGTGCTTAGCGAGTCCCGATTCTCAGCAAAAGTTCGAGATCCCTCTCTTCAATGTCTTCAAACCGCGACATATCGTAGATATTTTCAACAGAATTTACTTTTTTCTACTTTTCGTTTGGTAACTCTTAAGACACTTGCAATGATCTCGCTCATTGATCGCTTGGAGTTTTTTTTAATGTGGTTACTTCCCTTGGCACTGCACTCTATGAATCAGTTCGCACGTGAGGGCAACAGTTCGCACGCGAGGGCAACAGTCAAAACTGTTACAAGCGCAGTGGCGTTGCGCAGTAAAACAACAGGTTTAATCCGGTTTCACTCAGAATAGTTGAAAAACAGTTAAAAATAGCAAATTGACATTTATATAGAGCATTAGGTAATAATGCCAACTATTTAAGCTATAAAATGACCATTTAACCTGACAATATAAGAAACATTTAGCCATTCGTTTCAAACAATGCTGGATACAATTGTTACATTACATATAATTAAAACATCGTCAAAAATTACTTTTCATACCTTGATAACTCGTTTTTCATCTTTCTTGGTATATCTCATAACAAGCAATGAGGAAACAGCTGCACCATAAAATAACCAAGCAGTAAAACTGAAGAAATCTACTAATGTTGATATATTACTGATACCTATCATAATAAGAGCTATACAACACTGCAATATAGAAAATGGTTTATACGAATCAACATATTATATTAAATATATATAGTAAAAGTACATCAAACTTCATTAATTAAAATGCCCAACATTACGTTCTTTTTGCTTTATATGGAAACTTAAAATTAGCTTTAAATATTAGGAATGAAAATGGTGGTTCGTTAATCAGAATTACTTGATTCATTCCTCTATCGTTGGTAGCTGGAAATATGGCCAGCAAAAACCCTAGAATTGAAGCAATGTATGCCAATCAAGCAGTATATCACAACTTGCCTCATTCACGTGCTGTCTGTTTTCCCAATTTTAAATCTCTGTCTTTAATTTTAGTTTTCTTCAAGCGTACTATAGACTTATAATACGGAAAGAAATCAAACACATGGCCTTGTTCAATGTACACATAACCAATACTTACTGTGAAAATAATGGAAGGCATTGGTGTTAATAGTTTTACATGTATGTACGACATAAATTCTGGAAGATGACCAGCTCGTCCAGCGACAAACACCACTCTAAAATTACAGAATTGTGAACCATATTGCATTAAACTACTTTGAACAAGAAAACTCTGAAACGTTTTACTGTTTGGTTTGATTTTGACACGGAACTAATGTATTCGTCCAAGATTGATTGACATTTCGTTTTAGTAAAACTGTGAAAATAATTAAGAAGTCACAATATGCCATGTCGCCGACAAATGTAATTATAACAAAACGTTTTTTTCCTAAATGTCTTCATCTTACGCTGTTCAGTTGCTTGTAAGACAGACTATATCAGTTTAAAAGTTTTCAAATTATAATAGCATTTACTTAGAAACATGAGAACATGATAATATACCTACGTCCATGAAACAAACTAAGAATACAAGTGTTTATTGCATAAAAAATGTTGAAGGCCATTTCCAAAATTGATATCATTAAAGCCAAGTGAAGTAACGTTTTGAAGATTTTAAAAGATGCTATCTAGTTATAGCTTCACATGAATACTGACATTTTGTTCAAAAAATTCTTTGTGTAATTGAATAAATGTGTTTCATAGAACAAATGAGAAATAGACAAAAATGCCACCAAAATACAAACAATTTTTAGGGCTGGGAAATTTGGCTTCAAAAAATGGAAACACACATTCATTTTATTGAGTAGAATTTTGGTCGCAACATAAAATACTGTATGCAAATGTAAATATTTACCTTCCTCCACTAAACACTGTACCATTAGCTGACCCATAGGTAGAAAATAAAACTGCTATAGGTAATATTACAGCTGCTGAACCCAATACTCTGTCACCCCATGTCTGTATAAAGATATAAACATAACGAAACAAATATGTTTGAATTACGAAGGAAAATCCAAGATGGAACTTTTAACTAACTATGATGACTTTATCTTAATAACTTTTCTAATATAAAATTCAAAGCATAAACAACCGTTTGTATGGTATCAAATAAAAGTATCTATCACAAATATTTTTGGTTAATTTTGTTCGATAATTATTTTGTCTTTTGAATGAAAAATAACTTTTGCAGTTGACAGTTTGTTCATGCATTTGTATAAAAGCACGACAGTAAGTAGGTATTGTATAAAATTTATATAACTATAGAATTACTGGCATACGTGCTCAAACTTTAGCTAGATTATTTCAATCAAAACTTACCACGGCGACAGCACTGGAATTAAGGAGCTCGACAGACGTCATTGCCGTGAGATAAGAGATATTTGTAAGAACGTACACCACCGTTACCAATGCAACACCGATGATATTTGCCCGTGGTAAGTTTCTGTAAAAGATAATAAACTAAAAAACAAAAACGAATCTCTCCTACAAAAAGGAACAATTACACATACATGAATTGTTAAAAAAGTATATCTCAAAGTGCATGTGTGTATCTTTTTAAATTGGCATAATGTGACAGTTTTGGGGAAATATTTGACGAATTAAATTTTTGAAAACGAATTTAGATTGTTTTTTTTTATTTTTTATCGCATTGATAGGATATTTTCATTGCAGTCGATATAAATAAGTTTTACTCTGTTATAAACCGTTTTGTTCATTACATTTAGCATATTTTAATATAACTTTTTATAATAATCAAAATATTTAACTTACTTCTCAGGTTTGTCAATTTCCTCTGTAACATAGTTCAAATTATTCCTGAATACAATTATAAACCGTATTAAAGTACGGATAACTGCATTTATACATTATAAACATAATACACTGAACTGGAATATTGACATAATGACGCTCGGATTCGAAACAGCAAGTGAAAGTTAATACAAACTCAAAAACCTATTTAGAAATAAATTTTGTTGTATACTTCTCTGCTTCGCAACAATATTCTAAGGACTATTTCTGTTAAAATTGTTTAATTGTGTTTTAAAGGGATTGTTGTGAATTATATTATTGAGACACTGTTGAATATTTATATACGAAAATGGTTCATGGGTTTTAAAATATAAAGAAAATGCGATAATATAAAATGAATTTACCATCCATCGTAAGCCCATAAAGCTTGATAAAATGCCAATGCTATAGTAGAAGGCGATTTTGTTGATCCTTTAAAACTATCTTTAAACTCTGTAGTAGCACCTGTAACATTCAATACATGTAAATGTATGACAAAGATAATACATGTAGCGTTAAAATATGATGGACCGGGTCAATACGTTACCGAAAATTCGCCTTGAATTCCGTAAGCAATCATGTTTCTCTCATATAAGTATTAGTTGCCAATAGAGTAGCAACAATATTCTTTTCTTTGATTACTTCATTTATAAGCCGTTCTTCGCGACGCTGTGTTTCTCATTTAAAACATATGCAATAGGTACAAAAACAACAATGGCGAAAATTATGGGAAACATTCATGTGCAGTCAACCGTGAGACAATGGGCTAAATTAACAAGTACACAGTATCTGTTTGTGTATATTTTCATGTTTAAAATGGTGCAAATTGAATTTGAGCGATACAACTGTTACATGTCATACATTTTATGTTAACAGGAATTGTAAAAAAAACGTTGTTGAGATAAAGAATTATTAAGTTAAGAAGTAAGTGAAAAAGTCATAAATTTATCTACAATGTATCAATAAATAAGCTCAAGTTATTGACTAGACAGACGAGGCTATTTATGACTTCTTATAATTAGAGTACCAATAACAAGATATCTGCTTGATATACAACTGTCATCACCTTGTGCGTATCATACTTCAATAATGTACAATAAATAAAATAAATCTACAAAAATATTTACGAAGGTAAACAAGCATACTTTTGCTCTATATATATTGTAGAAGTGAACGGTCAAGTGGCATCTCATAGGCATAGAACCTCCTAGAGACACACAAGTGCTCCATTCATCAATAAATTATAACATGAAAATACTGTACAGCGTACAAATAAGACGATTGAAACAAGTTTTAATGATAAAACACATAATATGAAGAACAAATCAATGTAACACAATGAAAACCTACGAGTACAAAATGAATCTCTTGATAAATTCAGAGAAGTGTCATCCCATTTTAGCAATTAAAGGAGGAGGTGCTAAAGCTTAGTGCGTAGTAAAAATCTGACTTAGAATAACTAAAATACCGAGTCAGAGTGTTTGTATTTTTTACTGTAGCGGATTTAAGGTTGGATCCATGATGACCCGGGTTGACATTCAAAAAAGAATATAATAACAATAGTACACCCACCTTGTGCCATTTTGATAATTCCACCGACAATTATGATGCCTAAAGCTATCAGTTTTGCTGCAGTGAATAAAATCTGTACTCTTGCCGCTGCCTTAACACTTAAACTATTCACTATCATTAATGTCACTGAAATTAAGAGAAATTGTGAAACATTTACACTGTTTAAAGCCATTGCTATCGACGACTTTAAGAAATAATATAGTTGAATTTGATATGACTCTCTGAAAGCTGCGGAACTTAACATGATTTAATACCAAAAAACCACAACCAAATGCATGGATATCAAAACGACTATCATATTGTATGTCATACTATACATTTTCTAGTTTCTGTTTTATTTAATTTCATGAGCTTAATCATATTAATACGAAATATATCATAATTATGTAGAATTGTTGGTTCTGTCCGACTAAATCATCATAAATGAGTATTTTAGACAATGTTTCTTCTGCAACAAATTCATCAAGTGATCTTACTTAAGCTCATTTGAGCTGTAAGATTTTTTTGTAATATGACATTAAGCAGTCTAACATAATTATTATTAATCAGATTAAAACCCGATCTAAAATTATCCGCTCGCTAATTTAGATCTGACTGCTTCGTTACGAGGGTCGCGTTCAGTTCACTTTTTTCATTATGATATTCATGACGCAATCATAATGTTTAGTTTACATCGTCTATTTCAAGTAACTTTAAAAGAGCCGTCCAATCACAACCTGTAAACCTGCAAATAACATCACAGTAAAATTGGCTTTCAAACCTTTGTATAAAAATAGAAATTACGAAATCAAAATGCTATTAATTGTGTTTCGTCCATCTAAAAGCTACGTATTGATTAGTGGACACAAACGTCATCTCGACGTGATCCTCCCAGCCACCCTTACAGATCCTGTACGACAGCGGTCTAAAAGATATCTGTTTACTGAGATTGACATATTATATAAGCGACATTATATAAGAATTGCAAATGAAAACAAACCAACAACCATCACTTACCAATAGCTGCGGCAGCTACGATTTTCATTGGTATTTGTGGTGTACCACAGCTTGGAAAGAATGACTCAACATATTCAGCAAATGTCAGACATATGATGGCAATAGACGAAGGTCTTATGACAATGATAGAGTTCCATGCAAACAGGAAGGCAACAACTGGACCAAATGCTTCATTCAGGTATGCATATTCACCACCAGATTTTCTCACAAGTGTACCAAGCTCAGAATAACAAAGTGAACCTGGAAGATACATATTAAACATTGATTCAGGATTAAGACTTTTTGTCAACAATATGTATTTTGAGAGCAACTACATTTTAACGAAAGGTAACTATTATAACATTATTTTTACTCATTGCAGCAAAATGGAAATAAAAGAAGTTACAATAGACCTTTAGTATACAATGTCATTTTATAATGATATACAATTGGTATTCTATATTTAACTATCCTGGGATGTGTCAAATTCAATGGGCAAACTGCAATTCCATATGCTGAATTTAACCCTTAGATTAATATCAATAGATAAATTCATTTAATTGTCTACAAGTAAATAAAACTAAATAATTATGATATGAAGTTTTTTTATTGTGTGAGAGTGAAGCGTTTGAAGCACGTGGCAGCTAAAACTTAAAGATATGAATGACAAATAGCAGTCAGACTTTATAATTATCATAAATATTTCAAAAAATTCAAAACTGAACTCCAGGTCCGTTAGTTTTCTTGACGAGTTAAATACAATGAAGAATAGCCCTTGTATTTGTATTTAGTAGTTAGCTATGAATGCTTATGTATACTGCCTCCTCAACCGAGGTACACTTATCTGATACAGAATGTTAAGAACAAAAAAAATCTATATAATAATGTATACATACCAAGCATGGCCAAAATTCCACTACCAGCCCATACTACAAGTGACAGTCCAACAGACCCTGTCATATCCAAAACACCTTTCGGTGATATAAAAATTCCTGAACCTGAAACATTAATAACAAATATATAAACAAAGACATTAAAACCTTTTTTGTAATTATTTATTGCTCACTTTTTCATATACAAAGAATAATACACAAAGAACAATACACTACAAGACATTCAGTAATAATAAGCAAAAAACTGTAAAATAAGTGAATGGTTTACACTCATGGGTGACAGTTTAGAGTTTTACAGAAGTTATAATAACACTACTATTCAATTGTTGTGGTATAAAAGAAAAAAAGCATAAAGATTGTTAAGATTCATATGAATATTTGAATCCGTACAGGTAATGGAAGTAATCATCTTTGTAGATGTTAATGATAGATAAATACCATACATAAAGAAATCAAAACCTTAACCTTGAACATTTTAATCCTCAAGGAGACCTCTCCTCAGTCATTTTTGTCGAATGCTCATTTAATTTATTGACCTGCCGTGACCGAGAATCATTACTGAATAAAAGTGTAGATTGCTACCACCACATCATTACCACGACTCATGTAGTTCACTTCAACAATTACTGATTATTTCAAGTACGTTGCAACATGTATGTTATGACTTACCAATGATAGTTCCAACAATCAATGATATTCCTCCTATCAAGCCAACTTCTTTCTTCAATTCAATATTATTTTCAATTACTACAGAGCCATATTGTGAACCTTGGTCGGAGGATTCATCGCCCTTTCTATGACGTATACCACCACTACCGTCCCCTGGAACATATACAACAGAGTTAATAGATAAGACAAATTAAAAAAAAGGATTGTTTTCATTAACGCTGTTGAACAAAAATAAGAGAACCTAAGTGCAACCATATGTTAAAATGTAGCTAAAGTGATTCTGGGTTTTCGCTCTAACAATACTTGTTTGTACCCATACAAATTGTAATAAAGGAACACGTCTCAATACAATTAACGTCAAGTTTCCATTTGATTTACCTCACAAATTTAGAACAACATTTAGTGACAAACTTGATTTTACACATCACCTTTCTGTTCGACAGGCATGCCATTTATTTAATTGGAAAACATGTATTTGATAGTCAGTTTAATATGCAACTGTCTGGTTCATACATAGAATTAACATAAAAGAGCTAGAGCGAAATACGTCAACCAATTTCTCTCTCACAATAAAATCATTACAAAGTTCTTAAACAAGAAATGAATTTGATTTACTTTATTGTCATGAATTTTACGCCCTTTGGGTAAAACTCGACAACATAAGCAAATCGGATGTGATATCACCATTATAATATGCACAACTTTCATTGATAAGGAAGCCATAAGCCCATACCAAGAAAGTCCAAATATATTTGCATAATCCTCAATGTTTTACAATACAGTGTCATTAGATAAGTATGTATTCAAGTAATTCTAAATTGCGTTAACTACTTTTTGTACTTCACATAGATTCTTTAATAAAGATAGACAGGTTTTATTGTATTAAGACTTTAACTTGATAATAAATTTATACATTTGTTAATATTTGGATTCGTTTAGACTTCACATGAAATATAATCTTATTATTATAAGTGCCACATAAAAATTGAAAATGGAGTTCATCTTCAATGTTTATTTCAGGAAGAAAGTTTACATAATCTAACACATTTAAGTTAACAAAAGCATTACAACTTCAGCCTGTTAATATCTTACAGAATTCTTTTATATAAAAAAATTTATGACAAAAAAAATACATATATATAAATCTTAGTAAAAGATAAAATTTAGGCTATAAGAGTGCCTCAATAAACATAATAATTATCGTCGATCCTGACCGACAATATAGACAATTATCAAGATTTGAGCACTTTTGCGCCGATACAAGTTGCCTTAAGCCAATCAAAACGATGCATTTGAGGTTACGTGATGAAAACAATGACGCCGAGTTGTCAAAATAGGGGTGTCTGTATGGACTCGTCGACGCTGTGTTTTGACGGGTTATCTGTTTTTATTATCAGAAAATACCACTATTGATAAATAAACGAGTACCAGTTTCAAAAAAGTTGCAATATAAGACCAGAAAACATGCATAACTAATTGTAACATGTTCATTTCTTTAAAAAAACTCGCATTTGTTGAAACAAAGCAAACATTTCTTCTCTATTTCCCAGCGAGTTTATTAATAAATATGAACGTTCGATTAGCTGCCGGAATGTGGGCAGGACATGTTCTTAAATCGAATATTTCGGTTTATTAATCAAATAAATATAGTGTCTAAATGCCAAATGGACAGGTGAATTGTGATATCTACCATAATAATGCTTTTGTATGTGCGCTGTCGGAACATGTCTGGACAGCACATGTTCATTCAATGGTTTAATTAATGCAGATTAATTAATTAAGTCGATGAGATAAACGTTCCTTTCAAATGCAATACCACCATGGAATGCATCTTTTTGGTCAATTGCGGGTAAAATTCAACCCACATACATGTAATGATTTAATTTTCCCTGGGATTAACACGCCGAATCATTTCGTTTTTTTTCCAGACCGAATACTATTAAAATTCACCCCCGGTGCATGATAATAACACGCGGAATCAAATCACTTTTTTTTCAAACGGTGTTCTATATTTTGCTATAAACAATAATCTTGATGAAAATATATAAACATCTGACGACAATAAATACATGTATATACATGTATTAAAACTAGTTGATAATGACTTTTTTCAAACATGTTTTACCCCAAAATGTACCACAAAGATCCATGGACCCACCCCTTAACTTTTTTTTATTTCTCAGCATATGCTTACCAACTACGATTTCTACGAAAGTTTAAAGTAAGATGCATTCTTTGATAATTTTGCGCATATATTTTTTTGTTGAAGTATATGAACCTACGTTTATTTTTAATATTTATATATGGATTTTATCAACAATGTATCATTTTAAAGTTGTGACAATGCCATTTTCAGACAAGTTAATATGAACAAAATCTGATGGCTAGTAAATGATGGGCATGCATTTGAACACAACTCTGTCTAATGCAAGTGAACTAACAACCCAACCATAGATCCCCCCCCCAAAAAATAACACTGTAAAAATCAATGACCCACCCCTTAACTTTTGTATTTCTCGACATATTTTCATCAACTCTACAACATTTGATTGCTAAGGTAATGTAGTTTTCCTGCATGTTTTACTTTTTAAAATCCATACATCAAAACGACTATTACAAACGTTTAAATTTAAGTGTATTCTTTCAACTTGCTCATTCTTTGCGCGTATTTTTTTGTTGGAGCCAACGGACTCACCTTTAATTTGAACATTTATGAATGCATATTCATAAACAATGAATCATTTGAAAGTTGTAGCAATGCCGTTTTCAGAAATGTTAAGATGAACGAAATCGGATGGCTAGTAAATAGTAAGCATGCATTTGAACCTATAGTATTTTCAAAACATAGATAATGTCAAGAGACAAAGATAATTCCCTGATAATGTCGGACAATTTATTGCTTCTGCGGCATGTGACTCGAGGAGCGGAGCATAGGTATACTGGTGTAAGGTCAATTATTGCCATAATAGCCCATAATTTATTTCGGCTATTTGAAAATAAAAAATTAATGGGGTGACCGATTAGAAATTTCGATGAGTGTATGATATAAATTCACTTACTTAACGTCTCATATTCTCCGTGACTTGGCATACTATTGACCCAGTTTATTCATGTACATGTATGCACACTTCAACAAATTAATTATCCATTCAGTTACTACACATGTCTAATAACATTTTATATGATATACGTACATCCATTTGAATCAACTTTTACAAAAGTAATATTAATTAATATTATGTTTAGGAATCCGGAATTTCCCTTTCAAAATCATCCGAATATGTTTTATCCGATATAATGGATTGTCCGAATTAATTTCAGTCACTACGAATTCGAATAATCGAGAAATTTAACTGTATATGTTAAATGTAACAAAACTGGTTATGAACTAATTAATACAACAGAATAGATAGCTTGTACACACTGACCTGGTTTAGATTCGTATGCTTACAGAAATATGGCTAACTGATTTGATTAAAGCAAACTTATGTCTGATTAATTAATATTCCAGGTTTTTGGTTCAATATACACTGGCTATTAACATAATTAATTTATTAATAAATATAAATTACATATCTAAAATTTCACTTTTGACTGTCGGCACGTTATGAGCTTTCATCGTGGGAGTGCTGTTTAAGCACAAACAAATATATAAAATGTTGTCTGAATTATAAATAGTAAAAGTTGTTCTAATTATATTCATTCACAAGTGTCTATATAAAATTGTATTAATGATTTAATCACACACACGCTTATGTAACGTAGATTGATAAGTTGATAAAGATATAAAAACTGTATTACAAGCATGTATAATATAGACCAAAATATCGCCCTCATGGTCGAGATGATTAGGCCACTGTCGACAAATCACAATAACATGTCACTGATCTAGGGGCCACTTGGGTCGTAAGTGCAAGCCATGTAACCCACAAAATATTTTGTAAGAAATTAGGCAACTGTTATCTAAGTATCCTAATAAATAGTTAATGAGAATTTGGTTAAATGAAGTGTCCGCCTCACATGATGCTGACTGAAGTAAATGCAATAATGGACCTTAGTCAGTTATTTCCACTTCAAATAGGTAGGTCCTGTTAGTTGGATTACTTGGATCTTACCCTTACTTTTCAATATCAATTTGCCAAAATCAATCTCAAATAACTCTTTAGTAAATCAGTCAATTTGTTTGAAATTCAAGCAAAGTATTTTAGGGTAAATAAAAGAACTGTCTAAATTTCATCACTTCTGTTAATATCTTAATTAACAAGAAAGATATTAGATGAAATATTTTGTTATCCTTACATAGGTGGCACACCACAGTTTTAAAGCCACCTCGGCGAATTGGCCAGGTCAAACTTACAAATAATAGAAACTTTGGCAGTTGGAGTGCATTGTTGAGGTTTAAAATATTTTTGATTGTTATATTTGAAGTTTCAACAGCTAGTATTGCATTTTAGTTATTAGGTACAATGGGTTTTAAAGGTATTGACTAAGGTATTCCGAAAAGTACCTGTCAGATGCGAATGTGGAGGTTTGCGGAGCTAGCGCAGAAAACAGCTGTTTATTTTCAAGGTACCTCAGAAATTGCAAAATTAGAGCCATAAAGTCATGGTAAACACCCTATTTCCTTGTTATTTTCTATGTGTACAGTGTTAATGGTACATGAAACAGTGTAGTATATACTGCTATCATTGGAATTAAGATTTCTGTGTGACTTTGAGTATAGGGGAAATTTGCCATTTTGTCACCTATTTTCGCGACCCTCAAAACAAAGAATTAAAGGCCCCTCAGACAGAAAAGTTTGTTTTGATCATGTGTATTTTATTGTTTTTATTGAGAATCATATATCCATGCTACTTTAAAAATCATTTGTTTCAGGTGTGTGATTTCAGGCTAGTGTGTGAGCTTTTTATTGTGTGGCGGGGTATTTTCAGCCGAGAAGCCGAGGTAAATGTGTAGTGCCCCCATAGGACTTCAATGATAAAATTCGAGGATTCCGACTGTAAGGACCTACTTAACAATTGGATTGCTTTAGATTTTATCAGGAAAAGATAACTGACAAAAGCCCTTAATTACAAACAAAACAAAAACAAGCGTCCCAATATAAATTATGTATATATGTAGGACCAGAATGGCAATCCAGCAGATGCCTCCTAATTTCGTATTCAGTTACGCAATCAATCCAGCCAACAAGGCGGATAGTACTGCAGTATCCTTCAAATGCTCTTGGGCATAATTCTGTTTTAAAATGATCCAATTTACTTTTAAACATGAAAAATTGAAACGATGAAGTTTCTGAGAAAGTTTCTAAATCAGCATTAATTATTCCAGCAGTATCTAATTCATAGTCTATGTTACATTAATGGGCTTCAATAATTGTAATTGAATTAGTAACTGGTTGGCATGATCAGTTTTTCGTCTGATTTATTTTGTTTGTTTTTTGGGGGTTTACCGCCGTAGCAACACACTGTATAGGTCATATAACAGCGGTCATACAACCTACTCACTCCTCATGGAAAGGCTGAATCTCTAGATTTAGCTGTTAACCAACTACCAGGCGCATACTTTCGTCAGTGACTGAAAACTGCTCTACATAATTAAGAATCATTGGTTGGAGGTAGAATGGCCATAGAAATAATTTCATGACCAAGCTACACGAAAGTATACCCCGCACGGGAATCAAACCCAGGCGGCTATACATTCGTCTGAAAACTTTTGGAGGCCACTGTACAACTAAATGCAAGTAAATGGTGTGTTATCAGTAATATAGAGTATTTATTATTTACATATCATTGTTACTATGACTGATTTGTGTCAAGTATTTGATAACCTGATAACTTTAAATGTACAAGATTCCTATGGCTAATAATCCCCTACTTGATTGATTAGCTCATTTACATACTGATAAACCCGCGGTGGTCTTGAACTCCATAATGACACTGCCATCTTAAGCCTTTACTTATTTTTTATTAATAAAGAATATTTCAAAAATCTTAAGCTTTAACACATTTTGGTGCCAACTTGGTCAAGAGCATAGACTCATAGGGTAAGACCTTTGAACCGTTTCGATTGCTTATGGTTAAACTGTTAAGTCAGGTTCTCTCATGGATACAATAACATCAACCTTGCAACATTAACAAAATTACTGCACAATATTTTTAAAGTCTGTTAATCTTTATCTGATGATACAAACCTAGTTAAAATACATAGATTGATAAATAACTTTGTCAAAAAGTCAGAAGTTAACTCACTAAGAGTTATTATATGCGATACTAAACTATCTGAAGGAAATAAACATTTATCATAAAATATAGACTTAAAAGTGTTATATTCGGTTGCATTGATACTACCATCAATTGCTTTCGGCGCGATATAACCTTTCTGTGTTGATGCGCCGTAAAACCCAAACAAACCAACAAAAATCAGAGCCAAATCAAAGACAATTAAATACGCACCATGCAGCCATTTTTACAACACCAGCATTTTAAACGTCAAGTAACATGGTCAAGTTCTACAAATGCGAATATACTTTTCGTACATGTATATTGTTCTGTTTGTTTAAGGTCTATAGGTATATTTATTAATAACCCATTTATCTATTTTATGATACTATGAATAATTTATATAGCTATTCAGTTCAATTGTCGTTTATTTCAACCTGGAACCATAAACTTTTAATGACACTTGTCCACTCAGTTGATAGCCTTCATCCTTTTGATATAAACTCAAATATAAAACTTCAGTAAATATAGGTACGTATAACTAGGGATTTTATATAACAGGGATTTGCAACGAAGAGCTATTTTGAATATTCATTGTCGTCACTGTCTATTACTGGCTGAAGCAGACTGTATAAACTATTCCTGCATGATTTTAAAAACTTGATTTATGTTTTTGTACATGTCTCCTATGCAACTTGTGAATGTTCCTGAAGTTTTTGACAAACGTTTGTTACAATTATGGTAGCAATGACAAGCGATGGATACGCTCTAGCAGTTCCTATCTATAACCATTGTAACCGTATCATGTTTAACAGTTAAATTTGCATGAAATTTTTGTTTTGTTGATAAAATTAAATATATTTTATTAAAGCTAAAAGATCGTACTTAATATTTGATGTAAAATTCACACTATATTAATATATTATCCTTGTGTAAAATTGACGTAATTTTGACTGAAACTGGATTTTTTCTTAAAGCCGGTCGCCATTTTGTTTACGCTTTGCGTCTCATGGGTGAACATTTTTTATTTGTAATAAAGCAGTATCAAGAGAATTCATTTAAAGAAGCTGGTTTTCAGCTCTATAGAGGTCCCACTTGGGGTAAGTGGTGATTTTTTTTTAAAAAAATGACAATTTTCGTCTAAAAATGAGTCCGAAAATCACCAAAGTTTGACCACATCTACTGGTTGAACATATGAATAGGACCTCATAGGACCTATTTTTTAACATTCTTTCATTCCAGACCTTTAATTTGGTACCAAACTTTTGCACATCTATGCTTGCGCTTTTTTGCGATTTCCCACGGAAAGCCCCTACCCTGTGATTACCTGTTTAGAGCACTGGAAGAATTACTTCCCTTTGCACTCTTCACAAAAAAGTCCTTACCGTATCAGCTGATTTTGCCAAAAATCGAAGCATTTTACCAGTGTTCTTTAACCTTGTTAGACCAATCAATTTCTTAATTATGTAGTTTCCATGAAAGAAATTTATGATTTCCTGTGTTTTTGTCGTAATTTTCATTTTTCATAACGTTCTGTTCAACAGTAGGTTTCGTCATCGGTTTTCGCGACGCTGACGTAAATTATCAAAGCACTGAAAGTTCTGGGTATTCATTATGTTTAGTAGTTGATTGCAATATGAATTTTGAAAGAAATATTTTCTAATTCAATGCGATTTTCAGTACCTTTTGAACATGGATTTTATACAAAATGTTATATAAGTTGTGACTGCATATCTTGCACACCTTGGGTCAATTTTCTTAATGAATGAATTTTATCTCAGTTGGAGTGTAAAGTATTTTGGCTGGGTTTAACGCATAGCAACTCATTGTAAATATCAATTAATCAAACCACTACAGCCTGTTAACATACTGTTGCTGGGCTAAATCTCTGGAGCTTCTGCTTCAGTATTATTCCTTACTAGATAGTTATGAGTAGATTTGATTATACCCCCGCAAACGAAGTTTTCGGGGGTATACTGGAATCACCCTGGTGGTTGGTTGGTTGGTTGGTTGGTTGGTTTGTTGGTTGGTTGGTTGGTTGGATATGTGGTCTGTCCCAAAAAATTAATTCATTTGTAGTATGGTTATTTCTTAATGTATTTATATAGAAGCTGTTATATACCATGATTTAATGGTGTATACAAAACTCATGTAACTATGGAAACATATCTCACTTGTTTAAAATATTTAATTGCGTTATATATTTTAAATCTAATTAGATAACTGTATAGTTTGCTTTTTTTCTCAATAGATTTTTTTCTTATCTTATTTTATAGAATTTGTACAGGCGTTTACAGTTGATGTTTATATGCATGTTATATCAATTCCAATTCAAAATGGCTGACTTGCGGCCATCTTGAATTCTTTTTAATTTAGTTTAATTACTGTATGCTTATTTCTCAATAGATTTTTTCTTAACTAATTTAGATAGAATTTTGCACAGGTGTTCACATTTAAACTTTACATACACTTTAACTCAATTCCAATTCAAAATGGCGGACTGGCTGTCATCCTTTTTTCAAAATTAATACAGTCTTATATTGACTTATTACCATACATATTTTGAAAAGACATTGCATACAAGGTCTCACTAATACAGTTGATCAGTATGACTATTCTTCATCAATTTATATTCAATATGGCTGACGGGCAGCCATCTTGAATTTTTATTTAAATTACTGTATAGTACTTGTATGTGTTTTTTTACTCAATTTTAGCCAAATTTCGCTCCAAAGTCTTTATTGATGTAGTTGACTCGTACATGGATTTACTCTGGATACAAATTCATTATGGCAGACTGGCAGCCATTTTGACTTTGTTTAAATAACTGTCCAGTAAGCTTATTTCATTACCTATTTCTTCTTGCTGAAGTCTGATTTATTGATTGATTTATTGGATTTTACGGCTTTACTACTGTGAAAATAATGATCGGTAATTTAAGCTTTCTTATGGGGTATTTGTGAAATTCTTGATACAAGATATTGTAAATACTAATTGTTTGATTTATATTGTGTACATTTCTGACTACCATTTTTACAATTGCCTTATTTTTTACTTATTTATCAAAAAATTGCAAACACATTCTACATTTTGCTCATCTGGTTACAGCATACTCATGATGAATTTAAATGTGATCACTCTTTGTCTGTTGTTCCACTTGACATTCATAATGACCAAATGATGGTCATTTTCATGTAAAAAATCATTTGAAATATGACAACTCTGTTCATTTTGCTTTTTCATAAATCTATACAGTGAATTACACTGTAATTTGCTGTTTATTTCCAATTTGATATTTGCATCCTATTCTTTTTATGATTTTTATGCTTCTTACAACATTAACCCTTTTGGACTTCCACAATGTTGACTTGCTGTCATCTTGAAATATTGCCGTTGCGGGGGTATTTTCGCCACTGGTGGCAGTTCTAGTTTAAGATAGAATCTGTTTGAAAGTCGGGATCTTGTTGCTTCTTTTGATTTTAGTCATAATTTATTTTTACTGAAGACTGTTACGAGGTCCATGGGAATGATTTTATTTTTTTACGTCATATTCAACACAAAATTCTGATATATGGTTAGTGATGATTATTGTTGTTTTATTTCAGGTTTTTGTGTTTGTAAATATTATCAATTTTTTTGTTAAACTATGACGAAAGGGCTTGTAAAGGAACAGCCACATACACAGTGAAAGACTGCCCAAACATACCAGAAATCTCAGACCGTAAAACAAAACACAAAAACATGAATTTGATCTGAGAAACTTGGGTGCTTGTATATTTGAAAAAAAAAATGAACATATCAAAAATAAATATCTGTGAATCACATGTAATTCTTATATCTGAATACTAATTAAGCTGGTGCCTGGAACATATAACCCATAGTACTGTATTTAGTCAAACCAAGTATTCGAATCCACTGTTTGCTTTAAGTAAAGTGCTTTAAAGTATTATTTTCCAAATAAGTATATGCGATGAACTATAATAATTACCATCAACTACTTTCATGTTTAACCTTACCAAGTCATATTTGGTGTATCAACTTAAATGAACATTTTTAAACCAATGATCATTATACAGAAAACTGATCCTGACAGCAATATCACACTACCACCTGACAGTGATAACTCACAGCCACCTGACAGCAATATAACACAACCTTTAGGCACTTAATTTAAATTGCCTTCCAGTCCAGTTTTCTAAATAAACAATTGAAGCCCAGTTATTTAAGTTGACCAAACTCACAAAATCACTATGATACATTCTTTATCAGCATCTCTCTTATTTTCCATCTTTCTGACACAATCAGTAGTGATTACTACTAGTGATTGTTAAATAGTATGCCTATGTATTATCTTTACAATTCATTTTGCTGCAGTAGTTAATAATTGCTAGAAAATAAAAAGAAACATTTAATGTGACAGATTTTCAGGTCCTAGGTTACCCAGACTGGTACAACATCTGTTATGAGGGTCAATCTGATGAGACTGTGTATTCTTACAAAATGATGGAGGAATTTGAAGAGAATAACCTAGAAATTATTGTTTAAAGTTGGTGACACTAGTTTTATTGCTTAAATTTCATTTAAGTATTTTATGAGTTGGAAAGTGACATTGTTGTGATTTTCATATATACGTTTACCGAGGGTGGTCGCACATAATGTCATGTAATCTCTTTAATAAAACAGATACTTCAAAATGCCTTTTAGTTTTGTTTTTCTGATGAAAAGACCTTTCCAATGATGTATGACAAGTGGCATTTTATGAGAGAAAAATTTGGCTTGTTATTGCTAATTATGGCCAAAAATATGACTCTATGTGATGTAAAATAGGGCTGAAAATGGCGGCTTGGCAGAAAAACGCATAATTTTGTGAAACACTTTGTGAGCGTAATTTACTTAAAATCATCTGGAAACACATTTTTCCTAACATCTATGTTAATTTGAATGGTACTGGTACAAAGTTTCATGTTAATATTTAAACTTGTTAAACTTGTTATCAGTATGAGCAGAAATTATAGTCACGACAGTGAAATTTGAGGTAAATCTAAGTGGTTGCAAATGCCTGTTATAAAAAATCCCTGGTATAACATAATAAAAATGTGTAAGAAAACATATCAGAACAGCAGCAGTATAAAGACGAACCTTTCACACAGTGGAATGTTACAATATGTTGAAAACTTGAAATAATCTTTTTATGCTATAATATTAAATTTAACATTTAGTAAATGAAAGAATAGTTCTTCTCGAAAGTCCGTATAAAATATGCATTTTCTTACATACAAATCATTTTACACAAATCATTCAAACATAATATTATACAAATTGTGTAAAAGAGAGTATTTTAAATACATATATGTGTGTAAAGTTGATCCAATTAAGACAATGTACGTACATTTATTCCTGCTCCGTATGTCTAAGCAAAAAGCAACACGCATTTTAATATATTGCAATAAGGTTTTTACCATATTGTTACATCCCCAGAAATCGCCATCATACTATAAATTTTGTAGACAGAGGCCAAATGCGTTACTGACTGAGGTCACCACAATACTTCTCCTGTGCAAATATACAATACAGTTGATAGACAAACAAGAAACGCCTGTGATAGAACAACGACCCTAAAACCTTACTTAGTTGACACTTATTGATATTTGATTGATGTAATCCCTGACTACTTTCACTAAATCATGATGAGATATACTTATTGCTATTTAAATATTGGAATTAGGCTTTAACTGACAAGTTCTTTTTCTTTCAATCATCTTTGTAACTTGCAGCAGTTTTATTTTTCTAGATACAAAATAGTATCGCACGAAGTGTAAAATACAATGTATGCATACATGTTAAGTAACACGTTGGGGAACGCAATTAGCATTCCTTGTGGCAGATTTGTCCCCAACCTTTGTGTTATCATATTTATCATTTGATATAAGTGTGAGTAGTTTATATGTTTTTGACATCGTGTGTTTTGATTTGGTCATGTTATAAATAAATGATAACTATATTTGTTGCTGATTTCTTGTTTTATACATGTACATGTATTCTACACAAATAAACTCACATTCAAGGTTTATTTTGTAATACTTGTTTGATTGCACGGTATGATGATTTGGAAGGGAAGAGTCAAATATGTACTTGACTATGTTCAGGTAATTAGTATTTATTAACATACATTTTGTAAAATGTGATCTTATGATATATAAATATTACATCCTACAGAGGTTGAAAGAACGGAATGTTCACACGAGACAAGTTATGTCAGCCGAGACTTTAGAAACCCCGGTAAACTCCAACGCAACGGACTTCTATCAAGCGTGACGATATGTGATGTCAAGCGGGCTGATGGTGATGTCAAGCGGGACGATAGGTGATGTCAAGCGGGCAGATAGGTGATGTCAAGAGGGTGCCATTACGGATTTTTAACAAATTACGTCACATTAGGCTATAAAGTAAACAAATCACGTGGGTATATTATTGTCATTTGTAAATTTCTTTATAGTTCTTAAATTCATCACTCTGAACTAGTTCGAGTTTGCTCCACTAAATTTTTGTTTTCCGGTCATGTAAATTGCAGAGTGGAAATTTAAAATTTATAACATACGCCTTTAAACCTTTATATAACCATGCTTCTAGATCATGCCAACATATACGATGAGTTAACATGTTAAGGCAATGATAATTTATCACGTTATCGTGTTATTTGTGGGACACAACATAAATCAGTACATGTCTGATATCTTAAACTTAATGCGTATTACGTGTTTAATGGGTCAAATTATGGTTTAAAATATCCTCTAACTAAATTTGATTTACTGCTAACAATCATCGTCGGATACCGACGGCCGAGTCATTGGTAACGTTTGTCAACCCTGGGTATACGACGAATCGATGCTTGCAATAGTAGTGCCACGGTTATTGTTAACGAAATGGCTACGGAAATTACCGATATATGTGGATCATCCAATCAAACGATAGTAAGTACTCGGCTATTTCCGTTACCTATGAGTTTTCATTAGACAGTCATTTTTGGGTGATGTTGAGGTTTAACGCCTTGTTCACACAAATTATGGTCATTTTACGACGGCCAGCTGACTTCACCTCGTGTCCTGGGCCCTTGCCGAAAACTAAATTTACTTACCCTTCCACAAAGACGACAACTTCTCCATACACCTTATTGATAGAGAACAGTCCAAATTATTGACAAAGATTCATAGAGGTGATCGATCAAGTTCGATTGATAAGCACATTTTAAATCGTGTCAACTCGGCTTATATATGCCTCAAAAATGAGTTTCGCGATGGATACGAAAAGATCCTTTTTATGAGCGATAAACATGATTAATAGCTAAATAAAGTAGGCATTTTTATGCATTTTATTAATTTCAACATATTAATCATTTCCCATGGATTATTTTTGCAGAAAACTAACAACGCTTTAAAGGAAATATTATTTCATAAATTCATAACGGGTGGCAATGAAATCACAAAGGAAGATACATGTAATTAAATTTCACATGGAAATAATCATTGTTTTGTAAATGAAGGAAAATTGTTAATTTATATATTTGGCAATAATATACAGCGAAAATATGACAATTATTGCTAAAGGGGTCTGGATTTTCAAATTATTTAATCAAAATTACCATTGTTGGGTTCATTTACGTGTATTGAACTAGTTGCTAAAAAATGTGAGTAATTTGTTCCACAAAAAATAGATCTACAAATGTATAAAACGCAATTATTTTGATACGACTAACAAATGGCTCAATATTGCGCCACGTTGGTACAAGCTTGTGAGGCTCTTGAGATACAACACGGTAAAAATATTACATTGTGTGAAATATTAGTCAATTACAGTGAAGTTCTGTTAAGACCACCTGGGTTAATGTAAAATCGTCGTATTTCTGACAATGGTTAAGTCCTGTATGCCTTCTTCGTCGGCAACCACAGTTCTTTCTTCCGATACACCCCATACGTACCGTGGGCAATTTGACTGGCAATCTCGTTTTCATGAATATGCATGAGGCAGGGGAGACCAATCTTTTCCCAATGAAATCGCATGTTACCATTAAACCCCGTTAATAACAATGACGTCATACTGGGATTTCGTTACTTAAAATAAAAACCAACGCCAATGTTTATGTTCTCATTTTGAATGGTAACTCAACCTTAGATATAAAACGTAATTTCATTGGCTAGTTTTCCGCAGTGGTTTCATTGCGAAACTAATGAAACTGCCTCATTAATTATTCATGATTACGAGATGATCCTAACTAAATGGCCTACGGTACATTACGCAGCATAGCGGAGTAATGTATCGTGGGATAACCGACGTTATTCAGAAGAAAATGTGGTTTAAATGGTTAGAAACAATGGTTCAAAAACGGTTTAAAACCATAGTATTTCTGCAATTTAATAAGTGTAGTCAGTTTTTTAATTTTCACATGAGAATACCGTTTGCTGACCCATTATTGGAGGGCTAGTCATGTTGTGCCGCCTGCAAACATAATTCATCTAGATATAGTCTTGTAAATTTGATTCAGTGTATGTATACCTTACAAGCGAGACAACTTGTGGTGGATTTCTAAACAATGGGAACAACTATAGGCGGATTACCTTAATATGTAATCAACTCGTGGCGGATTACCTTAATAAGGGGAACAATTTGTGATGGATTAACAGAACAAGAGGAAACAATTTGTGACGAATTACTTTTTGAAGGGGAACAACTTGGGGCGGATTACCTGAACAAGGGGAACAATTTGTGTCGGATTATCTCAACAAGGGGAACAATTTGTGATGGATTACCTGAACAAGGGAAACACTTTGTGGCGGTTTATAAAAGTTGGGTATGATTAATTGACAAAATGGATTCCGCATTTTGATTCTGACAAACTGTCAGTTGATGTTATATCTCACATTTGCAAATACATAGCTACAATTGTGGTTTTTTGTGCTGTTATCATATGTCAGAAACAAATTGACATTTGAATGCATGTTTTGTGTAATATGCATGTTGAAAGCTGATAAATTATGCCCTGATATTGAATGCTTCAGAATAATGCAAAATTAAATTAATATATTTGTCAATTTGTCGACTCGTTCTGACATGTAACAAAAAGAACAGTGACTGCTAAGAGAATGCATTGGTATGTCGAAGTCGGGAAAGATATGCCTACACTACTATCGATTCAATTCCTGACAGAGCTAAAGAAGTTCAATTTCAGATTCATAGCTTCATTAATACTGTCCCAATCATTATTAAGATTGATGTCCAAGCTCTGTTAAAGTTTAGGTTGTCAATGCCAATAGCTATGCTGGTCAGTGTTAAGTGATACAATATAAGTCTTTTACTATGAAGTGTATGCACATACGACGAAACGTCAGTTGTGTACAAAACACTACAGACAAGTTTGAGGCATTGCATATTTTGCAAAGTTGCGAGCGATAAGCGATCGCGTGCTATTTCAATACTTAATGGTTCGTAAAGTTTATTGCATTCATACGGCAAGTCTAAATCCAGAAAAAATATCATTAGAATTTGCATTGTATATAATGAAAGACTATCTTGCGTATCGCAAGTTTTAAGCTTTCCAAAATTGTAAGTATGGTAGCTACTGCACCATTTATAATCTTGACAAGTAATTAAAAAAATTGCGATGTAAATATTTTGGTAAGCTAGATCATATCAGCGTTCGTAAGATAAAACATTGGGATTAAGACTGATATCAAACGTGTTTGATATCTATACATGTATTTGTAAGCTTGTCTGGGTCAAATCGAGCTATGTTTTTTTTTAAATTTAATACTGTATTTAACTTTAGTCTTGATTTTGTGCCAAATCTTTAATTTTCATCTTTTCTTAATATTAAAAAGCATGTACAAATTACTATTTGAGTGATAAAAGTATTGTTCTGTTCTGCATTGTATTATTTTCATTTGCAAACTGATGATATAGACTACTATGTGCAAATCGTGAATAATATATCTGCTCTTTTCTATTCTATTTTAGTGTGTTTGATAACCACTTAAATGCCCCTATGGATTCAAATTATATGCAGGACAACTGAGTAATCAACATATAACAAAAATATTATAAATAATTACTATTTAATTTTAACCATTTGCATTTTTACTTTTTCATCGTGGACCTAGTGTCTGTGGACATTTCAATTTTAAAGGTGAAAACCAGGCAAATTATAGACGTGATCTAATTTAGTTTTGAACTTTATAAATATCTAGATATTACCATATAAGTCAAAAGTAGTCCCCAAACGCGTTTGAATTCATGCATAAAACAAGCTGTAATGGAAATTCGAGAATATGCAAATAAAAGATTTTTTGAGATTCGACAATGAACCAAATAAAAAACCCGCTATTCGTCATAATTAGCTCACAAAAAATCAAATTGATATTTAATGTTGAAATGCTCGTAATTTGAAGTATAGCCCTTCAAATCAAGGTCCGTTGTTATATCTTCAAAGTAAAACAAACAGTTTTGCCATATAGTGATTTCTTAGAGAAAAAAAGATGTCGTCTTAAAAGGCTATAATATTTGACATCAGTTTATCAATAAAGAGAGAAATGCGTTTAAGAACTATAATTGGCGCACAAAGCAGAGTTTGAGCATTGAGTTTGTTCCAAAGTAGTTTAGCATCCGTTCTCATGAGAATGTTTTTAACAAATATTATACCTACCATTCATATCCTTAGTTAATTGTGAATCCATACTGCATTGAAATCGTACACAGAATTAAATCCTCAAACTACCCAAATTAGGTGATAAAATTCACAAAATTCACAAATGTATACAAAATTGCCTCTATAGTCCTACAACGAAACAACTCCAAATAGGGTTAAATATCCAAAAAGTTTTTGCTCATGGCTTTAAAAATCTTAACGTTCGTCATTCAATTTGCATTTTGATGTCTAAAGATGTTATACTCTTAAGTCCGCGTATACCCACCCAAATAAGGATAGATAGACATAAAGCATTTACCCACAGTTCATGGTAGAAATGTAATCACGTAGACCTCTAGATAATGAGAGGGGTTCACTTGTTAAACCGAAGAATACATTAAAATTGGACATATCCTAGTCAGATATGTAAATTGCTTTCAGATAAGTACTGTCCTGATTAAACAGGATTGAAGAAGAAATTTGATTAATTGAACATGTACATCGTAATGTTAATTTTCACGCTCATATATTTAATATTAAGATAACAAGAAAATTCAGTCGAATTTTATTGAATTTATTTTTGATAGGAAATATTTCCAAACCACGTGACTCATAGAAGTCATGAAAATGCACTGACGTTAGTAAATTCAATGGTAAAACGACCTTCATACTAAACTACTAACAAATGATCTAAATATGACTGTTGCACAAACAGGTGATGTATTTAAAGACGCACTCAGCGTTTATGATTGCGTGCTCTTCTAGGGTTAATACATGTAGCATTTGTTTCTGTCAAGTTTTTGCAAGAACCCACCAAAACGATAAAACATAATCAAATAGATAGTTTCATTTTCTTTTCCTGGAAAGTGCCTACATGCACGATATAATATTGATGGACTACCTAAAACCGCCGAAGACTGTCCCAAGTCAGTTTGAAAAAAGGTTCAAGGAACCAACACAGAGAACATTTGCACCAGAGAAGGAAGCTCTCTACGTAATATCATCAGAGTTCTAGCCGGAATATTAACATAAGGCACCCTTAGAAGAACAGAACTGAACAGAATTTTATTTGATAAACGTGTACATAGTACATATTTTTTATTTCATACATACATGCTGTATATAATACAAATAAAATATGAAGTAGACGGGCCCTTTTGAACCACTAAGCCTTTTCACAACAAAGCCTGGCAGCATACCTTGGTACCTTGGTCATTAAAGATATTTGATCGTCATATATTTCACACCTCAAGATAAATTGTGTACATATTTACTATCGGCTCGTCCAATATGACTTTTTAATCTATGTACTCGTCCAAATATATTCCGTATTATACAGTAAAATGTATTATAAACTTTTTTATTATACATCTTTCGTTTACTTTGAAATAATCATCATCACCACCATTCCCAACAAAGCAATCCCGGCCATTCTTATCACCACCTAGCATCGTTTAGTGCCAATGTACCCAACCGTCCAATACGAAAATAATATAGTGTTTCTTATATACTGGACGGTCACGTGGTACAAATGCAGATCGTCGATTGGTTAGATTTATTAGATGTATAATAATTCATTTTATTGACATATTTGAGTGAAGTGGTTGAATCCCCATACTTCACAACTAGAGTTTGAAGATAACAAAATCATCATGTGGAGATGTGATATATTACAGTATTTAGTATTTACAAATTTACAATCAACAAAAACTTTATAGCACTTGTTATCTTTAATTTGGGTCAGCGGTATCATCCGCTCACATGCATTAATGGTGATTTTAATAAGGTTCATGTATAGTGCGTAAATATTTACCCGACCTGACCTTTCACATTTGCATCTAATAGTTATCTACACATAACCCGACGAAAGTCAGTACCACGCCTATTCTACACTTCGGTAGCGATCGTAAAATTATAGAAGTATGTTTGTGTGTAAAGTTTTAACTCATAATCCTCACGGTTACGATGTAATCGATCAATACTACATTCGTATTCAATGTAATGAATATTCTTGCAAAAAGGTCAGGCCGGGGTCAATATTTACGCACAATATATATACATGCACACTGCCCTCCAAAAGTTACCTCACACATTCACAATTTACATTGTACTAAATGGAGGTTCAAAAATTTGTAAAAGCAGTTTAGTATTTAAATTATTTTCGTTCGCTTTTTGAAATCGGTACCTTTTTCGTTTGAATGTGAAGTAACAAAAATATCTAAAACTTGATAATGGTTCATTGAGAGACTTTGACCAGAGTTTCGGAGGCTGATAGATAACTATTGCAGCAATTCAATTAAATAAAAAGGGACCAATAAATTTTGTTTTCATTGCATGAATAATGAATAAAATAAACAATAAAATAATAATTCTTCAAACTTGAACTTCGAATTTGTAGCAATTAAATTAATTGTAATGTAAAGGAAGTTTTTGAGGACAGTGTATTTAAATGAACATGTTAACCTAAAACGCTGATGAACTTTCTAGTTTGTTTGTTTTTGTTGGGTTAAACGCCGTAGCAACACATTGTATGGGTCATATAACGGTTGTCAGTCAACCTACTCACTGTTCCTGGAAAGGCAAAATCACTGGATTTAGCTGTTAACCAACTACTAGGTACATACTTTCGTCAGTGACTGACAACTGATCTACATAATTAAGAATCATTGGTAGGAGGGAGAATAGCCATAGAAATAATTTTATGACCAAGCTCCACGAAAGTATGCCCTGCCCGGGAAACTTTCTAGTGAAATAACTTATTGTTATAGGTTTTTTTTTCTATCTAGTATATCGATTGATTTTATTAAGGTATCAAATAGTCAAGTATTTCTTGTCTATGAAAACTACTAAGTGGTGCAGCAATTATTGGCCACTTATTCACTCAGTCTGTCATAAAATACACAGGAACATGTCCACAAGCAAGAACGCGAACTTTATTGCTATGTCGAAAACTGGAATGTTATGCCTGTACGACAACCGATTTCAGTCAACAGGCCTAATGCAGAACGCAAAATTATGGGGTTTTCGCGTCCTTGCGCAAGCGGTACAAACAAACTTGGTCACACATTATTGCTGAAAAGCACGAAATATGGATTATCATTGTGACCGTGAAAGTCTGTTTGTACCGATGGGGAAACCCTAAACATTTTAAATCCGGATATAGTCTATTTTTAATTAATGCGGGTTGGTCATCATAGTGATAAAACAAACACGACATATATGCAGTTTGGTGATAAAATAGTCGTCTTTTTAAATTAGTCCGACAAATCAGAAACAAATAGTCCTACTTGGTCTCTTCGTTGTGAGAAAGCAAAACTCATTATCCTGGAACATTATTAACACAACTTGGCCGAGCGGTTACGACGTTGGACTGGAAATCATTAGATAGCCAGCTCCGCCTTGGTTCGAATCCCATTCAAAACCTACCTCGTCGTTTCCTTGTGCAAGAAACTATATATCCTACTAGCTTAGTACTGAGTGACCAGGAAGTGGACTTGAAAGTGATTAATATAAGCTGTAAGATCTTGTTTCACAATCGAGCTAAAATAAATTTGTATAGACATAATGAGCACAACAAATGATCTACTTGGTTAAGGCGTAATCAGTGTAGTTAAACATTCGCAAATAAGTATGGCACATTCCTCCGGATCCTAGATGTGGAGATGAAAATATGTCTAAAGTATATTTATCACTCTTAGGTTATCTGGTCTATAATTAACTTAACGTTTAACTCATGATATTCTTAATCCTTATGTTTAGTATAGTTGACAACTTTTTATCTAAATCGTCGTTGAATGGTCCTCACCCTTGCCTGACCACTATTTCCTACTAGGATGTTTGTGAATACATTCTATCTTTTATTCCTTGAAAGTTATCTTAATTTTGTAGAAATATACGTCATTTAAAACAAATAATTCACAAAATTCTATATATGTTATTTCTTGTCAGTTATCTTTAGTTTATTGAAGTTGACGTCATTTAAAACTAGGACTGTCACGATACGCCAGAAGCGTATCGCGATATATTGCAATACGCTGGCATCGTATCGCGATACGTACCACGATATATTGAGGGCTTTTAGATTCGTTGTGCCTCCGCTGTATCTAACAGAAACATTGCAAATCTTACATGCAACTTCTGATAGAATCTATCCTCTTTAAGTATAAACGGTCATTTAGGACTGTGAAGCGCCCTAATCGGTTAAATTTTTGTATTTAAGGTTAGATGGAATGAACAATGGAAAATCTGATGATTCGCTACTTTTATTTCGCGAAGGGAAGACTTTTCCAGTGAAACTAAAAATATCGCAAAATACCGGTACGTTAAAATCGTACCGTGGTACGTATTGCTGCAGCAGCGTTTTGCAATATACCGGTATACCGGTAAATCGAGGCAGCCCTATTTAAAACAGAAACTTAATCCCATAGACATAGTAAATAATGAGTTGGGCTCATAGTACACTAACATTTTTACCAAATTTACAGCTTATCACAGTGTTTTAAACTAAAATAAGGCTGAAAATGACTACTAACTGATGAAAAGCAATCCCTCTTGACTTAGTTTAACCATAATTTTTTTCTGTTGTAGCAATTTATTGCAACGCACGGATTGCTCGCACGTTAGTGGTACTGACAGCAGCCATTATTATGCGCAGACTATGCTTTCCAGTATGGCGGACAATTGTACTTCCACGTCGCGCAAAAATTCAATAGTGAAACCGTAGCCTGTTCAATTACCCCGAACGGTTCGTAACGTTCCGTAACGTAAGGTTCAGAACAACTCAACCAAAAAACAACTCAATCCCCTCCTAACGGGTTAAGTTGTCCCAACTTTGGGTTAAGTTATCCACGGGTTGAGTTGTCTTCGGGTTGAGTTGTCTCGGGTCCGTAACTGAACACGCTGCTGGACTGTGTATTATATGTCAATGCTTAATCCCAATTCCTAAAGTATTGGGACGAAATATTAATCCAAGCTATAAAGACTTGTTCCACAAATTAGCAAATGCGCAAATTCAAACCAATCGAAAGCTTATAGTCTGGGTGAAAATAAAGATGTTCTTAACACTTGCTATCAATGCTATTGTTATTACGGTAGCCTTATTTACACTTCATACTTACGTTAAGGAACCAAATGTTAACTAATTTAACACTTTATTGCCATGTAGAACAAAAACTGGTGTGACCACTGGCGGTCGGCACGGTCCCGAATAAAAAACTTATAAAGAGAGTTTTTTTATTCGGGACGGGGCCGGCTGGTGTTTTTGATTCGGGAACGTGTCGGCTAGTGTTTTTGATTCGGAACCGTGTCGGGACGATGCCGGCGAGAGTTTTTGATTCGGAAACGTGCCGGCTAAAGTTTTTGATTCGGGAAGGTGCCGGCTATTGTTATTGATTCAGGACCGTGTCGGGACGGGACCGGTTAGTGTTTTTGATTCGAGTTTTTGATTGGGGAAGGTTCCGGCTATTGTTATTGATTCGGGACCGTGTCGGGACGGTGCCGGCTAGAGTTTTTGATTCGGGAACGTGCCGGCTAGAGTTTTTGATTCGGGAAGGTGCCGGCTATTGTTATTGATTCAGGACCGTGTCGGGACGGTGCCGGCTAGAGTTTTTAATTCGGGAACGTGCCGGCTAGAGTTTTTGATTCGGGAAGATGCCGGCTATTGTTATTGATTCAGGACCGTGTCGGGACGGGGCCGGCTAGAGTTTTGGATTCGGGAACGTGTCGGCTAGTGTTTTTGATTCAGGACCGTGTCGGGACGGTGCCGGCGAGAGTTTTTGATTCGGGAAGGTGCCGGCTATTGTTATTGATTCAGGACCGTGTCGGGACGGTGCCGGCTAGAGTTTTTGATTCGGAAACGTGCCGGCGAGAGTTTTTGATTCGGGAAGGTGCCGGCTATTGTTATTGATTCAGGACCGTGTCGGGACGGTGCCGGCTAGAGTTTTTGATTCGGGAACGTGTCGGCTAGAGTTTTTGATTCGGGAACGTGCCGGCTAGAGTTTTTGATTCGGGAACGTGCCGGCTATTGTAATTGATTCAGGACCGTGTCGGGACGGTGCCGCCTAGAGTTTTTGACTGGGACCGTGCCGGCTAGTATTTTTGATTCAGGACTTTGTCGGGACGGTGCCGGCTAGAGTTTTTTATTCGGGACCGTGCCGACTAGAGTTTTTGATTCGGGAAAGTGCCGGCTGGTATTTACGATGCGGGACCGTGACGGCTGGTGTTTTTTTAATTCGGGACCGTGTCTGAGGCTGTAACAATAAGCTTGATACAGTGCTCTTAAAAAGTTATAGTTTTGATAAAAAAAACTATGCATTCATGTTTCATACATTTGTAGTTTGAATTAAATGTTGATAAACTAATAAATGTTGAATTTGAAATTGGCTTAGACTCTTTGTTTCTTTTTTAAAGGTGAATGTGGATAAGAAATCGGTTTCCTAAAAACAGGATTTTGTCAAACGGCTTTTTGAGGGCATTGTTTATAAACGTTGTTATATAAAGCTTGATTTACCAATAAACCTTGCCCACCATGGGCGGTTTCAGCGGGGGGTCAGGGGGGTCCGGTCCCCCCCCCCTAGAATTTGGAAAATGTACATGTCCATTAGTGTATTTCTTGCTTGTAAGTCATTTTTAAGTAGTATGAAGCAATTTTTCTCGGTGCTTAACATAGATTTAATGGTTATGTAGTTTTTATTATCAATATGTTGCCTTTTTTCTGCAAAATGTGTATAATGTGATCGTGGTTCGGACCCCCCCTTCAAAAAAGTTCGGACCCCCCCCCCCCCCCTAGAAAAAAATCCTGGATCCGCCCCTGCCCACGATTATACTCGTACATGTAAGGGCTCATTGTTTTTGTGTTTTTAAAAAGGGTGTTTTCCAACTAATCATCAAAATCCGCACAATAAATACCACAAACTGATGTTATCTTTATTGTAGGTGGAAGCCACGCCAATTTTCAACTCATGACAATATAAGGGTTGTTTGCTTAACATTAAGATTCTGTCATATGTTTATCGTTGCCAAGACCAGCTTTGTTTTTATTATCAATACACTCACCTCAAAGATATGTGAAACTTCATGTTATTTTATCTTTACAAAACGTACATGTCCACCTTAAAAGGGTAGCCAACAGA
This sequence comes from Mactra quadrangularis, assembly GCA_025267735.1. NCBI lineage: Eukaryota > Metazoa > Mollusca > Bivalvia > Venerida > Mactridae > Mactra > Mactra quadrangularis. The sequence continues at coordinate 6,469,686 of CM046300.1, read as the reverse complement.
ATAATGCGGAAAAATATATCGTTGAGCTTTTTATAGTGAACACTAAATGGTTGACAACTAACACTTTTGACCTATCAACCGAATTCCTAAAGATATTGCTGGCTTATTTTAGTCTTTTAATGTACGGTCCAATAAAGAGTCTATAAATGTATTTACAGTGTTGTAAAACACAAACCAAGCTCAAACGGACTTTTGGCCACTGCCATGCTCCTTCCCACCACTGATTCTAAATCATGTAGGGCATGCGCTTTATTATCATCAACAAACATAAGTGCCCAGCTCTGCACCCTCTAACCAAATGTTTTACAGTGGCAATATTGAAAGGCAACCAGGAATCATCGACATACTATAACAAGGTTAATACCCATTAAAGAACTGTTGTCATTTGTAGATGTTGCCTACTTGTAGACGAGTTATTGATGTCAGATTTAGAAGTGTGATGTCACAGACGTGTTAACCACGTTAATTAGCAGCACGTCTAGACTAGACATCTAAGCTTAAGGCATAATAAACAATGTATTTCTGCATCTGAAATCTAGCTTCATATTTACCATTAGTATGGCCAATTATGTTACATAAGAAATTATACATGGTCCTCCCCAAAATTTAAATGGACAAAATACAGTTTTTAAGATACATGTTAACCGATTTACAAGTTCTCATGTAAAAACATGACATGTGTTCTGAGCAAATACCAAAATTAACATCAATTTGTTCTTATTAAGTAAAAAGTGTTTTAAGAGAGGCGTGCGTACAGAACAAAAGAATATTAAGTCATAGCTGTCAATTTGTAAACATTTAGAGTGAGTGTTCAATATTGAAAGAGCTGATAAGTACATCCTATTTAAGTACACGTTGAACTATAAACAGGTATTATATTAGGCTATGCATTTTTATATGCTTAAAATAATGTACTTGGCCACTGAGCGAATTAGGGGTGATGTGAGTACAATTTACTGATTAAAACATATTCCTTTGACATTCATCAATTTTATAAACAGTGCATTACGTGCAAAGTAAATTGTATATGATGAAATGTCAATAACATATATTTAAACTAAAAACAACCATGTAGTCCATATAGAAGTACGCGCGATTATGCTTAAATTGGCGTTTATTGCCAAAAATGTCGGTTTATGCCCGAACCCCCCCCCCCCCCCATATTTATGTCTATATGCAGATGCCCTGGGAGAAAATCGACTTTTTTCCTGATGAATACATCATGCGGTTTTTTTTGGGGGGGGGGTGAATAACTTTTTCTCTCGAACCGGGTCAAAGGGTCCCTCAGTCCCTTCGTCTGGTCCGGTACATGAGGCCCTTCTGGGGCACGTTACCAGCACGGTATATTCATGTATTTAATTGTAATAATTTTCACCCTAACATTTTAATTTTTATCGACCATGTTTATAAACGTTTTGTTCACATAAACAATCTGTGTAAGCTTTTATCCAACTTGGTGATATAACAATTCCATTAGACTCTTTATAATGATATAAAACATTAACCTTTGACTTTAAACACAGTATGACAGGCATAATGAAAACTTTATTATCAGTAGTTTATTACATGCCTTCATGCTTGAGACATAAATCACTAAGTTTGTTCATCCATTCAAGATAACGCCTTTTAAACTTCCATGGTTAACTAAAGGTTTAATTTGTCCAGATGATTGGTTTCAAAGCTTAATTTTGTCGCTTCACGCTTCTCATCGACTATAGTTAAGTCATACCACGTGGACAGTCCACAAAAACTCATCCTAAATTTGTTAAAATTGTTAAAAATAGCTACAATGAAGATTAAAATCAGTAAAAAATACTTTAAGCCAGTTACTTGAATTCGCCAAACTTAATACTGCGGAAAAAGGGAGAATGACATTCTAGAGTGCATTTCATTTCATATAACCCACCAAGAGCATACCATTACCTAACTCCACTATTACCCACCCTGGACTATATAATGCATACTATTACCAAACTCTACTAATACCCACCTAGGACTATATAATGCATACCATTACCAAACACTACTAATACCCACCCAGGACTATATAGTGCATACCATTACCAAACTCTACTAATATCCATCCAGGACTATATAGTGCATACCATTACCAAACTCTACTAATATCCACCCAGGACTATATAGTGCATACCATTATCAAACTCCACTAATACCCACCCAGGACTATATAGTGCATACCATTACCAAACTCTACTAATATCCACCCAGGACTATATAGTGCATACCATTACCAAACTTTACTAATACCCACCCAGGACTATATAGTGCATACCATTACCAAACTCTACTTATATCCACCCAGGACTATATAATGCATACTATTACCAAACTCTACTAATACCCACCCAGGACTATATAGTGCATATCATTACCAAACTCTACTAATATTCACCCAGGACTATATAGTGCATACCATTACCAAACTCTACTAATATTCACCCAGGACTATATAGTGCATACTATTACCGAACTCTACTAATACTCACTCAGGACTATATAGTGCATACCATTACCAAACTCTACTAATATTCACCCAGGACTATATAGTGCATACCATAACCAAACTCTACCAATACTCACCCTGGACTATTTAGTGCATACCATTACCAAACTCTACTAATATCCACCCAGGACTATATAGTGCATATCATTACCAAACACCACTAATATCCACCATGGACTATACAGTGCATACCATTACCAAACTCCTCTAATGTTCACCTTGGACTATATAGTGCATACCATTACCAAACTCCACTAATGTTCACCTTGGACTATATAGTGCATACCATTACCAAACTCCACTAATGTTCACCTTGGACTATATAGTGCATACCATTACCAAACTCCACTAATGTTCACCTTGGACTATATAGTGCATACCATTACCAAACACCACTAATATCCACCTTGGACTATATAGTGCATACCATTACCAAACACCACTAATATCCACCTTGGACTATATAGTGCATACCATTACCAAACTCCACTAATATTCACCTTGGACTATATAGTGCATACCATTACCAAACTCCACTAATGTTCACCTTGGACTATATAGTACATACCATTACCAAACTTCACTAATATCCACCTTGGACTATATAGTGCATACCATTACCAAACTCCACAAATGTTCACATTGGACTATATAGTGCATACCATTACCAAACTGCACTAATATCCACCTTGGACTATATAGTGCATACCATTACCAAACTGCACTAATATCCACCTTGGACTATACAGTGCATACCATTACCAAACTGCACTAATATCCACCTTGGACTATACAGTGCATACCATTACCAAACTCCACTAATGTTCATCTTGGACTATATAGTGCATACCATTACCAAACTCCACTAATATTCACCCAGGACTATATAGTGCATACCATTACCAAACTCCACTAATATTCACCCAGGACTATATAGTGCATACCATTACCAAACTCTACTAATATCCACCCAGGACTATACAGTGCATACCATTACCAAACTCCACTAATGTTCACCTTGGACTATAGAGTGCATACCATTACCAAACACCACTAATATTCACCCAGGACTATATAGTGCATACCATTACCAAACTCTACTAATATCCACACAGGACTATATAGTGCATACCATTACCAAACTCTACTTATATCCACCCAGGACTATACAGTGCATACCATTACCAAACTCTACTAATATCCACCCAGGACTATACAGTGCATATCATTACCAAACTACTAATATCCACCCAGGACTATATAGTGCATACCATTACCAAACTCTACTAATATCCACCCAGGACTATATAGTGCATACCATTACCAAACTCTACTAATATCCACCCAGGACTATACAGTGCATACCATTACCAAACTCTACAAATATTCACCCAGGACTATATAGTGCATACCATTACCAAACTCCACTAATACCCACCCAGGACTATATAGTGCATACCATTACCAAACACCACTAATATTCACCTTGGACTATATAGTGAATACCATTACCAAACCCCACTAATACCCACCCAGGACTATATAGTGCATACCATTACCAAACTCCACTAATGTTCACCTTGGACTATATAGTGCATACCATTACCAAACTCCATTAATATCCAACTTGGACTACACAGTGCATACTTTTACTAAACTCCACTTATACTCTCCCTAGACTATATAGTGCATACAATTACCAAACTCCACTAATATCCACCATGGACTATATAGTGCATACCATTACCAAACTCCACAAATATCCACCATGGACTATATAGTGCATACAATTACCAAACTCTACTAATATCCACCATGGACTATATAGTGCATACAATTACCAAACTCCACTAATATCCACCATGGACTATATAGTGCATACTTTTACTAAACTCCACTAATACTCTCCCTAGACTATATAGTGCATACAATTACCAAACTCCACTAATATCCACCATGGACTATATAATGCATACCATTACCAAACACCACTTACTGATGTATTGTATGCATGTATGATATCAAACTATAACTTTTATCTACTTATATCTCTAGGCTTATATGTGCACTTTTACAATAAGATGAGTTATAGTTTATACCTCTATAAAATATGTATTTTAGCTTTTATTTAGCTTCATTGTGAAATAATTCTTACAACTTAGTTATTAAACTTTTATATCCTGGTAACCAAGTGCTGAGATAGTAGGAAAAAAGTTTCTTGCTCATATTTCACAAAAGCAACACAGGGAAAGGTACAAAATATATGACAAACTCATCATAACTATATATGTTTTGATATTTAATGATGCATTTATTTAACATAATTTAACAGATACAAAGAGCATTATAAGGCAATTTTGGTCATTGAGTATTTCACAAAATAAATGACATGTTTTAAGTATAGATGAAAATTAAATTACTTGCAAACAATAGATAGACTGAAACAAAAATTATCAATATATATGAAGTCACAGCCGTGGCGTAGTGGTTAGGATGTCTGACTTTAAATTGGGAGATCGCGGGTTCGAGCCCAGTCGTGGTAGGTCATACCCTATACATGAGTTGTCGGCCTCGTGGTAGGGTAAGATAGTACTGGTGATAGAAAGTGTCCAGGAAACCTATAGTAGGAAGAGCTGGCCGTCGTTTATATGACCTAAATATGTGTTGAACATGACGTTAAACCCAATTAAAAAAAAAATCAATATACACATGTATATGGGTCAGTAAAAAACTAGTCTAAGTGCATGTAAAAAAAGATGGATATAGACTAGTTTTGCACTGACCCATTGGGAAATCATTATTAATATTATCATCAACATCTGTTTAGACAACAATGCAAATGAAATGATATGAGATTAAATGTGAGATCTGCATGTATGAGTTTAGTCAGCTGTCTGCAAGAGAGGCAAAACATCACTGTTGGTTCTTACACTCCTCAAAAATTATCAAAATAGTGATGATGATTATGATTTAACAGAATACATTTTCACTGCATGATAAATTGTTAAACTTAGATAGGTTTTACCAATGTCTTGTCAATCTCAGTGCAGGTAGTACAGCAGTAAGATAGATCATACTACTGCAATTGCCAGAATTATCATTCATTATAAAACAGTGCACCTTTTCACAAAAATTCTTACGAAAAAAGTAAGTCATTTTCATAAATTTCGCAGTTCCCAGTAAGGGTGATAAATATATATGATATGAAATTTAAAAAGTAAACAAAATTCTACAAAATTCAATAATATTTGGAATTTATTGGCAAAAAGATAACCATATTATTAAATCCCCATTACTAAATTGAACGCTGATAATTGTCAAGTATCATGCTTGTGCTTGTGCACAAAAATCTCAAGTATTTTCTCCAGAATTTATACTAATTCTATTTTGAAATTTGCGATTAAAACCGAAAGTAAAGACTCAACTGAAAAACAAGGAACTCAACGAACAAGGTCAGAATATCCCGTCGTGTCTAAAAAAATTTATCATAAGGTTTTTTGTGAAAAGCACCACAGCATTACAATTATTTGTGCATTTTGTGCCATTGAAAATCAAAATATATATATATATATATATATATATATATATATATATATATATATATATATATATATATATATATATTTAGACATACGACCACCTACGGGGCCCATATATAAGACCGACTTGTGAGGCATTATTTCACATAGTCAGTTTCGATATATGCCACTATGTACGCAAAAAATGAACATTATCAAAACATAGACCTAAGGGGTACTTACTAAAATACATCAAATATATATTTAATTTCTTAATAGGTGACTTCAATATGACAAGAAATGTAGTACCCCATAAAAATTATACACATTAATGGGGCATATACCATTCACTATTAAAACCGCTTTATGCACTCTATTTTAGTAGGGTACCCTACACCCCCCTACATCATTTAAAAGGTGCTAGAATTGCGAGGTTTGATATATGCCCCTTACGAAATATCGACCCCACAAGTATGGTTTCAAATAGACGGATACCCCGTAGATGGTCATATGTATTAGTATATATATATATATATATATATATATATATATATATATATATATATATATATATATATATATATATATATATATATATAATAATATATATATATATATATATATATATATATAACTAATGTTTTTTTTATGATGCAAAACATATAGAGAAAATGTGAAATACAAGTACAATGTATATAAAAACAACCAATGAATATAAAGTTCTATTGCAAATGCAAAAATATACAATAACAATCATGTGAATAGATTAAATTAACAAAACAAAACAAATCAAATTAACAACCAAAAAAACCTTAAACCACAAGAGCAATCCGTGGACTATCTGGCATTCATTTTTTAACAAAACCATGTATTGAACAAGTGTAGTTAAATGATTTTCACGATGAAAAAAAGGAGTGACTCATAGATAATATATTATAATTTTATATATCATGGGTATTTAAACTACATGATCGGGGTATTTTCTACATAATATCAAAATAATATAAAAACAAAACAATAGTTTAGTTATCAATTCAATTAACAAAAAACATAAAAAATATATTCATTGATAAAAACATGTAATAGGAATTCATAGATCTCACTTTTGAGCAATGAAAACAAACTTGTATACATGTATGTGGAATATGACATGACATGTAATTTGAATCAAATATTATTAATAAAAAAACACATTTTGGCTTGACATGAACATTCTGCCAATATTACAAAATCTAGATTGGAAAATTAAATCCATATTGACACTACATGGTAATATAAACAGATTTAAGTACTTATAAAACAATCATTACTAAGCTTAAAGTATTCACTATACCACTTGAAAAGGCAATTCAAGATAGCAGTATACAGGTTAAACCTCTTTGACGAATACACTTTAATACATGTACATGAAGCATTTACCTCCGCTGCAAAATAGTTTTATATTCAAAAAAGTAAGTTTCAAGGATTTCTAAAGCCATTACAAAAGAGCACTTACCGGTACATAAGTTATGCTAAATAAGGAATGTTTTCAAGAGCATATTTGAAAACTTTAGCTCCTGAATTTATTTTGAATAAATAATCAGAACATTTTCATGCATGTTTATCAAATTTTTAATATAGATTTTACTTAAGTCTGCACTTAATGTATCTTTGTAAAGAAGATGGATCATAAGTAAAAGTAGAAAACAACAATAAAATATTTTACACAGTTTATGAAAAAATATTCAGATCACAAAACAAATCTTCCTAGACATGTTTTACCAATACTTGCTTAGGGTTGGATTTTAATCACCCATCAGTGGTGCATACATTGACCCTGCTAATATATAATATGGAAATGTATTTTTATCACTCAGGGTTAAGATTCAGCAGGGGCGGATCCAGGATTATTTTCTAGGGGGGGGGTCTGAACTTTTCGGGGGGGGGGGGGTTCCTGAACTTTCCTAGGGAGGGGGGAGTCCGAACCTTGAACCACAACCACATAATACACATTTTGCAGAAAAAATGCAACATATTGATAATAATAACAACTACATTATCATTAAATCTATGTTAAGCACAGAGAAAAAATGCTTCATGCTATTTAAAAATGACTTACAGGCAAGAAATACACTAATGGACAGGTACATTTACCTAATTCTTGGGAGGTCCGGACCCCTGACCCCCCCCCCCGCTCTACAGAAGTACTGTAGTGTGTATTTAAATCAGTGGGGTTAACATATGGACAAATAACAACTGAATAAAATTTAACGATGCTTTTCCACAAGAAGCTATACATTAATGTATGAATATACTCTTTCACTACAGAGGGGAATCAACATTATTTAAAAAATAAGGGTGGTAATTTTTCAAAAATTGATAAATCTTAATTAACAATTAGAAAAGGCATTTGGTGTTTAGCACAATACAAAAATGACCAAAAATCTCAAATACAAAAGCTATAAAATACAGTGAATTTCATAAAAAACAGAACAATGCAATGCAGTTGCACCTAGGTGGAGAAGAAAGAAATAAAAAAGAAATAAAACACAATGATACATGTAAACATAAAAATTAAGGCAAATACTTTGGTCCCAAGTGGAGAACAAATGAGTAAAAGGTAAAACAATAAGGTCCTAAGGACCCATGGCTGCTCACCTGATGTCTAGATTCAACTCTATAAAAATAAAAACTTAGTGGGGAGGGGCAAATATTGACCCCAGGGCATACTTTGAACAATCTTTGTAAAGGACAAAAAGGTGATGATGCTACATCCTAAATAAAGAAACTCAAGTCAAGAAGTTTTAGAGAACATTTCACAATAAATTTATAACTTGCAGCTCCTAGATAGGGGCCAATTTTTACACTAGACATATTTTGAACATGTTTAGTAGAGACCCTTAAGTTGATGTGACACACCAAACATGGTAGCTGTAGGCATTAAGAAAGTGCAGACAACAGAAGCACATAAAAAGTAATGCACAGACATCAAACAAATTGGCCACAATAACTCACCTAGTTCACTAAAAACATAATGATACATTTATAATATACATAAAAAACAGTAAGGTTTAGACTAGGTAGATAAAGAGGGAAACCCAAGACATAGAGCCTTGGACTTCAGTGGAGATAGTATGATAAAAGTGAGATCTTTTCTCATAAAAAAACCAAAATCAAAATAGATAATATCACCATTGAAATCACAAATAGTCCTATAATAATTTTATATTATTACCTGATTGCTTATATAAGTGTAATTCGATATTTTTAACTGTTTTCTGAGTGAACTGTTGACCGGTCAATAGTTTTGACTGTTTCCCGCGCGTGCTCTGAGGTCACTTAATGACGTCACAAACTGTTACTGTACTTATATAAAGGGAAGTAACTGCTACGGGATTTTAGACTTTACCCGGGCCAACAGTTTGACTGTTCCCAAATCACATATGAAATAACTGTATATTATTAAATTGTAATAACTAAACACATCTCAGCACAGTGGTGCCATAAATGATAAACAAATCAGTTTTTACCACAGGCTTCCTACAGTCAGACATGCCTAGCAGCATTAGTTAAACTAATTGGTCTAAATGATAATAGCATGTGTAAGGTCTAGTCAAAAAAACATGGCTATGTCAAAAATAATTTGTTTACTTTCTGATTTGTCTAGCAATAGTCTAGTGTATTTAGCCTATGGTAAAATCTAATATGGAAATGATCTTAATGATCTTGTTACTATGAATACAATGCTCTCCAAAAGTCTTGTACAAAATACTGCTTTTTGGAAAAATTGACTCTCATTTACCACTGAAAGAAGGATAGAAATAGAGAATATCCATCACTTTTGGTGTAAGATCGATTTTTATTTCACCAAGTGAGCTCAGAAAACATATTTTCACGAGTGGTATAGCTGAATTTCTGAGTTAACGAGTTGAATTAAAAAGATCTTACACCTAAGTTGACGAGTATTCTGTTTCTGATCTTTCATGCTTAGTTCTGTGTTTCAATAGATGTATTTTACACTTATTATAGCGTGAGGTCATTCCTTCTCCAAGATGACATCATTTATCGTCTAAGATGACATCATTGACCATGAAAATATAAGGTTATAACTACAAAGAAAATATAAAATTTATATAAAATTTATATTTTCATCGAATAAGAGACGTTTCACAGTAAAGCATGAAAGAAAATCTAATCCCTCTACATTCAACATTAATTAATTTATCAACATAAGGATCAAGCCATGTTGCATGTAAGCTTTAATCAAAGTTAAACTTAAAATAGGAATGATCAGTTTTGCTCTAAGTTTTAATTTTGTTAAAGGTCTTTTGGAGAGCACTGTACCTCCAGTATATCTTAGAGCATTTTCTGTTAAAATAATGGCAGGGTTTTACGGGACGCACAAATCCGCGTCCATATACGCATAAACTACCTGTCTGGATGCAAACATTTTAAAGCCTGCGTCCACTTGGACGCATAAAATACATGGCAACATCCTCAGATATTCTTTCAACTGCACAAGTTAACTGGAACATTATTATTTTAAGCTTAGATTGACCGTATTTTGTAGGCAACCCAAATAAGAAATTCCATTTCAATACCCCGGATGTAAACACTGTTGACGTAATAGGGTATTTCCCAAGTCAGCCAAAGAAGCAACCCCCTCGTAGCGATTACGTCACGCGTTGCTACTCTAATATATTTGATAAAGGGAAATAACTGCTGCGGGAAGTTTACTCAAGAGGGCGCGAACGCCGTATTCGGAACTTTCGGTTGTTTAAGTAGAGGGCATTCTGTACACAAACGGTCTGACTGACCTTTGTATGGAGACGCCGCGCATCACGGGTAAACTGTTTATTTACCTGAAAGCACGTGGCAATGTTTACATTCTAACAATTTCCCCGCTTCAAGTAAACTGAACAAATAGAGTATGAATTTTGTGTCTACTCAATAAAATTTGACTATCAAACGGTCACTGTTGTTACTACCAATGTTCAATTAACTGAGATACAAGGTTTCTGGTGGTTTAATTTTCCTTCATTTCCTTTTTGTTTTATTTTAAACAAATAATACGACAATCATTACTTTAATACAACAAAATAGTTTGCAGTATGGTATTGGACCCCTGATTTCACTGTGTGGACCCTTGTTTTTGTCAGTCCTGCATCCAGTGGACCCCCAATTATCAATGGCTGTGTAAAACCCTGAATGGTTATACATCATCTTGGCCAATGAACCAGGAAATACAGTCACTACAGTACCAGAATTGTAACTTCGTAAGTGTTCCTCCATTCACAAGCGTATAAAAAATTTCAGCAAATCAATTGATTTCAGTTGATATGAGTTTCTCCGATTCCTCATGAGCACATATAAAATTAACAAAATGTGACAGAGTGAGGAGAAACCAGCCATAGCCAAACTAAAGCTCAATTGAGAACTAATGAGAGCATCCATTGCTGTCAAAGTATCCAGCAGATAAAGAACTTCTAAAGTTATGTCACATCTAGATGCTGAACTGGGGGTCAATGTCTAGCCAGGGTCAATACGTACTACGTAATACATTCATATGGAGTAGACAGTGCCCGGAGAAAAATTGTACTCATTAATCAACAAGGCAAAAGGAATGTTCACTTTAGTGAGAACAATCTAAGTGCAGGTGCACAACACAACAACAAATTATTGTACAAAAATGATTATAAAAACACATTCATTATACATTTAAGTCAGACATAAATAATGGTGAATGTAGTCTTATACAATATACATGTATATAATATGGACTTTTTACTGACAAAATAACATACATGACTTTTACAACTCATATTGACAAATTCCTGAAAAACACTGGCCAGTTTCCTAAAGAAATTGCTACCTAGCACTTTGTCTCCTGGTACCCTCCTTACACCAACAGTAATAAGTATTAGACATCAATTCAAGGGTACCAGGGGGCTAAGCGCAAGTTAGCGATATGTTTAGGATATGGGCCACATACTAAGAATTAACACACAAAAAAAATATTGCAACTAACATATACAAAATGCATAGAACAGAGAATTAAGCATGTAATGTTATCACAGCAATCATCTTATCACCAAACTTTACATTTCTTTTCTGGATTCATGGCAGAATTTTTTGGACAACTAAATGCTTTGGCAAATTCTGCAGAGTTTGACATACTTCCAAGCACTCTGAAAATGTAAGAACAAATCATTAAACAGTGTTTCATCAGCAAATGGAAAAGAAAGCAGAGGTTATCCTAGATTTTCCTTTGATTTGATTGAGTGACCTAGTTTTTGACCCCCATCAGTCATTATAGCACCAGGTTTGATATAAACAGCAAAAATGTAGCTTCTATAATGTTGACAGTGGAAAAATGACAATACATGACAATCATGGAGGCCTGACATTATATCAAGTTGTAATAGCTCATTCTGAGCACTTCAATCTCAGGTAACCTTACAACAGCATTAATTTACATAAATCTACAGTATCAACAACTTTAAGGTTTTATTAATTCACCCTAATGATCTAGATTTTGACCTTATATGGCCAATTATGTACCATGTGTAATACTTTGCCTCAAAAATGATTCTACTTAATTTTGATAAAATTACCACTAAAGCATAAACAAGTTTTCTAGTTTTTATCACACATTACCAATTATCAAAATTGATGCAAGATTATGTCCAGAAAAAGCTTCTAATCAGGGTTTTGGAATATAACAATACAATTTTTAGTGTCTCAAGTCAATGGACCTTTCCATGACTTTACCCATCAGCATATTTAACCAAGGTTTACATTTACATTTTGTCCCACAAACAAGATGTAAACAAAACAGCACATGGTTATGTGACTTACATCTGTGGGCAAATGCATTAAAATTCAAATAAAAATGTTCACATAGGGACTCACTGGTCAATTTGAACAAGCTATAATAAATCACTCATGTACATACCTATATTTAGCAATAGAATGTGAATCTACTAATATAGCTTTCTGTTCATATTCTGGTGTATAATATGAGCACCATACCTACAAAATGATAAAACAAAATTATACATTAATACAACTTCTACTCCTATTCGATCTAACTTACCACATAGGACATGATCCGACTTTTCATAAATTGGATGCTGTAATGGTATCAACTATTGTAATGTAACATGATTATAATTATCTACAAGAGATGTTCTTGCAAACTGTATAGAATCAAAAATGCCCATAGGATTCACGATCTAAATTCAAGGGTGTTCATATACATGTATAACTACTCTCTTGTTTAACTGATCATGTATTATTTCAGATTTTATCTGTTCATTAATGAAAGCATGACATTAGCCCTTAGGTTAAATATTGAGAATAAACTCAATTCTCAATTTTATTGCCAAACTGATGTTCCTGTAGTTTTTCGTAACAAAAAAATCCTTTGAAATAAATGTATTAATCCATACTGTGTTTTTTTACCATCACCCTGTTTAATAAGATAAATATTACGTCAACAAGGCAAAAGCAAACTAAGGTAAAAATCTGATCCATTGTTTTACATAATAAAAGCTTCGAAATAAATGGTCACAATAGCCATATGGTCCTAATACAGATTTTTTGCATCTCAAATTAAGAATTCAAGAAATAAAGTCAAAATTAAATCATCAAAAATTGCATGATTTTGAGGTAACAAAGGTGGTCTTCATAGCGGAACATCACTGTTCAATCATTTTCGCTGACCTTGTATAAAAGCACTGATAATGCACAATATACCGTTTTACTCACACTGACATGTCAGAAATCATGCAGTAGTGTAAAAATGGAAAAATCACGCACAAGTCATGCAGTGATTTTCAAAAACAACATGAAAAAAACATTTTTATTTTGATGTGAAACAATGCATGATTTATGACCATCATGCATTGACCAGCATTATTACACATCAAGTAAAAGCTCAGGCTTGTCATCCCAGGAAAGAGACAATATTTTACATGAATAAAAAATATAATTTACTACAACTTGAGATTTTATGGCTCATACAAGGTTGTTTTAAACCACTCAATGAGTCAAGAACACTTATAAAAACATAAACATTTCAACTTGAAATAAAGAGTATATAAGATTTTTATCAAATACAATATATCACGTAATAAACTATAAAGAAATGTTTACAAAGGAATAACATTACAATAAGTCCTTATGATTATTTATACACCAACCAACTAAACAAAAGCTCAACTGGGCAGGGCATTATACGCTCTTGTGGGGTCCAAACTAGGGACATTTATATGTAGCCGATGGACGGCCTACAACAATGAAAATGGCAGGAAGCTATTTGCACCACAAGTGACCCTGGACGGTCTCACAATAGCTCACATTACACACAAAGGGCTCAGAGGTGTATATTATCAAGCGTCTTACAACCTGTTTTAGTCATAAATCCTTCTATAATGTATTGTTATATTATCGTAAAATTTTTGATGGTATGCTGCCCAGATGTGCTGAAAAATTCTGAGTAATATTTTATGCCTGGTAATGTTTTACTTACCTGGGCCATACCAATAAAGAAAAGTTGGTCAGAGTTATACTTCACACCTGGTAATATGAGACTATTAGAACCAGCTTTGTTTAACCATTTTTTATATGCAAGATAACCCATTTTCATGCCACCATTATCAGCTATATTCTCACCCAGGGTCGTCTCACCATTTATCTACAATAAACATGCATACAATTATCACTGTACTTATGATTTTTAAAAGTCAAGGCTTGGAACAGGAAATTTTTAAAAATTCCCACTTTTTATAGCCATCATTTTTCAATTCAATAAAAATTATTAATTGCTGTCACATTGTCTATCTAATTATAGGATATACTATACTTTACCACTAAAATGGACTGCATATTTTTATATATCACTAAGATTTATTTTGGTCCAATAAATTTTCAATTGGTTCGCTAAAAAAATCCAATTTTCTGGACCACATGTTCAGAGTTGATTAAAGTTTGTCATGAAGACTGTGCAAGCATCAACAAGCATATAAATATAAGTATATAAGATCATAATATAAAGAGGTCATACATACATTTGTACCATTAACTACGTAGTTGTGGTAGAAATCAACAAAACATTTTGTAAGGTCTTCAAAATTATTAGCAGATGATTCACTCCACCAATCTCTCATGTTACCTTCTTTATCAAACTTTCTACCTATAAATATATAAATGTATTAAAGTGTATAAAGCTAAATCTAATAAATATATCACTAAACAAAATAGTTATTGCATAATGAAATGATTTTTAAAACAAGAAATGTAATGTGGAAACCACATTAAAGCCAGATTTAAAAACTTTAATGCAAAAATTACAAAGGGAAATAATCCATAATAAAGGCATGTAGAGTTGTGGTTACTTTCTAATTCTGTTCATCAAATGGTATGTTATCATTGTATGAAGTTTCATAAAGATCTGACAATAAATGGCAGAAATATATATAAAAGAAAAACTTTAACGAAAAATTGTTAATGACACCCGACCTTCGAGCGCCCACCGGACCGACTGCCTGCCCAACAGCCCGCCGACCCGCCTGCTTGTGTTTCACCAAACTATTAGCTGAATTTTTTTGTTGAAAAATCTGGCTAAAAAAAATCATTTGAGACAACATAAGTCAATACACACTGGGTATTCCAGCTTTACTAGAGAATAAAACAAAGCAAGCCTATATTTTCTCAAATCATGAAACATGAGAAAATAGCAAATCCAATGTATAGGGTATTAATAAAGAGACATTTTAATGAGTAGCATTTTTTAGTAATTCTATACCTAGTTATCACATGGGACTCAATCTTGTATATCAGATTTTGGTGGAGAATATAATTATGGTGTAAATTAGGGATGTCCACCAGAGTCCGGATATCTGAACATTGGAATCACGAATCGATGTTCAAATTCATTTTTCAGATCCAAATATTCGTATAAAATATTTCACTTCCAGAACAATAAACTGAATACAAGTCATAATAACTAGATGGGAGCCCGTGCAAGCATGGGCTTTAGGTAATGACAGTTCTCGAAACTGTTCCTTGAAACAGGCATGTTTAAAAAGCATGGGTGAGTATGCCGTTTATGGGTATTATTTTGAGAACAAAGAACGCATGCTTGGTGAATAATCAAAAAATGGCAAGAAGGTTGCACGTATTCTGGGTGATTCCCCATGATAATACAGCAGTTACAGTCATGTGATTACATTCGATTCAGTAAAGATCAGAAATATTTTACTTCACGTCGAGAATCAAACTCGAATTTTACTTGTGGTGGCAGGGGTTACTGATTTGATAAAGGGAGATAAACCGCTGCGGGGAGTTTGGTTTGACGTGTCTATTTTTAGTTTTATCTAGAACTATTTTTAGTCACAAAAAACCCCACTATTTTTGTTGATTTTTGGCAGTTTTTGCAAATATCAAGAGGCTTTGTCAAAAAAGAATTGTCAACTTGATATGCCGGTATATAGGTGCTCCAGTGACAAATAGTCCTGCAGTATATGAGGTGAACCGTGCACTTGAGTCCCCACAAAGTTTTTTTGCTGTTTCTATATCTTTGAAAGGTGCTGAATAAGAATCCGAGTGATGACACCCTGTCATCCTTGAGCAATTTGCATAATATGCAAATTAGGTCCGCCATTATAGAAATTCCGTTTTTCGCTAATAACTCAATAACAAACTTAGATACAAAATTAAAATATGTATCCATACCCATATTTTCAGGGTCTATCGATCACATGGTACTAATATCAGCTTGATCAGATCATTTAGATATGCAAATTAGGTATTTAGCGAAACACAATATTTGGTTTTGCTATACAAATCAACGTCTGTAGTTTTTACATTGATATTTTAAGTAAAATGTGTTTATGTTATGCTAATTTTGTATATATATTAAATACAAAATATCAAATAATTACATTAAATCAGTTTATGATACTATAAAGATATGAAAAATATTCAAATTACGTTAAAAATTGTAGGATTTTGACTCAAACATTACATGGTGTCATGAATATTTATGCCATTGTCTAGCATTCTGTTGATGCCTTGATAATTTTGATTCAGCTTCTATTCCTTTGAACAGAGCTGCCTAAGAAATTAACTGATGACATCCAGTCATCCTTGAACAATTAGCATAATATGCAAATTTGGTCCGCCATAATCGAAATTCCGTTTTTCGCTAATAACACGATTACTAATCATGATAAGATTTTAAAATATGTGTCTGCACATAAACTGTATGTTTATAGGGTCTAGCTATAATATGATACCACATTCAGCATGATCAGATGACTTGCATATGCAAATGTATGCAAAAAAGGTTTTTCAAATGAATTTATTTTGTTCAAATTTAAGTACTTCAAAGAGGAAATTTACCAGAAAATATAATTGAATCAAGTACGTGTTATCTGTCACTTGCGACCCAATTTTATGTTCGGTTGGATTTCAATGTCCAGATTGTCCACATTATGAGACCATTCATATACCACACCTAATCAATGTATTAATATAAAATGAATGTTTATAATGTGTTACTTATTACCGTGTGGCTTACGCACTTGTGCTTTCAGCTCAATATAACATTTTGAAGTGGTGTGCCTTTACGCCAGAACCGAAAAAAGGAAGAACAATAAATTAATTTGAATAGTACATCGTAAAATTGATTAAAGAAATTAAAGCTACTGAATTCTAAAGCGTTTCCTTATCATAAAAACAGCCTGTCATTGACATAATTTAAGCAACTATTTGATTGATATACATGTACTTCATGGCAATAGTAGAAGCTGGAAAGTCTTACTTATTTTCGTGCAGATTTGACCTCTCAACATTGTTTACTGTGGAAAGAAATTCATGAAACTTCATGTGTCAACTTTATTCATTTGCTCATAGTTTCCACTAATTAATTTAGTCAAGATAAGATAGAACGTTCTAGGCATGTATATAAATATATAATAACAAAGCCAGCATTAAGGAACGTCGTATACATAAATCTATTGCTAGCAAGTTCAATAAAATAAATATTAGTTGCTTTTCAACTTTTCAGAATCATAAATATGACAATGAGACCTTGCATGCATGTTTGATAACTAGAATTTGTATGAATGTTTATAGCATAATTGGTTATTGCAAGGTGAGCAGGAATCTCAATTCTGTAACGCCATGATAATCAGACTAACCGGGTATTTTGGACAACCACGAAAGGTCATGATCTGCAAAAATTGAATTGGGATAGCTAAACTCGGAGTGTGCTGTACATGATCATGGCTACACACACTTAATTTGTCTTTTGTATGGCTAAATTTTCGACTTTATTTTGACTAAATGTTGTTTTGCATAATATGTTCTGACAATCATTTGAATGCATCCTTACTTATTTTCCTTATTATATCAAAAAATTGATAACAGAACATAAATTAGTAGGGGAAATAAGTCATTGGAGAAATTACGGGCAAAAAACAATATTCTTTACAATCTAATGACTGTAAGGACCACATAACTTAATTATCTAAAATTTATATATAATAAGCAATGCATGCTCTTAGTTTATGTAGAATACCTTTGTTCTATACACTGACTTTACTTTGGATATAGAAAATGGATATCACTTTCATTTATGCGCCTAATTTGCATAAGTATACATATCCAAATCATATGATCATTATAACATTAGTATATGTTCTCCGACATAAAACTTAAACTTCTTCATTTGATTCAACGCCTATTTCTATATACATATTCAATGGCGTTGTACAAAAGATAAATTATAAAACTAAATAAGTAAAAACCCTCCACCATAAATATATACAATAACACAGAACAAAATAAAATTCATTACGCATGGTGCTATATAGTGTGATTATGCATTTGGTTTTCATATATCAAGTTTATAAGACCTATATTAATCTTAGTTCATGATATGACTTTATTTTTTCATTTGTTTTTATTAATTTGATATTTAAAGTTGTTGTCCTGAACAGTATAACATAATGCTACTGTTAACCGGACTTGTCCTGAACAGTGTAGCACAAAAATCAAACTAATGCCATGGAAACATATTAGGTAAATACATACTGTTCATGTTTGTTATATATGGTTATTGAGATATTATGATTTTTTCAAGTGTGTCGTCACACTTAATATACTAACTAAATGCTTTGTCTTTAATTATTTGTAAATAATCGTTAATCTGTTCATAACAACTCGAAATTTGGTACATGATCTTTATTTTATATAGTTAAAAAAAACACTTGCCTATACTTAAAGACCTAATTTGCATACATCTGCATTTGCAAATCATCTTTGATGATGCTTAAGGTTGTATCATATGATAGCTAGACCCTACAAGCATGGATGCAGACACATATATTAAATTTTTATCATGATTGGTAATTCTGTTTTTAGCGAAAAACGGAATTTCGGTAATGGCGGACTAAATTTGCATATTATACTAATTGCTCATGGGTGACAGGATGTCCTAACTAAATTGTTTAGTCAGCTCTGTCAAAAAAAACTGAATCAAATTATCCAGACCTCCACAGAATGATAGACAACGGCATAAATATACATGACATCATGTAATGTTTGAGGCCAAATCCTACAAGTTTTAACGTAATTTGAATATTTTGCATATCTTTATAGTATCATAAACTGATTAATGTAATTATTTGATATATTTGTATTTAATATATACAAAAGTAGCTTAACATAAACACATTTTACCCAAAATATCAATGTAAAAACTACAGACGTTGATTTGTATAGCAAAACCGAATATGGTGTTTCTTAAAATACCTAATTTGCATAAATTTGCATATTTAAATGATCTGATCAAGCTGAAATTAGTACCATGTGATTGATAGACCCTGAAAACATAGGCATGGATACATATTTTGAATTTGTATCTAAGTTGGTTATTGAGTTATTAGCGAAAAACGGAATTTCTATAATGGCGGACTTAATTTGCATATTATGCAAATTGCTCAATGATGACAAGGTGTCATCACTCGGATTCTTATTCAGCACCTTTCAAAGATGTAGAAACAGCAAAAAGACTTTGTGGGGACTCAAGTGCACGGTTCACCGAAAATATGGCATTTTACTGCAGGACTAAAACAAAAGATTTATTCAGAGCTGGGCAGTATCTTCCACAAAACAGGAAACTCGTAAATTTAATAGTATAGATAACATGTTGTGTAAACTTGTGTTGAGGTAACTGACGTTGACATGGTGATGACACCTTTATAATGTATCCGGATTTCGATGTCTGATCCGGATATCCAGATAGAGAATTTGGCTCGGGTTGACATCCCTTATATAAATTGCCATGTACAATCATTTAAATAGAAAATGTACATAATACTGACCATGATTGTCAAAACCATGAGTTAATTCATGTCCACAAATCATACCAAATGATCCAAAATTAAATGATCTGAAACAAATGATAACATTAGGTGAGTAAGTATAATTTGTGAGCTTAGCGCAAATCAGTCGCAACTTTCAATTTTTTAAACTTGAGTTACATCCGTTTTGCGCTAAGCCTGCAAATTGTATCTTATAGTCGTAAATGTTGGTACATGTACGCCATTACTAATTTAAAAGATTATAATCCCTGGTCATGAGGCTACTGGCATCTATAGTATGAGGCCCTAAGTTGGTTACTGACCTTTAGTCATCACCCCACCCTTAATACATTAAACAGCTATCAATAATGTTATTTAAGGAGGAATTTACTAAAATATACTTAAATACTTTTTTAGTTTCAAAATCAAAATAATATGGGCAGAGATTTCTTGTAGATGGATCTGAACCTACACTGATTGTGATTTTGAGGTTATGGTAAACACCTCAAAGTTGTAAATAAAGAGTCATCAAATGGCATACAAAGACTTTATCCGAAATTCAAATTTATGAGTTTTTACCTGTAGTGCAAACAAATGTTCACCATTACAATGGGAAGAATGTGTACAGAAAACAATAAGGTTTATTTTGTAGTACATTATTTTGTACAATTATGTGTAAAAAAGCTTGTTAAAATCTCATCAGAGTAAGAACTTACTTGGGTGATTTCAGATCAAATAATGGAGGTCTTAAAATAGCAGCAGTGAATACTATATGATTAAAATCTGCACTATAATAAGCATTAACTTCTGTTGGAACCATTCCCCATCTGAAATAAATTGATCCATAAAGTTTATAATTATTGTGTATATCTATAACAGCCTTTTAGCAAAGGGTTAATTTGAATTCAATTATCAAAAATAAACAATTAAAATATTTGGATTCATAATCCATAGTACAATCAATTTCAATTTCACAAATTAGTCAACACTCTACAAAAGAATAATCTATTCGTACCTAGTTGTAGTACAAAATGCAAAGCTGTCCAATTTCAAATTCGAATGGAAAAATGGCTGTATTGTGAAGTAGCAGATCAGCCATAATTTTGAGAATTGACTTAGTGCACAGAAAAAATTGGGGACTTGGAAAAAGTGGCAGTAGTTTGAAAAAGGCTGTAGGGAGGAACTTTATAGTAAAACTTAAGAAAGATAAATCATAAAATTGAGTAGAACATTCTTTTACAGTAAATCATAATTTATCTTTTCCTTTTTAGTCGAAATTACATTAATAAAACATTTTCGCGACCTTTACATTCGTACCCAATCCATCTCGTACTTGAAAAAAGCAAATATTAATTTAGCAGATTTTCGAGTCTCGTGTTATCAAAAAAATTGAATTGAAGAAATATATCAAATCAACTTTCCGGTGAATCTTTGCAGATCTAATATGAATAAGCTTCAATAACAGTAAAATTAGCTAAGATGACTTTTCGGTTTCTCTTTTTTATGGGTAAATTTGAAATAGTTTATTATACAAAAAAAAAATTTGTCAAGAGACTTTTGAATGGCACACTATATAAAACACTTAAATATGATCTTACTTGGTTCTATCAGGAACAGTTCCATAATCTCTTAAATTCTTCAAATTATAATATCTTCTTATAAATAACCTACTCTCAAAAAACTTCCCTGATGATAAAGTTAACTGTAAAACATACACAATAATAAGAATTCAAACTATTGAACATGACACACAACACAATATCAAGGACTGAACAAAACACCATTGTAACTCCATTTGAAAATAAAAGGAGATACAAAAGTGTTTCGTTCAGCCCTAAATATAATTTGCATGGAATAAATATCAAAATCTTCCAAAGTTTTATCATCTGTGTAGAAGTTTGTATCTCTGGACTTAGGCTTTTAAACAGCAACAAGCACATACCTGCCTTTTCTCAGGGGGCTGAAAACCACCCTACTCTAAACAGAGGTAGGTAATTGAATGACTGTAGAAACAGAAAAAACTTCATGATCCAAATTCATGCAAGTATGTAAGTGACACAGTCCTGCCATGAATCAAACCCACAATCACTAGATTTTAAAACTACCAACTAAGCTAACTAGTCAGGTCTTCTTCAAGGAAAATTATTAAATCTTATACTGAACCTGGGTCAGTAGCACAGTTGTTAGCTGCCAGGATTTTGAATCTAGTTTCCTAAAGGGGGTATGGGATTAAATCTTACCCGATTGGGATTATACCCTCCATGAAAATTTGACAATAATGTCAAATATTCCTTCATTAATAAGGTATATGGAGAAGTTTACAGCTTTGAGGGAGGGTAGGTGAGTACTGGTTATAGACAAGGGTCAAGGAAGGCTAGGATAAGTACTCTAGACTGTGTAAAATAACCTAAATTGTGTTGATATGACATTAAACCCAGTATAAAAAAAACTTACATTTTCATATTCTTCATCTAATTTTACAGGATCAGTAATATAGTCAGGATGACCTAACATTTTAGTTACCGATTTAGCTTTCTCTTTAGCATAGGCTCTAGTTTTATCATCCATCCAATCTAAACTATCTAAGTTTGATATAAATGCTGATCTTATCTCTTCTAATAACATATCAACCTGAAACAAAAAAATATATGTATAACAATGTGTATTATATTGTATTATATTATATGCTTATTGTAAAGTAATTGCATTTCATAGCAAGTTTTGTGTTCATGTACGCTTACCGACAAAACAGCTATAACTACTAGTCATTTATTTACTGTATCTATCTATCATTATAATTGGAGAGTATTTTACTTCATGTAGGGCAGCTGACTAATTGGCACAACAATTATACCACCCTCCCATGTACCCATTTGTACCTGGGTGGAGTGAAGCAAGTGCAGGTAAATTTCTTGCCCAAGAAATTAGCAGTGGCCCATGGTGGGGTTGAACATGGAGCCTCTCGATTCCAAGTGCTGTCCTGCCACTGCACTACTGCTCCTACATTGTATATTTGTACAAACAGACAGGACCTAAGTAGTGTTCTTTTTAAAACCTAAAATCAACTAGAACTGCCACCAGTGGCGCAAATACCCCCGCAACAGCAACATTTCAAGATAAAAGCAAGTCAACATTGTGGAAGTCCAAAAGGGTAAATGTTGTAAGAAGCATAAAAACCATAAAAAGAATAGGATGCAAATATCAAATTGGAAATAAACAGCAAATTACAGTGTAATTCACTATAGATTTATGAAAAAGCAAAATGAACAGAGTTGTCATATTTCAAATGATTTTTTACATGAAAATGAACACCATTTGGTCATTATGAATGTAAAGTGGAACAACAGACAAAGAGTGATCACATTTAAACTCATCATGAGTATGTTGTAACCAGATGAGCAAAATGTAGAATGAGTTTGTAATTTTTTTATAAATAAGTAAAAAATAAGGCAATTGTAAAAATGGTAGTCAGCAATGTACACAATATAAATCAAACAATTAGTATTTACAATATCATGTATCAAGAATTTCACAAATACCCCATAACAAAGCTTAAATTACCGATCATTATTTTCACAGTAGTAAAGTTAAAATAATATCTAAAATCTCATGTAGCTATAACGAAATAAGATGTTTTCTTCTCAACATTACAGAAAAAATCAAGATGGCTATTAGTTGGTCCATTGAAATACATAAAAAAATAAATACATATAAAAATTTCATCAACAAGAATTTGTCAGCACAATTTTATCAAAATAAGGTGAGAAAAAAAAGATGTTTGCTGTACAAGATATTAGAAAATTCAACATGGCTGCCAGTCAGCCATTTTGAATTCCACTTAAGAAAATGCCAAGCACATCAACTTAAACAATTGCTTACTTTCTCAAAGTCTGTACAAAAATTATCAAATCATTTGCTTTTTAAAAAGAAAAACTCAGAATGGCTGCCAATCAGCCATTATGAATTTGATAAAATATCAATACATCAAAAAAAAGTTCAAAAATAAGAATTTGATAAAAATAGCAGTACATAATAGACTTCAGCAACTCAAAATGGCAAACAATGTGGAATAATGCTATATTTAATAAGTTACATGACATAAAGCCATAAACCCTTGATTCATCTTCGTCAATAATATTTGCTAATCAATGAGATAAATAGTTACCACGAGATGTAGAATTGGTCATACTATATTAACACATTCATACCTTCTCAAAAGAGAGGAAGCACCTAAATGTATACCCTGTGACGAGCATTTCAATGTAAAACACGTTCTGCTTGACTGTCAGGATCTTAAACACATCCGTGACAAACATTTTAAAGTTAACTCACTTAAAGAACTTTTTGAGTCTGTATCATCATATGCGATACTTAACTTTTTGAAGGAAATAAATGTATATAATAAGGTATAGAGCTTTACATCATTAATATCGTTTTAATAAATAGTATCATTGATTGCTTTCGGAGCGATATGACCTTTTTGTGTTGGTGCGCCGTAAAACCAAAACAAAACAAAACCATACATGCAGGAAATAAATGTTTATCATAAAATATAGGACGTAAAATCTTCATTATCTATTGAAGTAATAGTATCATCAATTGTTTTTGGTGCAATATGACCTTTTTGCATTAATAAGCCGTAAAATCCAATTAATCAATCAATAAATCAATCAGACTTCAGCAAGAAGAAATTGGTAATGAAATAAGCTTACTATACAGTTATTTAAACAAAGTAAAAATGGCTGCCAGTCTGCCATAATGAATTTGTATCCAGAGTAAATCCATGTACGAGTCAACTACATCAATAAAGACTTTGGAGCGAAATTTGGCTAAAATTGAGTAAAAAAAAACCCCACATACATGTACTATACAGTAATTTAAATAAAAATTCAAGATGGCTGCCAGTCAGCCATATTGAATATAAATTGATGAAGAATAGTCATACTGATCAACTGTATTAGTGAGACCTTGTATGCAATTTCTTTTCAAAATATGTATGGTAATAAGTCAATATAAGACTGTATTAATTTTGAAAAAAGGATGACAGCCAGTCCGCCATTTTGAATTGGAATTGAGTTAAAGTGTATGTACACATCAACTGTGAACGCCTGTGCAAAATTCTATCTAAATTAGTTAAGAAAAAGTCTGTTGAGAAATAAGCATACAGTAATTAAACTAAATTAAAAAGAATTCAAGATGGCCGCAAGTCGGCCATTTTGAATTGGAATTGATATAACATGCATATAAACATCAACTGTAAACGCCTGTGCAAATTCTATAAAATAAGATAAGAAAAAAATCTATTGAGAAAAAAAGCAAACTATACAGTTATCTAATTAGATTTAAAATATATAACACAATTAAATATTTTAAACAAGTGAGATATGTTTCCATAGTTACATGAGTTTTGTATACACCATTAAATCATGATATATAACAGCTTCTATTCAAATACATTAAGAAATAAACATACTACAAGTGTATTAATTTTTTGGGACAGACCACATATCCAACCAACCAACCAACCAACCAACCAACCAACCAACCAACCAACCAACCAACCAACCAACCAACCAACCAACCAACCAACCAACCAACCAACCAACCAACCAACCAACCAACCAACCAACCAACCAACCAACCAACCAACCAACCAACCAACCAACCAACCAACCAACCAACCAACCAACCAACCAACCAACCAACCAACCAACCAACCAACCAACCAACCAACCAACCAACCAACCAACCAACCAACCAACCAACCAACCAACCAACCAACCAACCAACCAACCAACCAACCAACCAACCAACCAACCAACCAACCAACCAACCAACCAACCAACCAACCAACCAACCAACCAACCAACCAACCAACCAACCAACCAACCAACCAACCAACCAACCAACCAACCAACCAACCAACCAACCAACCAACCAACCAACCAACCAACCAACCAACCAACCAACCAACCAACCAACCAACCAACCAACCAACCAACCAACCAACCAACCAACCAACCAACCAACCAACCAACCAACCAACCAACCAACCAACCAACCAACCAACCAACCAACCAACCAACCAACCAACCAACCAACCAACCAACCAACCAACCAACCAACCAACCAACCAACCAACCAACCAACCAACCAACCAACCAACCAACCAACCAACCAACCAACCAACCAACCAACCAACCAACCAACCAACCAACCAACCAACCAACCAACCAACCAACCAACCAACCAACCAACCAACCAACCAACCAACCAACCAACCAACCAACCAACCAACCAACCAACCAACCAACCAACCAACCAACCAACCAACCAACCAACCAACCAACCAACCAACCAACCAACCAACCAACCAACCAACCAACCAACCAACCAACCAACCAACCAACCAACCAACCAACCAACCAACCAACCAACCAACCAACCAACCAACCAACCAACCAACCAACCAACCAACCAACCAACCAACCAACCAACCAACCAACCAACCAACCAACCAACCAACCAACCAACCAACCAACCAACCAACCAACCAACCAACCAACCAACCAACCAACCAACCAACCAACCAACCAACCACCAGGGTGATTCCAGTATACCCCCGAAAACTTCGTTTGCGGGGGTATAAAAAAAGAGCTGAGGGTTATTAACTGTAATTGGTATAGCACATATCTAAAGAATTAAATATTGTACTGCTGATCCATACCATGCTTACCTTTCGCCAGTCTGACAAAATGGCCAAAGAATGACAGATTTCCATTCTCTTGAGCAGACAGTAACAACTAGACATTCTTTATAATAAACTCAAATGTCATGTTTGTGCTAAATTAAGTAATGAATTTGAACATGACTTGAAAACATGGCAATCTCTCACTAATAGGCGGTCCTGGGTCAAGCAAAACTATCAACCATGGCTATTGACACAAACTTTCAGCATTTAGTATAAAACATGGAAAGCTAATAAACAGGTAAAATAGGCTCATCATGTAAAGTATTACCCTAAAACAATGGTCATCAGCTGGCCATGAATAAATGGGCTGTTGTGTGGAGGAGACTGCTTTTCAGAGGTGACCATCCATGGGGGTTATACTATTCTGAACAGTTGTTCATAAAGAGAAAAAAGTCTAATACTGATTCATCCAAGAACATGGCTAGGTTTTTCAACCCTTTTTTATAATTCTGACAGTTGAAAACAGAGAGTAAGAAACATAAAAATCTCAACTCTGGACTCAAAATATCTACTCATACCTCTTTTTTACTATTTTCTTTAAAATGCTCTTCTACATACATTGCGCCAACAGCAAATCCAACAGCTGATATTACTTTATTTAAACATAGCTTCCATCTAGGTGGTAACTCTAGCAAAAACAACAAAGAGAAAACAAACATAATTTAAAGTCTATAAATATACAGTTCTGTCCGTAAGTTTTTGGATAAAATCTTGATTTCGGGATATACTGATTCAC
Source organism: Mactra quadrangularis (assembly GCA_025267735.1). NCBI lineage: Eukaryota > Metazoa > Mollusca > Bivalvia > Venerida > Mactridae > Mactra > Mactra quadrangularis. The sequence goes on along the minus strand of CM046300.1, from coordinate 6,441,806 downwards.
ATTTAAACATGAAAAAAGACACAAAGATTCATCTGAGCAACGTTCAAACTCAGCATTTATTAGTTTATCAACACAATTCAAATTATCAAACATCAATAAGCTTTAACTTTAACGCCAACTTATTGCAGTATTTTGAGAGAGAGTATGAACTCTTTTTTTCAAAATTTCATAACCTTCAGCTTTTTTTACAAAAAAATATCTATGCTGTGGTCATTAGAAAAGAGACCAATAAAGATTTATATAATTTGCAAAATCTTGTAACTAAGTATTCAGTTATAGGTTTATTACCTCTAAAAGCTTGCTCAAACCAAAGGAGAATTTTATTTCCCGAAATGAGTACTACAATAAAATTTCTATATACTTGTCTCATTTCTGGAATTTCTTATTCCTTTGCTCAAACTATCTTGTACATTTATCTATGCACACTTAAACATGTATTAAACTATTAGGTACAAAGTATTATTTCTTTTATTTCAGGGTTTGTCAACATTATTTTTAAAGAAAGTTTGCCCTGTTGGTCAACCAGCTATGTATTTCACTTGCCTGAACTAAATGTGTGCTACAGTAGCAGTGACAAGTTGCCTGAACCAAAATATATCTTGTCAAGGACAATCCAGTCAACTTACTGAACAAGCTTTCATGGGCCATATTTAACGTTAACGATTAAATTTCCAAAATTGACAAACATATGGGAAAAAAATGACATAATAGCCAACTATTAATGGAAGGTTATTGCCTGCTAGAACAAGCAATCAAATAGGGCTGCGGCGAGTATCCGAGTACTCGGATAATCGCGATCTCGACCAGAAAATCGAGTACGAATATTCATCATGTCCAAAATCGATCTAGTTTTGGAAATAAATATAAGAACATTTTCAGCTTAATTACCACTGAAAACGAGTCGCAGTACTAATGAAAACTTTAATTTATGTAGGACCAAATTATCTTGTGTCAAATTTCGATTGATACACATTTGAACAAAAATGTTATCACTGAAAATGCCCATAAAACGGCTGATAGTAATGTTTGGAGTACATTGTTTCCCATATATGTAGTATTGTAATTTTTCACTTATTTTGTTATTACATGAATTCCTGAATGCTTTTCCATTAACATGTGATTCGTGGTTCGATTCATGAATCGCAACACATGAATCGTGGTTCGGATCGGATCGCCACTTGCTCAACGATCCGCAGCCCTACAATCAAATCTTTATCATAAGATTAGGAAACTATGGCAGTTGCTTAAAGGGATCGAAATTTAGTAACTGATGATTCCCAGTAATGATGATAATGATGAACTGACTGCCTTATATATAACTCAGATTTTTTAAAAGTGGATAAACAAGAACAAACCAAACAACTAGATACCTTTTAAACCAGACTCTTTCTTTTCAAGTATCATACTAGCATTAACAAAGTCAGGTTGTAAATATCCACCCATAGATTGAGCTGCTATCCATACTACATAGTTTGCTAATGTTCTGTAATAAAACAATATATATAATGATAATGTACATAGGTTGATATAGGAATAGGCTGGGATGTTACCGCAGGGCGGGGCTACTTACTGGGGGTTTTACCATCCAAATGTGCCCACACGGCAAAGATTTTACCAGGGAATTGCTGGAGTCCAAACTATTACCAGGAGGTGGGGATGCATGTTACAAATGACTGGTATATACATGAACTAAAAATAAAAATAAAATTTTCACCATAACATATTCAAAATTCAACATTATGACATTACAATAAAAGCATAAGGAGAACAGTCTATGGCACTCCACAAAACCAATATTGATTTGCAAGCCTGTTAAACAGACTGAGCGTTCAATGTGATATTTTCATCAGTTGAATAACTAGATTTGAATACTTAACTTCTAACAACAAGCTTTCTATGTTCAGTATTTGTCTAACACCAGTAATGCCAAAGGTAGTATAAATGATGTTTAAGGTGAATGCAGTTAGTGGTTTCTGATAAAGCACTACATTGATGCACTGGCCTCACTGAGGTAAAAAGCCAAACATTTCTAAAATAGTCTAAAATAGTCAAGCTAAAATCAAAACTGAGATTAGAGTGGAAAATCTTACTCAATATCTAGCTATATTTATCAAATTTCTTCAAATTTAGTCAGTAAGTTAATATTTTCTACCGACCAAGTTTAGCCTTTAGGTAACTTTTGCAATAAATATAATAAATATATAATCTAAACTTACTTAGAAGGTGTGTCCTTGATTAATTGTTGTAAATCAGTAAAATAATCAGGAGTATAAACAATGACAACAGTGTCCATGTCTATAGTAGCGACATCTTTAAACATACCAGTCATATATTGTTCTATATCTAACTGGAATTTACAAAATATTCAACATTACACTGACTGAAACCCCTATATAGAGCCACGACAAACCGACACATAACTCAGGCTGACACATAACATGCGTTGGTAACTACACTAGAATTACCTGATGTATTGTGCGTAAAGTTTGACCCCGACCTGACCTTTATGCAAGAATATTCATTACATTGAATACGAATGTGGTATTAATGTTCGATTACACAGTGACCATGAGGATTATGTGTTAAAACTTAATACATTAACATACTTCTATAATTTTACGATCGCTGCCAAAGTGTATAATAGGCGTGGTACTGACTTTCTTCGGGATATGTGTAGATAATTATAAGATGCAAATGTGAAAAGTCAGATCGGGGTCAATATTTACGCACTATACTGTGTAAATGATATTTTAACAGTATTGCATGTTACCAACAGTCCTTACAATTACCCACTAGCCCAAAGGTCAGAACTAGGGAAAAATGAATTTAACTAATAAAAATTTCTTGTTTCATATAGTCGGCAAATAAGCCTGGCAAGTTGATAATTGCCCTTATAACAAAATACATAAGGCTAGTTCTAATGATTATTTAAGGTGAAGACTGATACAGATCAATTTTCACAAGTTGAAGCAACCAAAACATTTTAGTGGTTGTAAAAAAGAGTTCCAATACTTGCTTTTGCATTTTATATTGTATATACATCAATTTCAGCATAATTATATAAACTTGACATATAGTAGGGAGCCATTCCACTTCCTCAGTCAGTAGCACACAAGCTTACTGATTGAGGTGTTTGATTCCTGGGTGGCGCATATTTTTGGGGAGTTTGGTCATGAGATAATTTCTAAGGCTATTCTCCCTCCTACCACTGATTCTAAATCAAGTAGGACAGCTGTCAGTCACTGACTGAACTATGCACCTTGTACAGGTTAACAGAGAGTAGGTTGACTGACCGCTGTGATATAACCTATACCAAGTGTTGCAATAGTGTTAAACCCAACCAAAAGAACAGCGACAAAATGAATTAATATGATCTCCAAACTTACCATATCTCCTACGTAATTATCTTGAAATTGTTTCAAAGTCATATTATTATAGGTTTTCAGTGGATCTATGAGTTCTTCACTAGGTATAAAAATCTGTAATACATCAGAACTAAGTTTAAGCATGCAAGTAATACAGTTAAATTCCACATCAGAAATCAAATTGATTTTCGGTTTGCCAACAATAAATAAAAATTTGATGATTAACTACCTGTATTTGTATTAATTCACACACATGTATTTTTACAAATTTTGTTTGTGCTGTGGTCATTTGGATGCATGGCAAATAAATAATTATACTTTTTCGAAATTTATGTGACTTAATCTGTGAGTAATAGACGTATACCCTTTAATGAAGAAGAGTAAAGAACAGAATTTGGCTTCTTTTGAAAAATCATGAAAAAAAAGTCGACAGTTTACTGCTGAGCTGTTGATATACAAAATAATCAAAATACAGTATAACCTCTGCTAACGGCATCTCTAACGAGTGCACTACGATCTAATGAACGACACCTCCGCAGAGCGGTAAACGGCTGTTGAGATAAATTCCCTTTGTTCATCCTTTACCTCTGTACAGCGGCTTTTACCTCTGTACAGCAGCTTTAAGTCTAGCAAGGTTTATATCAATAAGCGATAATTGTCTATGACCGGAAGATTTAAACAATAAGCGATACCCTTAATCGTATAATACCACCCTAAGGTGTCATGTTGTTAAATCATTTGACTAACAGGGGTTGATAAACGGCCGTTTTTCGTGATCGGTAGAAAAGGTCTACCTCTGCAGAGCAACACCTCTGCAGAGCAACACTTTTTTCAAACTCTGCCAAAAGTTGCTCAGCAGAGGTTACACTGTACCTGGAAACCAAACTTACCTGAGCTAGTTTCTGTTCAAAATCATATAAATCATTCACTTGTGTTTCCATATCATCAGCTACATTACCAACCAATGTTAGAAATTGTGTTAACCATGATATATAAGCTTTCTTCAACACTCCATAGTTTGTATGATTGGTAAAATATTCTTTAGGATCACTAAGAGTTAGTCCTGATTGTTCAAACTGTAGAAAATATAACAGATAAAAGATTTAATAAAACTAATTTTTATCAAGGTCACATAGGGTCACATAGCAATCTGATAGTCAAAGCGCTGAAGGCACTGAATTTGTTTGGATTTGAAAAGTCTAAGTATAATTAGTGCTTCAACAACCTTGGTATACAAAGGATGGTTCAGTGAGGCTCGTTTGTCAGGTAGAAAAACATATAAAGATTGGTCAAGTAGTGAACTGATTATTCTGTACTAATTTTACCCAGAGAAATAAAAACCTTGTGGCATTTTCCGTTTGTTTACAGTTTTTAATCTGTCATTTACAAGCATAGGTAGCCAGCACAATTATGGTTCAAAACACTAAATACCATAGACATATAAATATATAGACTAAACAGGCGAACACTGTATTTTTTTGGCAATAACCACAAGCTAAAGGTCTTTCTTAGCACAATCCAGTGACCCCAGGTTTAAAGTTACCATATTTATTCTATTTCAACTGAATGTAAAATAGCAACATAAAACTCCACTATTTAGTAGGGCTAGGTCACGATATGCCGGAAGCATATCGTGGTATATTGCAATACGCTGGCATCTTATCACGATACGTACCACGATATATTGTGGGCTTTTAGGTTTGTTGTGCCTCCGCTGAAACATTTCAAATCTTACATGCAGCTACTGATAGAATCTAGCCTCTTTAAGTATCTACGTCATTTAGGACAGTGAGGCGCCCCAATTGGTTAAATTCTTGCAACTTAGGTTAAATGGAATGAGCCATGGAAAAATTTACTTTTCTCTACTTGCATTTCGTGAAGGGATAAATTTTCCAATGAAATAAAAGATATTGTCAAATACGGGTTCGTTAAAATCGTACCGCGGTATGTATTGCTGCAGCTGCCTATTGCAATATACCAGTATATGGTGACAGCCCTACTATTTAGATGTTATACTACATTTTTGTAAGTCATTAACTCTGATATTTTACTTTCCTAAATACGACCTATACAAATACATAATATGATGTGAAAATCTGCTAAAAAGGCAATCTGTTGTGACTAAATCTTTCAAACCATTCTATCACATAAGTAGACATAAACACATCTACTAAGGCGCATAACTTATCAGCAATTATACCTACACTTAAGAATGAGTCTTAGTTTTAAGTCTATGACAATTATTGCGCTTGCATTGCAGACAATCTGTTTGAATTGTGCTTTACTCTACATACTGAGGGACTCTTATTTAGATTAATCATTCATAGCTTTAAACACAAATATCACACCAACCTTGATCTTATATTGAGTACTATTTCTTTCATCAGTTGATACACCCATTGAGAACAAAGAAGGAAAGTCAAGTCTATGAGACAGTAATAAAGCATCTTGTAGATTCCATTTACTAAGATCTAGAGGACCTGACACTGGATCATTTGTAAAACCCCAGCCACCTAGATCATCTATGAGCTGAAATATGTATGAGGGAAATACTTTACATATAATGATTGTTCAAACAAGGTGATAATAGAGTCTAGACCCTTAATTTAGGCTTTATTAAAGCCACTATATGAAGATATATTCACTAACAGTAGACTTGAAAACTATTATACAACCAAGCAATTATCAAAATATAACATGCATTAGAGACACAATAAGCAGATCACACCAATCTGCTTTCAAATTTCAGTTTGACAGTTGCCCATGACTCTCTTAAAGTACCCAATTTAACTATTATTATAAAGTAACACCCATGACCAGATTTACAAGATTCCAACTGTTCCTATCTACATTCTGGCAAAACCACAGCCATGTATAGTGTTTATGTGACATAAACCCCAACTCAAAATTTTCAAGGTACTTGTGAAACAATGTGAAAAAGAAACAGAACAGTGTTTAAACCTTGTGTACAAAAACTCTTAAAATTCCTTAATTTCATAATTTCAGCAGTGTTAACATATAAATTGATCTCTTTTTCTGGTTCCAAAAATCATGTACTTCAGTTTGTTTGTTTGTTTTGTTTTTGTTGGGTTAAACATCATAGCAACACATTGTATAGGTCATATAACAGCGGTCAGTCAACCTACTCACTGTCCCGGGGCATACTTCGTACTTGACTGACAAGTTGACAACTGCCCTACATAATTATTAATAATCATTGGTAGGAGGGAGAATGGCCGTAGAAATAATTTCATGACCAAGCTCTACGAAGGTAAGCCCACCTGGGAATCAAACCCACTACCCCTCGATCAGTACCAACTGAGCTAGCCGGGCGGCTCATGTACTTCAGGATTAGTTCAGAAATCTTTCACTCATATTAATGTTAAGTCAATTAAATAAGGACACAACCCTCTACCTTGTACAAATGAACAAATGCTATATTTACCTTTACTAAAGGAGCTTCTTTCACTTTACCAATTTCATCAACATCCATACATAGATTATAATACTCAAAGGCTTTATGTACAGCTGTGGAATTCTTGCTGTTATAACTCTTCTCACCAATCTCAAATATCTAGAATGTTAATTTGTAAAACAAGAATATTTCCAGTAAAGTTCAGACATAAAGACCACTTCGGCTATTGCAAAATATTGTAAATGTTTAATTTGAAAGAAAAGGTTCCTATATTAAGACCATTTCACTCTTAAGACTATTTTAAAAGTAGGATGGTATTAGTAGTAGAAAATGTATGAGAAAAAAACACATTATTTTGTTTGAGACAAGGTAAGTTAGTTAACTTACATTTCATTTAATTTCATGTATCTTAATAAAGTTAATATGACTTCACGTAGAGATCTGTTATAGGGTGTGTAAAAGAACAACATAACTGCTCAACAGTAGCCTAAAATTGGAACACTTTCGAATGCTTATTATTAATTTAAATATGATACCATACATGATGACAAAGTTGTTCCAATTTTAGGAGGTCAATCCCAATTTCAGGGAGTCTTACCCAATTTTAGGCTATCTAACCCAATTTTAGGCTATCTAACCCAATTTTAGGGTGTCTAACCCAATTTTAGGCTGTCGATCGATCTAACCCAATTTTAGGCTGTCTAACCCAATTTCAGCATCCCTAACCATTCTTGCTTTTGAATTTTTCACTTAAGACCTGTCTAAATTAAGTCTTGTGAAACCAGACCCTCGTCTAGACAGCAAAGCTAAGCTACAACTTACCTCTTTCAAAATGAGATCAATCTCATCTGAGATCTGAGAGAAAGCAGTATATCTAGCTTTAGAAGGTGGTATTACAGTAGTCTTGACCCAGTTACCACAGGAGAAAGTATAGAAATCATCACATGGGTCTACACTTGTATCCATCTTGTTTAATATATACGCTGCTTTCTTCACACATTCTGTTGATGTACAGGTCTGAAATATTTTAAATGCAAATGTTAGATTTTTAATCAAACTATTAATAATGGTCCATAAAGTACAAATCAAAATACTGTAATGCAACATGTGGAATAATTTTGTTTATAAATATTTCTTAGAGATATCACTAACACAGCAGCAAGCTAGTATTGGAACCCTCCCTCCCTCCCTAACACAGCAGCAAGCTAGTATTGGAACCCTCCCTCCCTCCCTAACACAGCAGCAAGCTTGTATTGGAACCCTCCCTCCATCCCTCTCTCCCTCCCTCCCTCCCTCCCTCTCTCACCTGCACAAACAATATTTTGAATTTCTTTACACTTACAAAAGTCAGTGCTTCTAGTTGTATTCTGTATCCTCATAATGACTATACAGTTGCACTATTTTTATTGCAATTAGATAAAATTGTTAAAAAATTGTATTGTGAAATGTTGAAGGCCATTTAAAATTAAGGCATATTCTGTTTACTACTATGTATGTCTAAATGACACCTCTGTAAAATAAAATTAACATAATCACTACCAGCAGTAACAGAAGCAGCAGCACCATCATTATCATTATAATTATAATTATCATTATTATCATCATACACATCATTATAATTAGTATTATTGTTATCAACAACAACAGATTTTAATCACTGAAATTATTGATCCCATTCATGTTCTGCATAACATTTAATTAAACATGTTTACAGAGTTTGGAAAGAAAAGCAATGTTATACATAATATAATACATGTACACATAAATAGCTATCTCTAATATATCTCACAGTCTCCTAGTTACTATGAGGATGACCTCAATCACCATTGGAATTCAAACATAATAGAAAAATAACAATCGTTATCATGATCTACATGTATTATAACATTCAGCTGACTGCAGTCAGTATGGCAAAAATATTACAGTCCATCGAAAATAGATTGAAAGCTATAAGTTTTCAAAATACAATTGTATAGAAATTGTCCTTTAATTACATATATTGATATAATATAAAGTTTACAGTTGTGAATCACTAGTCTTATTCTAGTCCTATTCTACATTATGAACATTTAATATTAACTAGAACTGCCACCAGTGGCGAAAATACCCCCGCAACGGCAACATTTCAAGATGACCGCAAGTCAACATTGTTGAAGTCCAAAAGGGTAAATGTTGTAAGAAGCATAAAAACCATAAAAAACAGGATGCAAACATCAAATTGGAAATAAACAGCAAATTACAGCGTAATTTACTATGGATAAGAAAAAGCAAAATGAACAGTAGTTGTCATATTTCAAATGATTTTTACATGAAAATGAACACCATTTGGTCATTATGAATGTAAAGTGGAACAACAGACAAAGAGTGATCACATTTAAACTTATCTTCCCAACATTATAAAAAAATTAAAGATTGCAATTAGTTTGTCAATTTGAATTTGATTTTAAGAAAAAATACATATAAATGTCATCAGCAAGGAATTTGTAAGCACGATCTTATTAAAATGGGCTGAGAAAAAAGATGTTTGCTTCACAAGATATTAGAAAGACATGTGTGCACAATTTTGCGAAATTTGAGTAAGAAACAGCATACTAGATGGCCACCAGTCAGCCATTTTGAATATAAAATGGTGAAGAAAAGTCTTACTTATCAACTGTAATAGTGAGACCTTGTATGCAATTTTTTCTCAAAATCCATATGGAAATAAGCATGCAATACTGTTATAATATCAAAAAAAAATACAGATGGCAGCCAGTCCACCATTTTGAATTGGAATTGATATAAAGTGCATGTACACATCAACTGTAAGAATTTGGACTTGTGTGCAAAATTCTATCAAAATTGGTTAAGAAAAAAATATGAGAAATAAGCATACTTACAGTTATTAAATCAAATTTAAAAAATTCAAGATGGCAGCCAGTCAGCCATTTTGAATTGGAATTGATATAAAGTGCATGTACACATCAACTGTAAGAATTCGAACTTGTGTGCAAAATTCTATTAAAATATGTTAAGAAATTAATGAGGGTCAAAAAGGGGTATTTTCGAATTTTTGTGCGTCAAAACCCGAGGTCTCGGGTCTAATTGAAGCCCTAATAGTGAGTCCTTGTACGCAATTTCTTTTCAAAATTTGTATGTAAATAAGCATACAATACTGTTATTTAATTAAATCAAATTCAAAATGGCCACAAGTTGAATTTGAATTATCATAAACTGCATTCACTCATCAACTGTAAGAATGTGAACTTGTGTGCAAAACTCTATCAATATTGGTTGAGAAAAAAAATCTTGAGAAACATGCATACTATGCAGTTATTAAATTAAATTGAAAATATAAGACTGTATTAATTTTGAAAAAAGGATGACAGCCAGTCCGCCATTTTGAATTGGAATTGAGTTAAAGTGTATGTACACATCAACTGTGAACGCCTGTGCAAAATTCTATCTAAATTAGTTAAGAAAAAATCTGTTGAGAAATAAGCATACAGTAATTAAACTAAATTAAAAAGAATTCAAGATGGCCGCAAGTTGGCCATTTTGAATTGGAATTGATATAACATGCATATAAACATCAACTGTAAACGCCTGTGCAAATTCTATAAAATAAGATAAGAAAAAAAATCTATTGAGAAAAAAGCAAACTATACAGTTATCTAATTAGATTTAAAATATATAACACAATTAAATATTTTAAACAAGTGAGATATGTTTCCATAGTTACATGAGTTTTGTATACACCATTAAATCATGGTATATAACAGCTTCTATTCAAATACATTAAGAAATAAACATACTACATATGTATTAATTTTTTGGGACAGACCACATATCCAACCAACCAACCAACCTACCAACCAACCAACCAACCAACAAACCAACCAACCAACCAACCAACCAACCAACCAACCAACCAACCAACCAACCAACCAACCACCAGGGTGATTCCAGTATACCCCCGAAAACTTCGTTTGCGGGGGTATAATAACATTGTAACAGAGATAAGGTACACAAACAACATATGTAGTCTATGGAAGCCAGCCTTTACAGTCAGAACTTAAAAACTTGGTCAGGTACCACAGTTAAGCAACCAATTATGAGGTAAGTGATTGGGTAGGTGACCACAGGGATAACTGTTGTCTCAGACCATGTTACATCATCAATAATATCCCAGGCTTAGTGCAAAAGGGTCGTAACTCAATTTAAAAAAAAAGTAAGTTGCGACCGTTTTGCGCTAAGCCAGCTATATACAGCTATGTACTCTATGTACAATAAGATCAATCTTGTGGTTATTATTATGTAACATCTGCACATAGACTGTAGTTAAAAATATTGTTTTACACAATAATCAATTAAACATTTCATCAGTAATTTCTATGTACATATGCATTAGTTGGTCAAACCTAAAAAATATAATTTGTGATTCAAGGGCTAAATTTTTTGTCGTGTATTACAGGTACTGCTATTTGGTGCTGGTCATTTCCATAATCCAGAACTATTTTATCAAAAACATTAATGGATGAAAATAAATTTACAGGGTAGGCAGATGTAGTGTTTACAGTATACAAAATGTAAATGTGCTTGTCCACATTTAAATACCATTACACTGGTAAAAGTGGTTACTTTTTTCATCTATTGTTTCTTATTTGTAATATCAGATAAAGGCATTTCCAGCAAAATTACTCAAATGTCTAACAAGTACTTCTAACCCTGACCTCCGCATAAAACACTTGTAAATATGCTTGTACCATTTGAATATTATAACTTTGATAAAACTGGTAGTTTTCATTTCTCTTTTTTTTTAACCCTAAAAGTCTAATAGTTTTCAAAAGACTTTCACATGTACTTGGCAAGTACTGTACATAAATCACCTATTTTTTTATCAGTTTTAACTCAGTGCCATCACAAATAATCTTCAGTCTATGGAAGGAGTGTTGTATACAATAAGAAGAAGGCAGACCTTTTTCATCAATAGTTTTTCTGATTTGTAGTTTTTACTAAAGACATTTTGGGCAAAACTCACTCAAAAGTCTAAAAAGTAGTTCTTAATCCATCTCAAAGCTTTTTTAGGGGTGGGGTACATTTAACACTGTGGCAACACATTATATAGGTTATATCACGGGGTCAGTCCACCAACTCACTGTTCCTGGAAAGGCTAAATCTCTGGATTTAATCGTTAACCAACTACTAGGCCCATACTTCCATCAGTGACTGACAACTGCCCTACATGATTTAGAATCATTGGTAGGAGGGAAAATGGCCATAGAAATTATTTCATGACCAAGCTCCACGAAGTATGCCCCGCCTGGGAATCGGACCTACGACCCCTCGATCAGAAGACTTATGCACTACCACTCAAAGCTTAGTTAGTAACCAGGGGCTTATAAAAGTTTGTTTAAAGGCTTACCTCATCTCCTTTATTTCTAACATATTGAAATATGATGACAACAACAAGACATGTTATCATTATAACACCAAGAAATAATACAAGTTTTAATTTCTGCCATCTTTTCTTATGTCTTAGAGCTTCTTTGTCTTCAATAGGGTCTGAAAAATACATAAAGTCACATTAATACTAGTTGAATTTTCAGGACTAACCCTCCCTGAAATTCAGAACTCTTATGGATTTGCGTAAGAATCATTTTTTTCTGCAGCTGATATAAGGGGTTTGCCTAAACCTTTTGAAATGGGGGTCCACAATAGTAGATTTTTAGAATAAACACAGATGGTAAACAAAAGTCATCATCATGATGCTGAAATGATGCACAAAATTAATACTTATGGGACATTTGCAATTTAATTGCGTCGAAGGGGCAGGTTTTGTGAGAATTATTCATGAGTTTTATGATATGATATTGCAGGGTTTAATATTTAATTAATTACAAGATTTGGGCTTTTTTTAACATAGGTCAAAACCCGTTGACATCAGGGCTTTTTAACATACATGCATCCATGCATAGATATGGGCAACAAATAAAATCAGTTTATTTGCACTAAATTCAGTTCCATAAATCAACACCAAATTTTGGTAAGAATATTTGAAATATGCTGATAAGAACTAATGCATTTTACAGATTTCATAAAACAATTTTTTTGACAGATCTAAGTTTATCCTACCACAAACCAAGATGCTAATGCAACATTAGCATGCACACAATTATTTTTAGCCACCAATTTCAAATAAATAATCTGTTTATAATACCAGTGAAAATAACCACAAAAGAAATTATCTGCATTTTAAAGACGATAAAATTTGTTTCAAATCTTTGTGTCATTAAATTATCATGCACTGAAAATCCATTAGCAGATAAGCTAGATTAGCATTTACCATTTTACAAATAACAAAACAATTAAAATAAATGACAGACATGATTGAGCAGAAGGAAGGATTCATTCCCTTGCAATTTGTGAATAATCTTTTGAGATATTGAAAAGGTACAATCAAAAGAACAGTCTAACTATCAAAAATCTGCATCCTAGAAAAAAAACATTCAAAAACATTCAAAGGGAAAAAGATAACTATATAACAATATAAATAAAGAGATAACAAATGAAACTAGACCTTTACTAAGTGTGAAAAAATACCCCCCAACAAGGGAAATTGGATGCTGAGAAAATGAGACAAATTAATGTCACATGGTCAGTGTCCTATACCTGTACTTCAGTGTGATTGGTATTATTTGTTACATGGAAATTCTTTTCTTTATATAAAACAATTGGGGAAATTTGATCTCAATTTCATTATTAGTGGCAATAAAAATCTTAAGTAAACTCCAAAGTTGGGGAACACTGCATGATTTCAAAGGCACTGCAGAAGGGGAAGGGGCTTGTAAAGTTTCCTGTTATATAAGGAAAAAGCCCTGTACATCATAACACTATAATAACAACCTAATTTACACCTGAAAAAAAATTATAACAAAAAAGCAAACAAATTAAAAATAACAATAAAAAACCATACAAACAGAAACCATACCTAATACATCAGAAGCCCCATTTTCTGATAAAACCTGATATTTGTAGCCTTCAGCAACCATTCTATTTAATACTTTCTTTTCTGAATTCCCTTCATTGTTATTACTATTCTCAGTAACTATGTTAGAAACAAGTTCAGTGTTATCACTATCCATCTTGAACAAGTCAGAAAATATCACAGACTTTTATCATAATATCAGTTAATCCTGGAACCGCTTCCATACAGTGCACAAAGCAATAGATTGTTCAAGAATAGCTTCCTTATAGTACATGTACAAAGGTGTATACTTTCAAAAAAGTCATCGGAATGACTATTATACAGCAAAGAATGTTTTCACCAAAAGACAAGTATTTCAGTTCAGACTTTGTAGCATACTGAATGAATAAATCCAGGCATTCAGTATTTTACTATTATTTCAAGTATAGAGTCACTTTAATTCAGTATAGGAAGGAAACAGGATGAATAAGTCCAAATCATTGTATGTTAATAATAATTTCCTACAAAAAAATCGTCCAATCAAAATTACTTAATTACTCAAGTGGATCAAGTGGACTCTTTAAAGAAACAACAAATGCAATGGACAATTTCCAGCAAATGACAATAAAAACATATAAACAATGATGCAACATTTTTAATTCACTATATTGATAAAAATATTCAGTAAAATCATTCAGTAAAATCGTAAAAATGAATAACAATGTCAAACATTGTTCATGTATTTTGTGTAGCTTATAATATATAACTTATCTTAGCAATATTCAAATCTACTTTAGCAAATGATAGTAGAGCTTTAAAAGCAGAGTCATTAAATTAAATCCCACAAAACGAATTGGCAATGAACCAAATGAAACTTAAATCAAAGTTTCAGCCACTCTGCATGAACATTTAAATTCTGATTATAATCCCCCTCCCTATATGATGTACTTGCTATCAGTAATGTTCTGTATTAAAAAGTGTTTAATGACTTTTAAAATTTGAACCTGCTTTTAATCTTAACTAATCAGACTGCTCTGATTGAGTCATTTGCATGTTGCCCACAGCTAACATTAATACATTAAGCTGGGGATACTGAAAAAGTTGATAACAAGTAGAAAATGAGTGTTTCTTGTCTTAATTTTGACTTTCAGATTTTTAACATGGGTTTAACATGGTTTGTGTCATATTTTGGTTTTCATTTTTATACTTTCGGCGATTTCACCGAAAGGCTTAAGTTTTACCACAAGTCGAAAACTTTCGACGATTAAAATGCCTGACCAGTTAACCTGCAGAGTGATACATGTGTCTCTGATTTACAACGCAGTTTATTTCTAGGCGATAAAATTAGTTCCGTCAATCAAATGAAGTGTCTATGTTTCAATGACAGGTATTTACTTATATTGATAAGCGTGTGAATGGGCAGAGTAAAATCTCGTTAATACACTAAGCAGTAGTATTTGCCAGTTATACAGGATAGAATAAACACTTCGCCCGCATTTTTTGCCCTGCTTGGTTTGTACTTGAATCTAACGTGTAAGTAGTTAAATCATTAGTATGGATTCGTTAGGTTTCAATGTGCACATAAGTCTTTCTGTATTTCAATACTTTGACTGATATTACGCACAACTGAGTAAACTGCTTCACTGAACTTATGATAGTTTTTGTCTTAAGGCAGTATGGAAGTTTTTTGCATCAGTTTAAAATCAAAATTGGCCAACCAAGCCGCACCTTCATCTTTAAAATCTGACAGCAATAACAAAGTTTCTTAAAAATACCAATGAAATGAACCACTAAATTACATGTACATGTAGATGTTTTTATGACAACTGTCAAACAAGCATGTGATCATTAACTAGAGAGTTCAACTCTTCCCTGCAGCAAACTTGTTAGCAGAAATTTATCATTTTGCTGATACCTACAGTTAGGACTCATTTAAATTGTAACTTTAACTCTCCAGGGAGCTGACCACATCTGAATAAATTTGGCAAGAATGCAAAAGCATTAAACCTTGACTATGCAGCATTTACTTGACATCAATTTTTATTCATTTTACTATACTTTTTAATTAATTCAACATAATTCAATCTTTGTGTCCTTACTCTTAACAAGCATATTAAAAGACACAAATATACCAACTCATTAGGTTTAATTCAATAGCACTCAATTAACTGAAGAGTTCATTATAAGTGTATCCACCATTATTATATCATTACTGACTTTAAATGACTTATTTTGAAGATACATGGTCTTAATGAATGACTTAATTTGCATTATAAAAAAAGCTATGAATAATAATATACATTTATATAGAATTTATTTCAAGGTTAAATACAACCACTCATACTCTTAGCAATGTCCTTGTCTAGTCTGTTTGGGTTATTACTTTAAAGTTAAGACTTAATATAAAGTAAATACCTAACCATTTAAATATCACTATCGTCTAAGTAAATTATGTAATCTTTATTAAACAATTAATTCCCACAATCCAGTGTCATCTTAATACGCCCGAATCTTACATACATAATTAGAGTAGCTCAATGGTCACAGTGACATTAACTTTTTATTTTGGTTTTACATAATTTATCAACAGTTTGCTTTGATGTTTACAAAGGACAGTGCACCTAATCAGTTTTCCGGGACAATATTTTTTACCAGTTCTTGCTTACCCTTCTTAAATAGGGTAACGTTTTTACATACATAAAAGAAAATCAACAGGACTGTCATAGTGTTTGACAATGGTCAAGAAATGTACAGCTTGCTATTATATTCAAAGTCAAGGGTGCTGACCACTGCACCATGGCAGGGACTAATATGATTTGAACAAATATTGAATCCTAATATAGCAAAGGCATTGAATTCATGCAAACAGTTTTTTTATTAGATCATGCAAGAATTTGTTATTTTACATGCATGAACTCTCCTAAAGATTCCTTTACTGGAGACTTGGTGTTTAACTTTTAAAAGTCTACAAGTAACACAAAAATACACACAATTTGTTTGCATGAAAGTTTTGCTCGCAGAGACTTGAAGAAAAATGTTGTACATGTACAGTTATAGCACAGGAACTAGAAATTTTATTTCTTGAAATGAGTATACATATACATAGATAAACTACATGTATATTATATGCTAGTTTCGGGAAATAAAATTTCTTATTCCTGTGGTTATAGTTAAAGGTCAAACTAACTAAATAATATAATTATACACCAAATGGTTAGTTTCTGTCAAGTTAGCTCACAATATTAATAAAAGTGAACTTTATACTATACTTATAAAGTGACCATTGTTACAACAAAAACACTCAAGCTAACTAATAGAACAAGTTTTTAATTTGAATAACTTGTTTTATTTCACCTTTAGCAACAAAATATATGGACCAATGGTCAAAAGACTTGATTACTTTTAGTCTTATGTTTTGTTATTGAATGTCGGCTTATAAACAAAGATCACTTTCATCATCTGTGAACTTAAGTACATGTTCATAGTAATTCCTATGGTTATTTCTACATTAAAGATGTTATAGTCCTATTTAAATCACAAGTAAAAACATACATGAAATATCAGAAACTAGAAAAAATGATCTTCAAAAACAAACACTATAAGATTTTCCATAACATTCAAAGTTTAATTCCATTCCATATTTCACACAACAGAATTCGACTTGAATAAAGTAAACTAAATAAATATATACTAATATATGTCCCGAAGGTGAAATTATACAGTCACGTCAAATCCTGTATTGTAAACCAAGGAAAAACAAACAGCACAAATAATTTGTAGCTTAAATATACATTATTTTTACTATCCAACCATGTATATCTACATGCGATATACTACTAGGCTTACATACTGTATGTCATGTGTCATCAAAAGTCACCCGACCATGAAGTGTAGTATTTTAGGCAGTGTTGTTTACAGTAGAGACAGTACCCTCCAAAAGCCCTTGAACGAAATCCTGTTTTTACAATAAATAGATTTTCTTTTAAGGCCTCAACAAGTTGATCATATGTTCTATGGATTCGCTCGCACCTTTTTTTTGACTGTTTTTACAATTTGGTTAATCTGCTATATATAGCAACTAAATTAAGATTTTTTATTTCTTCGCTCGCTCGCCCCATTTTTTTCCTAGAAAAATCCATAGAACACATGATCAACTTGTTGTGGCCTAACCCAAGCAGAAAAAAAATCAACTGAGCAAATTCTAAAATCAGCATTAATTAGTTAATTAGCATAATAGTTCAAACTCATTGTTACATGAATAAGCTTCAATTACAGTCAATTTGCTTTATCTAAATTATAAAATGATTACAGGGTATTCATTATTTCAATTACAAGTAAAACAAGTAAATCTGTGAGCTAATGCTCACTAGTGATACCCCCGCAGTGAGAAATATGACTATCATAATGTAACTTTCATTTAACGAAATCTAAAAATATGCGACAAACAGGAAGTAGATGAGCAAGGAGCATGAAATCGCTTTACACCACATGGGACTATGGGATGAAGCAATATGCAAAGTATTAGGCTGCTGCATGTTATAGTTGCTGAGAAAACTGTGACGGAAATTTTGTAACGGACGCATGCACGCACGCATGGACAAGGGTAAAACAGTATACCCCCCTCTTCTTCGAAGCGGGGGTATAATTACTTGTGGTAGACATAATCAGTTTTTCTAAAAATTTTATTCATCCAAAAGCTTTTGTATGACACTGTATTTGTATTTACGGTTAGTAAATTTATTCAATGGATGGGGTTCAGAAAGAGTGACTTCGATATAAATATAAAAGAAAGATTTATCTATAAAAAAGTTAGAAAGTTTAATAATAAGTTAATAAAAATCATCCATTTATTCAGAAGTATTGTAATATATTGAAAATTTATCTAACACGATTGTATAACAAATCAAATTACCAGTCATTCTATGAATGTAGTGTTATATACATGTATAAATAAATAAGATGGTAGCAGAGGAATTTAAAAGTTAAAATTAAAGTTCATAAAAATTTTCTTTAGATTTATTGTCATTTTAGATTTCAGGATCCTATTTTATGTAGAAATCAGAAAAATGTAGAGAGGCATAAATGGGACAGACTGTCACTGCGAAAGGGCACATCAGAAGATTGATACTTCAAAATAAAACTTTCTGCATAAGATGAAGCAAAAAAGGGGCAGGGAGGAGAGTACGGGACAGGTTGTCAGCAATGGAAAAATCCTGAAAGAGTGTCAAATAATGAATTACAGGGGAAACAACTGTTTACTTTTTTTCAATACTTTGAATTATAGATATTACCATCCCAAAGTCTTATCAGAGGATCATACCTGTACTTGTATAATCAAATCCTCTTTTGAAGCAACATTACCTGGGATTTGTCCATGACAAACTCAGCACAATACAAACACTGAATTTTAAGCACACCAGAATTTTGGAACAGAAAATGGGAAAAGCATACACTTTTTGTTGAATGGATCAAATGGGACCCAAATTGACCTCAAAATGACCTGAAAAACTCTGGGGTTGGACTCGGGATTCCACAATTCTCCCTATAAGATCACTACATAAAGCAAACCACATTTTCCATAACAATAAACAAAGAAGTGTTTACAATTTCAGCCAATAAAAAATTCATCGAACCAGGATATGAAATAAAACTTCGGTATAACATGTATAAATACATGAATAATTATAATAATTTAGTAAACCACAGCATATAATTTTATTTAATTACTTGATACATTGCGTTAAATATCATCAGGTAAAATGACTATTAAATCTAACGCTGGATGTGATTTTTTTTACTTTATGTCTAAAACTACTGTCACCCAATAAACTCCATGGTTCAAACTCAAGACATTTTGAGTTATAAGTTAACACAAACACCTAGAGCTTTTATGAGGATACAGTAGAGTGTCAGTATATGACGCTGAAGGTTGTTGGTTTGATCCTAGCTGATACCATGAGTTGTATAGGTCATATACCGGCGGTCAGTCAACCTACTCACTGTTCCTTGAAACGTTAAATCTCTAGATTTAGCTGTTAATCAACTACTAGGCACATACTTTTGTCAGTGACTGACAACTGCCCTGCATGATTAAGAATCATTGGTAGGAGATAGAATAGCTGTAGTACGAAAGTATGCCCCGTCCTGGAATCGAACCCATTATCACTCGATCATTAGACTTGCACACTGCCAACTGAGCTAGCCAGGCAGCTACCATGAGTTTTATTCGATAAACTTCACAAGTACTTAAAATAGATAGACATGGATTGTTTAAAAAAAAACTAAAATAAATAACGGCTACTTACTTTGATTTATAAACTCTACTTCCGATGTCACTGAGTCATCATCCTCATCGTCATTGTTATCATTATCAAGTTCAGCATCATACACAGCACTATTGTCATTATTCAATGTGTAATATCTATGATCTCTGGAAGCAACTCTACTGTTGAAAGATGTTAGGGGCTGTATAGCTTCTTTATCAACCAAGTCAAGTGGTTGCCACTCTGACATTTTAGGTTTCATTTCTTCTACTTAGGCTTAAAGAAAAAAGCTTACTGTTACCACTAATAACATGATAATACAGCAGTGTGGGGAATCACAGGACCGATATGATTCTTCACACGGCAAGAATGACAACCAGATCAACAAATTAAGATGAAAAAGACAAGGTAAATGACAATTATATGTTACCAATTTTTATCAGTAGCTCTCCTAACCCCACAATGGTTCTAGTTTTCTAGATTACCTCAAGGTTTTGAACGAGTCAAGAGTTATTTTAGAAGAACCTTGAGGTAATATAGAAATTTAGAACCGTTGTGAAGTTGGCAGAACCACCCCAAAAGAGAATTTTGTGCTGCTTAGACTGCACTAGGTCTGATAAAAATCGGTTTCGTATAATTGGCATTTACCCAGTTTTTTCATTTAAATTAGTTGATCTGTTCACCATTCTTGCCGTGTCAGGAACCATACAGGTCACGTGATTCCCCACACTGATACAGTATAACCTCTGCAGAGCCGCCCTCTGCAGAACAAATCTTCTGAGCAACAACAGCTTTTGATATTTCCCTTATTGTAGTTTAAATAGAATTGAACCTCTGCAGAGCAGTTCAACAGGTTCTAACAGCAACACAGTTTAGCTCTCCCAGTGGATGTTGTTTAAGAGAGATTGTATTGTATTTTAGCAATGTCAACACATAATTGTACACTTCTAGCTGATCCACCATAGTTTAGTAGAACAAAGAACTACAATTGCAAACATAGGTAAAAATTGGATAATTGCTCTCCATCTAAGCCCAAAAGATCAATAAGCATTTATCTAACTATGGTTTAAAAATTGGAAAAAATTAAATTGATCAATGGAAATAATCGAACAACGCTTTTCGATCAATCATCAATTACATAATAGAAACATTTACTCAGGTTTTCTGGAAATATATCACAATACATTGCAATGGTTTAAGTGATTTTGTTTCATATAATAGAATATTTAATAATGCATAGTAAACTTACAATTGGTGGTTTGGTGGTTGTAATTGTTAAACAAAAGAAATAATTTTCAGAATTCAGTATCCAATCAGTATTGGAAAGGGGGACTACAATGTATATATTGTCCAATAATGGCGATTTCCGTGTCGCTGACTAAAAATATCAACAATGATCTCAATGATTTACAATGATAGTAGTAGAAGTAGTAAAAATGTACCTATCATGGTTTAATTAAGAAGAATTTTAATCCCATGAAATGTTTTTCCTTTAGTAATATTAATGGATTAAAACTAAAATTTCTCATTGTCAATAAAAATGAATTACCGACATAAGTGATAATCGATTATTAAACTTCATAATCGATTGTCTCCCACTTCCACTAAAACAATCAATTATTGATTATAATCAATCATCGTTTAAGCCCTACATCTAACTAAAGAATTATTTCTTATGAATAAGGTAAGCCTTTACAGCAATCTTCACGACATTTTTCTAAAACACTAGCCTAATAATTGGTCACCATACAGCAAAATGTGTAACTTTTTACTAGCCCCGGTGTCAATTTTTAGTTAGCTACTGGTTTAAAGCTAGTTGGTAAAGGGATTGGAGACAGCTCTGATATAGACCTTGGATTCCAGCTTACTATATGCATTTTTGACCATCATTATAATGATGTGACAAACAAACAGTTCAAACAAAAATAAAAAACATAGAAGTCTGTTCAGAGCATTTAGAAAGAAAACTATGCCAAAATCATCAACACTAAATAGTCGTCCATTCAATTATAAATGCGTTCCAAGAAGCACTGATAATACACCACAAATCTCACACCCTTCAATGGTTACTACACTTCAAAATACACCAGATAATAACACAACAAGATCACTACACACTCCTGACCCTATCAACCAGACACCTAATACACCTGACACTTTCGACCAGTTACCTCATCCAGCTGAAATTTTATCACCTATACCACTCAGCCAAACTATTAATCAATTATCTGAAAGTCAATTTTCTGATCATTCAAGATTATTCATGGAACTAAATCAGACAAAAGATCATTGTTCTGTCCTTGAAGAAGAAAATCAAACTTTAAAACAGCAGGTGAAAAAAGCAGAGGACAAAATTAAGACTCTCACTAACAGACTGCAGAAGGCACTGCAAGAACAAAATAAAAAAGAAAAATCAGTTAATATAAATTTACAATCTACACCAGATATACAAAATACTCAAGCCAAGAATAAAATAGCTGAACTGTCAGCAAAGTCTTTGATACTAGAGGAAGAAAATAACAAACTTAAAACTAACAACAAACAAATCACTACAGAGAACAAAAAACATAAAAAACTCATTGATGAACTTTCATTAAAAATAGACAACAATACAGACTCTTTGCTCAGGAACCTCACAGAGGATGTTAACTCTCTTAAAATAGCAATTACTAAGATAGATGACAAAATAAAACAAACGCCAACAAGAGAAAACATTGAACAAACATGCAATAAAATAATGTCAGAAATAAAACAAGAAATAAACCATCTTAAACAACAGCCATCTCAAACACTGGCTCATCACCAAACTAGACAAATAGATACATTGAACATACTACAAGATAATACTCATTCAAACGTTCAAGACAAGGTGAATATTACATCAAACACCAATATACCTACACATGAAAGCACAAATAATGACTTTAAAACAACAGAAAACAAAAAGATGCATGTTTGCATAATTGGGGACTCTGTTACCAAAGTACTCGACCCAAGACGCTTAACTGGAGAAAAATACAGTGTAAACATTAAATCTAATTCAGGGGCAAAAATTTCTCATCTCAAACATCTTGTAAATTCTCAAAGCATAAAAAATCTCACCACATGTGATGCTGTAATTATTCATGTAGGAACGAATGACATTTCGGCCGGCACAAAAACAGAACACATTATAGAGCAGTACAATGATCTAATAACAAGTGTAAGGGCAGCAAACAAAAATGCAAAAATAATAATCTCATCTATTTTACCAATAGACTCAACAACTAATGCACCCAAACAAATCAGTGAAGTTAACACAATTTTAGCTAACATTTGCCAGTCTGAAAATTTACATTTCATGGATCACAATAACAAATTTACACATGAAGGGAACATAAGAAAGCACCTCTTTCATGATACATTGCACCTAACCAGAGTGGGAGCTGCTCATTTCGCAAAAAGCATAATGGCATCTATTAATTATTGTTTAAATACAGGATACAACAGAGACACAATCTACAGGACCAAGCATCTATCTCAACCAAGCTTCAAAAGAGAATACAACAGAAATAATACAAGCTCAGCCGGAAATTTTCACCAATGGAGCCTCCACCGACCATTTCATCGGACGATACCCCCCTGGTTCAAGATGTACCTTCCTTCTCCAATTCCATAGACCAAAATTGCATGGATTCAAAAACTGACAATGAACAAATTCAAAAGGACTCTAGTCATGAAAATTTCTTTACAAAAAATGGACTAAAAATTATGCATTTAAACATTCATTATCTTTATCCAAAATTTCATGAATTACAATACTTAGTTTCGGAACATCCTGATCTAGATATCATCTGCCTAAGTGAGACATTTTTAAGTGATTCTTTTAGTGACAATGAATTTCAGCTTAATGGATACCAATTATTTAGAAAAGACAGAAAAACCAATGGAGGAGGACTTATTATCTATGTTAGGAATAAATTACGCTGTGAAAGACTAGTACATCTTGAAACGGACACTGTGGAAGCAATCTGGTTGGATATAAAATTATCAAAACAAAAACCCTTTCTTATTGGATACATCTATAGACCACCATCAGCCACTGCAAATTGGATAAAAGAAATTGACTCAACTCTTGAAAAAAACTTTGACAATAATAAAGAAATTTTGTTACTTGGAGATTTTAATTTCAATTTACTGAACAACTCAGCATCAAACTCTACTTGGATTAATTTAATTGACTCATTTAACTTTGTGCAATTAGTTGATAAACCAACACGTGTAACTCCCACATCAGAGACTTTAATTGATCATTTGTATACTAATGTACCATGTAACATTGCTGAAGTTAATGTACCATTTTTATCTATAAGTGACCATTTTCCTATTTGTATTACACGTAAAATTGACAATAAGGTGGACAAAGACCCATTTCATAACACCATAAAATATAGATCTTTAAAAAATTTTGACATTAAAAAGTTTAGGCATGATCTTCAAAATCAACCTTGGTCTGTTTTAGATACTTTTGATGATCCTGATGACGCTTTAGACTTCTTTGTAAAAATCTTTACTGAAACTCTGAATCAACATGCACCAGAGAAAGTGAAAAGGGTTAAATATAAAAATCAACCTGATTGGTTTAACAGTGATATATCTGAGACACTTAAATTTAGAGATCAAGCAAAAAAATTAGGCAACTCTGATCAGTACAAGCATCTTAGAAATAAAGTAAAACTACAAGTACAAAAAGCAAAAACTGAATTTTATCAAAAAAACATCAATGAAAATAGCAAAAATCCTAAATCCTTATGGAAAAATTTAAAAGATCTTTCAGGAAAGAAAACCCAACATCAATCTAATCTAATTAATGATGATCATGGTATTATGCTAACAGATCCTAAACTCGCAGCTGATAGCTTCAACAATTACTTTATTAGTATATTTGAGTCTGCTCCAAACCTTAATGACAATTTAAATGAATGTACTAAGACAAAAATCAAAGACTTTGTTGAAACAAAAACTGAATCAGACACATTTTTTGACATTCCACCAATTTCCTTCAACTTTATTGAAAAAGAATTACAAAACCTTGACCCAACTAAATCAACGGGTCTTGATGGACTAGCACCTAAATTTCTCAAAGTAACAGCAGATATTATAGCTAGACCCTTAGAAAAAATCTTCAATTTAAGCATAGAAACATGCAAATACCCTAATACATACAAAATAGCTAAAATTACTCCAATATTCAAAAAAGGTAGTAAAAGCGACAAAAAGAACTATCGACCAATATCTATTCTCCCTGTTCTATCTAAAATATATGAAAGACATGTATGCCTTCATGTAACAAAATATTTTGAAGAAAACAATCTCTTCAGTAATAATCAATCAGGTTTTCGCAAATCCCATTCATGTGAAACAGCTCTAGTAAATATTGTTGATGAATGGATAAACAATATTAATGAAAATAATCTCATCGGCACAGTTTTCCTTGATCTAACTAAGGCATTTGACTTAATAAACCATAAACTCCTACTACACAAGTTAAAATGTTATAAGTTTGGGGACAAAAGTGTAGATTGGTTTCTCTCTTACTTAACTCATAGACATCAAAAAGTATGCTTAGCAGGTGAATTGTCCGAATCGCTTGAAATTAATGCAGGTGTACCACAAGGTTCAGTACTTGGTCCAATACTCTTCTTGATCTATATCAATGACCTGCCTTTATTTGTACAAAAAGCACAAATGTTTGCAGACGACACCACATTAACAGCAAGTGGAAGAAATAAAGATGACGTTAATGTCAAACTTCAATCACAATTGGATTCTGTACAAACCTGGTGTGACATAAATGGCATGGTACCAAATGCTTCAAAGACAAAATCAATGTTTATTTCAGCTTCTAATCATTATGAAAAATCCAACAACAATTTGGCAACGCCTTACCTTCAATTGAATAATGAACCTTTAGAGCAAGTTTCGGGGCAAAAACTATTAGGGGTACATATTGACAAAAATCTGAACTGGAAGCTGCAAGTGGAAGCTACACTTAAACAATGTAACAGATTGTTATACCTACTTCTTAGAATCAAGCAATTTCTTAATTTACATACCAGAAAACTCTATTTCAATGCTTACATTCTTCCTCATATTGATTACTGCTGTACTATATGGGGATCATGCAATATGGACTTATCCAATGCAATTCTAAAATTTCAAAAAAGAGCTGCTCGTATAATCCTAGACCAGCCATTCGATGCACCATCTGAGGAATTATTTAAACGACTAAATTGGATGAAATTTGCAGACCGTGTTGACTACAAAAAAGCAATTCTTGTCTACAAATCCCTAAACAACTATGCTCCTGGTTACTTAAACAGTAAATTTGTTTTTTGCAACAACTCTAAATTAAGGTCAAATTCTAATAAACAATTGCAAGTCCCAAAACCAAATCTTGAATTCTTCAGAAAATCTTTAACATATTCAGGATCAGTTATATGGAATGAAATTCCTCTTAACATTCGACTCGCGAAAAGTTTAACATCATTCAAAAATCAATACCTTAAATGGAAATCTCACTAAATGAAAAATGGTCTTTGTCCACAGTTAATATTCACTCTCTTTTATTTCAGGCTTGTTCTTCCTTACTTATCATCTTTCATTTTGTTAATTTATCATGTTTTTCACTATGTAAATATTGTAAATAACTTGTAGATGTTTTATAAGAGGTCCACATGGAAGATTGGATTTATCCAAATGTGTAGCCTCATTAAATAAAGGCTTTATTATTATTATTATTATTATTATTATTATTATTATAATAATTGACTGCATTATATAATATCTAAACTCAATTAAATTGAATCCAAAATTGGATTCTTATGATCAATGCCTGTATGTATAGTAAATGCTTTTATCATTTATGTTATATTCATCTGCTCAATATTAGGACAGCATCTAACTTGCAAGCAGGAGGTCATGTATGCCTTCAATCCCTGCACTGGGCACTTAAGTTAGGTCTTAACTTTTCCTCCTTCTCCTCCTTCAAATTCAACAGTTAATACGGTACTGTGACTCTAGTCTAGACAACCCTTCCTAGGAAAGACTGAACTATACAACTGAACACTCAAGTAAACTAAACTGTATGTGACACTTTGAAGATGACAATGTTATATCATGGTATATATCGAATGAGACTGAGGGGAGCATAGTATATGTTAACCTTGTTAGGTTTTCTAAGTAAGAGGAGAGTAAGATAGAACGATAAAGGTTGTTCCTCTTAACAACAGAATAAACAAAAATTTAGGAATCATCCACCAAATTGGAGACATTCTCCCAATGGGGAAATGTCTCCATATCAGGAGACAATTGAGCTGAAATAGACTTTCCAATAGTCTCTAGATATGGAGACAACTGTTCACAGAGTTACAGACTCACCTTTTTAATCGGGCAAATTAATATCACATACAGTGAACTCAACAGTCCCGGGTCAGTAACGAAACAAACGAGGCATGTCTCTTTAAAAGGAAAGTTGTGGGAATCAAAACGAGGCATGTCTCTTTAAAAGGAAAGTTGTGGGAATCAAACCTGCATAAATCAATAAACAAATACTTCTACCTTACCATGCTATAATAATTTAATTGTGTTTATTTGCAAGTAATTTTCTGCAAATTGTTAAATCAATGTCGTAAACTCGATAGTAACGGGTCGCACTTGCCAATTCCGGGTCACGTGACAGATACTTGTCCCTTTAATCAGGGGTAGTCTCAACAGTGTTATATTTATAATCAATAAAACAGGCGACTTTTTGTCAATAAAGACTTTATCTCACATTTTCTTCTGAGTTAGACAAAAAAAAATTGTAAATGAAAGATCTAAGCATGTCACTTACAGTTAACTATTGCATATAATTTATAAAACAAGTACAATAAATGCAATTAATTGCAAGTGAAAAGTAAAACTCAAAATACCAAACAATAATTGTAAATTTTATTCACAAATATCTTCCACATATGATAAAATTAAGTATAAAATCAATTTTGACAGTTAAAAATACTTTTGAACTAAAAAAACTGAATATGGGTTAAGTTGTCCGTGGGTTTAGTTGTCCATGGGTTGAGTTGTATCGAGTCTGTTGATTATTAGTTATTGTTATCAAAATGAGTGTAAATTGGCGTTGATAAACAAATATTTAACATTGATCTGTCTTTTTTTGTAAAACATTCATAACCTTGAGAATGTCCCTTAGACTGACCCAAAATTGTCACATGCTAACCAGGTCAAATTGTCTGCATAATTGTCAACACATAAATAGATGAAACTAATCTATGAGTTTAATCGGGATCACCGATAAATTTCCTGCAAAATGATGAGCAATAAGTACTTATTTTATCTAACTTGAGGAGATAAATTGCTATTATTTCGAACGCATGGACGAAAAGTTCACCTACTTTCGCTTTGGTTGGAAACGACGCTGTCAAGTGTTCCATGACCATGACTTCCGGTAGAGAAATGTCAACATCGCAAGTTTATGTAAAAGTAGCCAAGTGGTTAGTGAACATGACTTAAATATCATATAATCAAAAGATTGAGTTATTAAGGATTCATTAGTAGCCTGGAACCCCATTGTATCGATCTACTTAATTGTAAACATCAAATTTCAAAACAACATAAACCATTTATCTTGTTATTTCTGCATTTCAATAGTCTTTAATGTCCATTTAATCCAATTATATCAAAGTTTCTTCAATAAGTTTTAATTTCGGCTAATAACTTGTTAATATACACAAGGGGGGTAAGTCTGAGGGAAATATTACGTCACGCCATTGTATCCATGCATTGTGGGAAAACAGTTCAAAATATGGAAGGCCAGAGTTGTTTTAGTGCTTACAACTGTTGACATACTGACAGAGTCCCTCTCTCTTAAAATATTATTAATCATTTAAAGGAAAGCAAACGAAGACATCAGAGGTAGGTTTTATAAGATCTTACACAAGAAACTTTCAGAAACATGCAGAAAAACAAGTATAAATGGAGAAATCATGCAAAAAATGCTACTATAGACATGTTTCCATCGTAAAATTCCATCAAAAGCCATGTAACAGTAAATTTGACCTAGTTAACGGTGTAAACAATCGGTAGGTGGCGTTGCAATCAAAATACCGCGAGATCAATAAATAGCACGATACAATGGATAGATCGATACAATGGGGTTCGAGTATACTGTTATAAAAAAGTGACCCGAAATTGTCAATGACCCGGAACTGTCGAGTTTACTGTAAGGTAAAGCCAGAATTGATGGGAAATTGTTGTATATTTTGTTATGGCCAAGGCTCAGGGATAGTTTGTGTCCGACAAGTCATCATTCTGCATCATGGAATAGCCTCAATAGAGATCAACTGAGATTTATTCAATTATGAAATATATGCACGTTAAAGAACGAGCATTTAATTTAAAACAGCAGTTCACCCTCTTGCCTCTCCATTTTTCCTGGACAGCTTTGATAAAAAATAAGTTTCAGAAAAAAAGTGAATAAATTCAAGAAAATAAGTGAAATTTAATACCATCACATTAGTGTTGTTTACGTTCTTCCTCTTTAGCGTCTAAAAGCAAATGTTTCGATATTGATAAAGGGAGGTAAGTCTTGTCATTACATTGGTTTGGATAAAGACCAATGCTTCCGTTCCCCTGCGCTCCACAAACGGTTGGACTAAAGATTAGTATGAACGGAACAATACTGGGTCTGAGGTTTTTATCAAGCACATTCCACGCTAAAATATGGCTGATAGATCCAGTTGTTAATAGAAAAGATATTAAGATATATTTCAACCATCTATACAGTTTTGGTATCAGTCATAGGCTGGCGGCACGGTCCCGAGCAATCTGGTTAAAACCTGGTCTAAAAGTTTCCGCTCACCTACTCGCTAATTTAGACGCTCTATACTGGATATCTGTTTACGGAGATTGGGTCCCGAGTAACAAATTTCATATGAAATTAAATACATAGGCCACAACAAGTTGATCATGTGTTCTACGGATTTTTCTGGGAAAAAATGGGGCGCACGAGCGAAGAAAAAAAAAATCTTAATTTCAGTTGCTTAATATAGCAGTTTGACCAAATTTTTATGAGCGAGCGAGGAAATAAAAATATTTCAGTTTTTGTAAAAACCCTCAAATTAGGGTGAGAGCGAATCCATAGAACATATATGATCAACTTGTTGTGGCTATATATAATTTAAGTATAGGTGGATCTAGACCGAGCTGCCTGTCTATGGTATAAGCTAGTGCACTCCTTACCAAAAAGGGCATTTGTGAACCATTATGTCATTTTGTCTCTTGCTATACAAGTAACAATGCAATGACTGATTTTCTTCTTCCATGAAAGTACAGTCCACCTTTGGTGCATTACGAACCGTAATTACACCGAGTGAAGATCATCAGAGAAATACACTAAAATTTGGACTTGGCCTACGTCGCTGAAGTTAGCAAATTTTTTTTGCTAGCAAAATTGGCCACAAAGTGCTATTTTTGCTAGCAATTTTTTTACTGGGATAATGGTGTATACCACGTTAGAGGTCTGACTCAGGGTTATCTCGTTGGCATAGTGGCTACCCTTAGAGAATTCCGTGGATTGGACCAGAAATAACAAAATGTCGGTACTTTACGTTTTGTGTATAAAATCAGCACTCAGATGGGCCATGTTTCAGGGCTCGAATCTCATGTTAAAGCGATTTGGCCGGATACGGCGGATACCACGCGTGAGGTCTGATCTAGGGCTATCACTTGGGCATAGTGGCTACCCTGGGAAAAGCCGGGTACTGGCGTATACAAGGCGAGAGGTTATACCTAGGGCTATCACGTGGGCATAGTGGCCACCCTTAGAAAATTCCGTCGACTCGGACTCAAACGGGCAATGTTTCAGGGCTCGAATCTCATGTTAAAGCGATTTCGCCGGGTACTGGCGTATACAAGGCATGAGGACCGACCAAGAGCTATCACGTGGGCACAAAAGCCACTCTGGGAAAATTCCGAGGGCTCGGGCCAGAGACCACTAAGTGTCGGTACTTTACGTTTTGTGTATAAAATCAGCACTCGGATGGGCCATGTTTCAGGGCTCGAACGTCGAGTTTAAGCGATTTCGCCCGGTACTGGCGTATACCAGGCGAGAGGTCCGACCTAGGGCTATCACGTGGGCACAGTGGCCACCCTGGAAAAATTCCGTGGGCTCGGGCCAGAGACCACTAAGTGTCGGTACTTTACGTTTTGTGTATAAAATCAGCACTCGGATGGGCCATGTTTCAGGGCTCGAACGTCGAGTTTAAGCAATTTTGTCCGATACTGGCGTATACCAGGCGAGAGGTCCGACCTAGGGCTATCACGTGGGCACAGTGGTCACCCTGGGAAAATTCCGTGGGCTCGGGCCAGAGACCACTAAGTGTCGGTACTTTACGTTTTGTGTATAAAATCAGCACTCGGATTGGCCATGTTTCAGGGCTCGAACGTCGAGTTTAAGCGATTTCGCCCGGTACTGGCGTATACCAGGCGAGAGGTCCGACCTAGGGCTTTCACGTGGGCACAGTGGCCACCCTGGGAAAATTCCGTGAGCTCGGGCCAGAGACCACTAAGTGTCGGTAATTTGCGTTTTGTGTATAAAATCAGCACTCGGATGGGCCATGTTTCAGGGCTCTAACGTCGAGTTTAAGCGATTTCGCCCGGTACTGGCGTATAACAGGCGAGAGGTCCGACCTAGGGCTATCACGTGGGCACAGTGGCCACCCTGGGAGAATTCCTAGGGCTCGGGCCAGAGACCACTAAGTGTCGGTACTTTACGTTTTGTGTATAAAATCAGCACTCGGATGGGCCTTGTTTCAGGGCTCGAGCGTCGAGTTTAAGCGATTTCGCCGGGTACTGGCGTATACCAGGCGAGAGGTCCGACCTAGGGCTATCACGTGGGCACAGTGGACACCCTTGGAAAATTCCGTGGGCTCGGGCCAGAGACCACTAAGTGTCGGTACTTTACGTTTTGTGTATAAAATCAGCACTCGGATGGGCCATGTTTCAGGGCTCGAACGTCGAGTTTAAGCGATTTCGCCCGGTACTGGTGTATACCAGGCGAGAGGTCCGACCTAGGGCTATCACGTGGGCAAAGTGGCCACCCTGGGAAAATTTCGTGGGCTCGGGCCAGATACCACTAAGTGTCGGTACTTATGTTTGGTGTATAAAATCAGCACTCGGAAGGGCCATGTTTCAGGGCTCGAACGTCGAGTTAAAGCGATTTCGCCCGGTACTGGCGTATACCAGGCTAGAGGTCCGACCTAGGGCTATCACGTGGGCACAGTGGCCACCCTGGGAAAATTCCGTGGGCTCGGGCCAGAGACCACTAAGTGTCGGTACTTTACGTTTTGTGTATAAAATCAACACTCGAATAGACCATGTTTCAAGGCTCGAACGTCGAGTTTAAGCAATTTCGCCCGGTACTGGTGTATACCAGGCGAGAGGTCCGACCTAGGGCTATCACGTGGGCACAGTGGCCATCCTGGGAACATTCCGTGGGCTCGGGCCAGAGACCACTAAGTGTCTGTACTTTATGTTTGGTGAATAAAATCAGCACTCGGATGGGCCATGTTTCAGGGCTCGAACGTCGAGTTAAAGCGATTTCGCCCGGTACTGGCGTATACCAGGCGAGAGGTCTGACCTAGGGCTATCACGTGGGCACAGTGGCCACCCTGGGAAAATTCCGTGGGCTCGGGCCAGAGACCACTAAGTGTCGGTACTTTACGTTTTGTGTATACAATCAGCATTCGGATGGGCCATGTTTCAGGGCTCAAACGTCGAATTTAAGCGATTTCGCCCGGTACTGGCGTATAACAGGCGAGAGGTCCGACCTAGGGCTATCACGTGGGCACAGTGGCCACCCTGGGAAAATTCCGTGGGCTCGGGCCAGAGACCACTTAGTGTCGGTAATTTAGGTTTTGTGTATAAAATCAGCACTCGGATGGGCCATGTTTCAGGGCTCGAACGTCGAGTTTAAGCGATTTCGCCCGGTACTGGCGTATACCAGGCGAGAGGTCCGACCTAGGGCTATCACGTGGGCACAGTGGCCACCCTGGGAAAATTCCGTGAGCTCGGGCCAGAGACCACTAAGTGTTGGTACTTTACGTTATGTGTATAAAATCAGCACTCGGATGGGCCATGTTTCAGGGCTCGAACGTCGAGTTTAAGCGATTTCGCCCGGTACTAGTGTATACCAGGCGACAGGTCCGACCTAGTGCTATCACGTGGGCACTGTGCCAACCCTGGGAAAATTCCGTGGGCTCGGGCCAGAGACCACTAAGTGTCGGTACTTTACGTTGTGTGTATAAAATCAGCACTCGGATGGGCCATGTTTCAGGGCTCGAACGTCGAGTTTAAGCGATTTCGCCCGGTACTGGCGTATACCAGGCGAGAGGACTGACCTAGGGCTATCACGTGGGCACAGTGGCCACCCTGGGAAAATTCCGTGAGCTCGGGCCAGAGACCACTAAATGTCGGTAATTTACGTTTTGTGTATAAAATCAGCACTCGGATGGGCCATGTTTCAGGGCTCTAACGTCGAGTTTAAGCGATTTCGCCCCGTACTGGCGTATAACAGGCGAGAGGTCCGACCTAGGGCTATCACGTGGGCACAGTGGCCACCCTGGGAAAATTCCGTGGGCTCGGGCCAGAGACCACTAAGTGTCGGTACTTTACGTTTTGTGTATAAAATCAGCACTCGGATGGGCCATGTTTCAGGGCTCGAGCGTCGAGTTTAAGCGATTTCGCCGGGTACTGGCGTATACCAGGCGAGAGGTCCGACCTAGGGCTATCACGTGGGCACAGTGGACACCCTTGAAATATTCCGTGGGCTCGGGCCAGAGACCACTAAGTGTCTGTACTTTACGTTTTGTGTATAAAATCAGCACTCGGATGGGCCATGTTTCAGGGCTCGAACGTCGAGTTTAAGCAATTTCACCCGGTACTAGTGTATACCAGGCGACAGGTCCGACCTAGGGCTATCACGTGGGCACTGTGCCAACCCTGGGAAAATTCCGTGGGCTCGGGCCAGAGACCACTAAATGTCGGTACTTTACGTTTTGTGTATAAAATCAGCACTCGGATGGGCCATGTTTCGGGGCTCGAACGTCGAGTTTATGCGATTTCGCCCGGTACTGGCGTATACCAGGCGAGATGACTGACCTAGGGCTATCACGTGGGCACAGTGGCCACCCTGGGAAAATTCCGTGAGCTCGGGCCAGAGACCACTAAGTGTCGGTAATTTACGTTTTGTGTATAAAATCAGCACTCGGATGGGCCATGTTTCAGGGCTCTAACGTCGAGTTTAAGCGATTTCGCCCGGTACTGGCGTATAACAGGCGAGAGGTCCGACCTAGGGCTATCACGTGGGCACAGTGGCCACCCTGGGAAAATTCCGTGGGCTCGGACCAGAGACCACTAAGTGTCGGTACTTTACGTTTTGTGTATAAAATCAGCACTCGGATGGGCCATGTTTCAGGGCTCGAGCGTCGAGTTTAAGCGATTTCGCCGGGTACTGGCGTATACCAGGCGAGAGGTCCGACCTAGGGCTATCACGTGGGCACAGTGGACACCCTTGGAAAATTCCGTGGGCTCGGGCCAGAGACCACTAAGTGTCGGTACTTTACGTTTTGTGTATAAAATCAGCACTCGGATGGGCCATGTTTCAGGGCTCGAACGTCGAGGGCTATCACGTAGGCACTGTGCCAACCCTGGGAATATTCCGTGGGCTCGGGCCAGATACCACTAAGTGTCGGTACTTATGTTTGGTGTATAAAATCAGCACTCGGATGGGCCATGTTTCAGGGCTCGAACGTCGAGTTAAAGCGATTTCGCCCGGTACTGGCGTATACCAGGCGAGAGGTCCGACCTAAGGCTATAACGTGGGCACAGTGGCCACCCTAGGAAAATTTTTGTAAGGTGTATACATAGATGCCAGACACGCGTTTTAAAGGAAAATTTGTGCCTGGCACCTGTGGTTGTATAGATTTCCATGGACATAAATGGGACCCAAGTATGGTGTCTTCCAAAGGGGTCAGTGAGATTGCCTGATTAAAAAATATAAATCTGCCGTTATCCGAAACCACTCGTAGACTTTTAATTCACCTAACTTCATAAAGTGAAGCAAAAGCAATTGCATACAAGATTGCTTAAAACAATTTGCATTTTTTCCTGGTTTGACTTGGAGATGGCGTCCCTAAATCCCTTAGGTGCGTTCTACCACTGATTAACAGCTGCACTTATCGAAACAAAATGAAAATACATGTAACTTACTTGGTGTCTTTTTAAGGTCTTGAAAACTATCAAAACATCCAAAGTCAGAATGCAAATCTTCGACAATGCGTTAATTGCTTTTAAAAGTCCATTTTCCAGAAGTATACTCGCCAAATACGGTAATTTGCATTACAAGTTCCACTTTAGTGTTATCATCATAGATTCTCATTGAATGGGTCACGTGACAAGTATTAAACTAATAAACTGCGACAGCTGGGTATTAACGACCATATAAAAGGTATTCAACAGATTTGTACGCCTAGAAAAAGTCAATATTAATATTATAAAACCGGGCATATTTATTCGGAGCTTCTCGGTGATAGCTACGATCGTCACTTTACGGAATCACCCGAACGGTTTCCCGAATGAGGCATGTTGCGTTCTTAATTACATCGACGATTGATAGATCACTTATAAATCTGTGACTATAATGGGCATATTATGAAAGATGAACAATATTATGGCAGTGTACATAATATATGTCAATAGTCTACTAAATTAGGCCATGCCAAATTGGAATTCTGTTAAGGCTTAAAGCCTAACCTAGGTGCCTATTCACAAAAACACACAAACAGAAAAAGAAAACACAAATACTTTTTACGGCAAAAAAACAATGTTTTTTTTTCAATGGAGTAACATCCTCATAATATAAAACGTTGGTCTGAATTTCATATAAAATGACTAGTGTTTTTTTTTCCACGTAAAATATACAAAGTATATTGTATTAATGACGCGGTTACGATAAATTGCTTACGAGCAATAACGTCGTTGCCGAACACAATTTTCCCTGAATTAAATTGTAGTATCGAATCCCGGAACATCGGAATTATTTAAGAAAATTTTACCAACAATTTTGCTTTTTATTCTGATTTACGACTCTAAAACCTACGCGCACGCGGACGCTTAACAAAATTCCGATATTGCATGGCCTTGGAGCAAAGACATAGATAGATTAGAGATACGTTTCGGCATCATACAGGGGTGTTCGATGTTTTGATAACTTTCGTTGGTGTTTTATTGACTTAAACATATTTTAGAAATCTAACATAGCCTATTGTATGAAATTAAAAATATTAAAACCGTGAGTTTTCTGCGGTGATTAGCAACAGTTACCGGCTTTGTCGTATTTTATACAATTGTTTCCACTGTAGTGCACTCTCTAATGAAAACTCGACAATTAGTATTTTCATCAGCGTCTTCTATTACTTGCACAAAATCAATAAATAAGTAACTATTTCCTTACATAAAAGTATTCCATGTAAACGGAAATGTTTGCAAAATATTTGAAGTCAATAAAAAACGTTGTCACCGAAACAGTTTTTATGTTTCGGTTGGTTTATAAAAGGATTCCAAATATATATTTTACCGATGTGCATGTCTTACATATTTGTTTGTGGTGTGATAGATCTATGTTTTGCAAATGGAATGAAAATGTATCACATTATAAGATGGTGATTTCATCAACGTTTTGCCACGTCTTACAGCAAAATAACATCCGGAGATAACATAAAAAATGAGTCGGAGATTGCTCTTTTGATGGCTTGCTTAATACCCGGGGTGCGTTTCGAATTGAAACTTTATTTGGACAAAAAATAATAGGTAATGACTTCCACAGTTTTCATCACAAAAACAATCAGACGTGTGGGAGCATTCCCTAATCACATCATCTAAAATCATCAAGTCGACCCCTTTAAGAAATCTTGAATCGACGACCTCTGCAACTTGAACGTTGATATAAAATATAAGCAATGAACAAAACAAATTTATAATATATATAAATGTACATGTATTTGATTATGAAACATGATATAATAACATGCAATGATAAAGCAATCAACAATTTCGAGCATGATTGACTAAGGTTTGGTGCTTCATCCGCCTTACTAATAAACTATACAGCCTAAATTTTTAATAC
The DNA here is from genome assembly GCA_025267735.1 of Mactra quadrangularis. NCBI lineage: Eukaryota > Metazoa > Mollusca > Bivalvia > Venerida > Mactridae > Mactra > Mactra quadrangularis. Next base: position 6,404,596 of record CM046300.1, on the reverse strand, counting down.
TGCGCTACCTTTGGAATGGATTGGTTTATTCTAATGATTACACAAACACTTAATGTTATTTTGTACGAACTATAATTTTTGTTGGTCGATATTGTATTATTTTCCTTAATCAAATGTGTCTATCAAATCAAGGGACATTTATTTCAAAATTTATTCACGCTTCAAGTACGACCAAAAAAGGTTCATAAATGTTGAAATCAGTTATAGATTTATACCCTTTAAGAGACAATTTATTTTAGTAACCACTTTTTGATGGTTCATAGGGTGTTTATTACAAGTTTTACGGTATAATAATTATGGTTCATAGGGTGTTCATTACAAGTTTTACAGTATAACGATTATGGTTTATAGGGTGTTCATTACAAGTTTTACAGTATAATGATTATGATTTATAGGGTGTTCATTACAAGTTTTACAGTATAATGATTTTGGTTCATAGGGTGTTCATTACAAGTTTTACGATATAATGATTATGGTTTATAAGGTGTTCATTACAAGTTTTACGGTATAATGATTATGATTTATAGGGTGTTCATTACAAGTTTTACGGTATAATAATTATGGTTCATAGGGTGTTCATTACAAGTTTTACGGTATAATGATTATGGTTCATAGGGTGTTCATTACAAGTTTTACAGTATAATATTATGATTTATAGGGTGTTCATTACAAGTTTTACGGTATAATGATTCTATATGACAGTGCTATTATCAGGCTGACTTCTAGCGGCAGCCAGGGCGTCTTCCACGGCTGTATATATAGTCCTTCCATCACCAAATGTTGACTCAAACAACAAACCACGATTTCTTGGCATTTGAGACACTGATGTAGGGCTCTGCTCTGAAACCTGCGAGGGGATCAAACCATCAGCCCAAGTTGACCTAGCTACACAAGCATTCTTCCATTTACTGCATCGTACAGGAGCAGGGAAGCTACAACCAGGACAACAGTCTGGGCATGAAGGTTCCTCCTCGTAGCTGTACCAATTGTTCGTCCAATGGTTCAAAATAGCATCATTATTTGTAAACATTGTGAAAACCTTCATTCTTGAATGTCTATTATGACTGCTAGCTTTTGGAACATCGGGATAATCTGTGGAAGGTTCTATGGAGCAGCGGACTCTCTGTTTTTCTCTGAATTCCTCCCAGATATAATCAATGTATGCACGATGCATGTAGAATACAGGATCGTACCCAGCATACTCGTATGTATTCATATCACCTCCTACCCAGTTGTGTGGTCCAGCTGTCAAGTACTCGATGTCGCTCCTGAGGTCAGCTGTTGGTCTTGAAATTTCCTGGAAATAATAAAGAAACAGAAATATCTTTACAAAGATTCATAATGGAACTTAAAGAACAATTTTGTAACTGTTGTAGAGAACTTCTCAAAAGGAATTGATCATCGAGCTGTTAGAAAAAAAGTTCAGTAAGCTTTAAAGCTACTTGTTAAGGTTTTTGTTTTTCCATGCAAAAGACCGAGGTAACTGTGGCATGTCGCTATTCTCTTCAAATACAAGAAACGATAAAAAGTGCGTGTTTGATCTGTGTTATTCTTCAAATTTAACAATTTTCATTTTCAACTATCAAAAAAATCAACATTATAAGCTATGTACAATTTTTATAAACAATCGGCGGCCATTTTTGTCGCCATTTTGGATTCTGAAACCATGTGAAGGCAAACTTGTGTATGATGTGATTTTTCTTACAAGAAATACTATGTCCTACCATGCAGTTTTGGTGTAAGTTTCAGATTTTGGCAAAATTTGAATAAATCGCCATTGGCCCTTAGGCTAGATACACGGCGACAATACCACGTTAATATGATCCTTAAAACTCTGAGTCGAGCGGATTGTTTACTGTTTTCTTTTTGAGACCGTAGCATTTGTGATATCATAATCACGTGGTATTGCCACCGTGCATGTGTACACAAGTAAAGGCGAAACACCAAAAACTCTTAAATTTCTTGAATCACCAAAGCTATCAAATATATACACACATGTAATTGTATACAATGCCTTTAGTGGTTCAGAATGTTTATCTACATTGATAAATACATACAGAAAGCCTACACTGGGAATATATTCGTCGGATCTGAGGTCTAGTAACCAGTGAACTTCGTCTTCCATAGAAACGACGTAGATAGCCTTGATCATGTCTCCAATAAGCTGCTGGACCGGATACTACTGGGCCTTCGCCATTACCAAAATAAGATGGCGTCCAAATGACAGAGTTCACTGGGTTATCCATAGCGTTATCTATTGGACTAGCCCAATATGGTATGAATACATTTGGATCATAGCGTCGAAGTGCCTCCTCAAAGCTGAAAATGAAAACAATCAGAAAGTTGAAATTCTTTCCTCTAGACCGAATAACCGAACATTTGGAACGAAACTCGCGGAAAATCGCTTCCGTATTGAAAGGTAAACCTTCTCAGTTGACACTCTCTTTTGTCATGTCGAAGGTTTAGATGACAATTTTTTTATTTCTACTATAATTCTTCATGATTCTTCGATTGTTGGTGAAAAAAATATTGGACGATTATTACGACATTCCGAGTCAGCTATCGTTGATGGAACTGTTTACATGTCGTTTTCCGCTTTAACTTCACAATCATTGGAAGTGACGATACCAGTTAAAATTGTCTTCAGATCAAATTTATCTTAATGTACAGTAAAACTTCAAAGGCTTAAACTCGATGGTATATGACAAATCATACGAGCAAGCCGGGTGTTCGACTCATCCAATTTCGACATTTAAAGCAATGCTTTATTTCAGTTTTCTCCATTTAGCTTAACTGTACAAAGACTGGTCTTTTTTCTCCATACGGATGATGCTGATTCATAACCATAAATGACAGCAAAATGTCAACACAAGTACAGTACAACCTCTCTTGAGCAACACCCACTGGTAGTAACTAACGTGTGCTGCTATTCAGAGGTTGTTGCTCTACAGAGGTCAAGGTCAATTAAAATTAAGCCTAAGGGAAATATCAAAATATGTTGCTGTTCAGAAAATTTTCTCTGTAGAGGGTCTTTCCGCAAAGGTTATATTGTACTATGTATGTGTGTGGATTTCGCGTTTAATTTGATATGTACTTAAAGATTTCAAATGTATTTAAATGAGTTGACCTACTTACAATATTAGAAACATTCTATTCCATGGTAAGAATGAAGGTCCATTATAATGAAAATACACAATGGATGCATGTATTCTGGCAAATATATCTATAACACCATCCTGGGAAGAAACATAAACATAATATACAATACCATACATACAAAATGTAAAAATAATACAATCATTCATATATTAAAATATCAACGCACTATAGATAGCTTAGCTTCAATCTCGTAAGCTCTAAATCCTGCGCACAAATTTGAATCAAATGGTAAACTAAGTCATGAATAATTTCATCAGAGGATTTAAAGAAAACAAGTACAATTCACAAATTAGAGACTTTAGTCAGTTATCTTTCCCTCATAAAATCTGAAGCAATTCAATTGGTAAGTAGGTCGAACCTTACAGTTGGAATCCTCGGATTATATCATTGAATTCCAATGTAAGGATAACAAAATATTTCATCCAATATATTTCTTGTTGAATACGATATTAACAAAAGTGATGAAATTTAGATAGTTCTTTACCCTAAAAATACTTAATTTGAATTTCAAACAAATTAAATGATTTACAAAAAAGTTATTTAAGATTAATTCTGGCAGATTGACATTGAAAAGTAAGGGTAAAATCCGAGTAATCCAACTAATTGGACCTACATATTTGAAGAGTATACAAGGGGAAATAACTGACTAAGGTCCCTCATTAATGTGGATATTTTGAGACAAAGAAATATAATAGTTATTGTGTATTATTTGATTTGTTCCTTTTTTGACTGCTGTAAGAATTTGAAGCAAGAAAAAAGCAAGAGTTTATTTACAATTAGAAGATCACGTGACTATAGACCGAGATTATATTACAATTTGAAAGTATTAAAGCTCGCGCCAAATATGTAATACTTAATTCTAAACATTTATTTGTCTACACCGCGGTCAGTACGAGACCTCAACTGAATGACCGTCATAGAGAGATGTACGTTTTAAAAAGTTTTTCTTACCAAATATGCTCTCTTCATAGCCTCGTTAAACTGAAGTTTTTCTGCTGACGTCATCAGTCTATATTCCTTCCTTTTACGATACCCACTACTTGGATATAAAAAGTTCGGTCTGTTTGGTCTTTTCCCTGGTCCGGGAACGCCAAGATGTTCCCGCCAATCAATTGGCTGACCAGACATGGTTGACGTGAGATTACGTATGAACTGAACATCCCTTTCACCCACAGACCTATCAGGTCTTAGACTCCAGAATAAGTCCTAGAATGAAAACGAAAGAGATACACTGTTGAATAATCAAACATAAGCCAATCCATTGGAACCATCGAGTGATTTCGTAAAATGACTGTCGTCCAGATGCTCCAAATGCATTGGATTTATATGTTGGTATGAGAAAGAACGCACGTAAATCCAACTATAATGTCCTACTTACAAACTAGACATATTTTAATATTAGATACAAGACACATGGATCTTATGCACTTTGAGCTCTTTGATTCAGTACCCCCATCCATTTAAAAGAAATTGATGGAAATATCAAATGTATATGCATGCAATTAGTCTTTCCAAAATGACAAGCCTCATATAATAAAATCGTACTGAATTTGTTAATTTCCATGTCCATCAACCGATGATTTATCCTTATACATCGACATTATAGCTTGATTTCTTTTTCAGGGCCAGTTCTACAACTCGTGAAATCGATTCAGGATTGCTGGACGAGAACAATTGTGAATTAACCACTGGATCGCGACTTATTAAGTACATGTAGCTGTAAGCGTATCGACGATAACGCTATATTGAGAAACAAATATCAATTCCACATTCCCAGATCCATAAGTAGTAAGTACTTAATAAAGTACAAATATTTCTAAATACATGAGTATGCAGTAACACTGTTGAACCACTGACGTTTCGTTAGTAGTTACGCAATAATAAGTGTATAGAATGTTTTCTACAATCTTAGAATTTTCGCCCACAACCACGTTCTCTTCGTCCATTGCACTCCGAGGATGAATGCAGTTATAATTCCTAATAGCATAGTCAGTGAATCGGGCGTTTTCGACGATGTTTGGATTAATAATGATTCAAATAACTTATAATGGCGTCGTTATTGTCGAGGGATCCGTGTAAAATATTTTAAAATATCGCCGATGCTATAATCTCGTTGGTCGTATTTGGTTGCTCAAGAGAAAAAGAGTAACAAGCTACCAAACATCAGAGCTCATTACCAACGCACCTAGGTGCGTTGATATAATCTATTATCAAGATTTAAGCATTTTGTAGTCGACACCGGTTGCTTTAAGCTTATCAAAACAATGCATTTGAGATCACATGATAAGAAAATGGCCGTGAAAAAGTGAAGAAAGGGGTGTGTGAATGGACTCGTCTCCGCCATGAACAAGTTGTTGACTAAAATCAAGCTGGCGCATAGTCAATATCGGGCATCAGCAGATGTTTAGGAAGGCTTCACACCACCAAATATTTTAGCGGACATTAACATTTTCACGCAAGTATTTTTGATCGGAAAAAAGTAAAATTTACAAAGATAACTAATCAATTGTAAATATACTTGTTCAACGAAATCAATATTTATTTTATATTCATAACATCCGCCCCGATAGAATGTGAATATTAACCACAAAATATATACATCTTTGGAGAAGACATTAAACACGGCTGAGCGTTGATTTCAAACATTTTTGGAAATGCTTATACTTGTTCCTTTTATAAAAGTCGCCAAAGACAAAGCGACGCCTTGTGGTAAGCGAACTATAATCTCGTGATATCTCGCGCTGAACAGAGCACGTGCACTTACCTGTAAACAGCTGATCTGTGCATGCATAGGGTTAGTGGGTGAGATCTCTGAGTCTTTCATACATTGTAACGTTGAGTCAGGTACCATTATACATATTTGTTGATTAAGCGTCTGTGAGAAACATTGTTTTACATACACGCTCACAATTATGACCTGGAGGAACCAAAACTTTATCATCTCCTAAAATATATGTACTTAAAAATATCAATTGGTTGTGTTTGAAAATGATAGATTAAATTATAGTGCTGTACGACATATCTCTACAATTATCAGTAATGGATCGGAATGCGTTGAAAACATCATATTATGTAAATATAGTACATTGTATGTTTAATGGACCATATAATGTGGAAATCACTTTACTCAGCCAACAAAGTTTTATTTAACATCACCCGGGTCGATAGCGCAGTTGGTAGCGCGCCGGGATTTGAAATTGATTTGATAATATGGAGAAGTTTCCGGCTTTGTGGAAGGGTATGTAAGTACTGGTTAGAGACAAGGGTCCAGAAAAGCTAGGTTAGGTGCGCTGGACGCCGTAAAATGACCAAATTTGTGTTGACACGGCGTTAAACCCAGTAAAAAATCAACATAATAGAACACTACTACAATTTCTGTGTAATATAGTCACATAAAACATAACTATGCATTTTTTATATGTATAAATGTAAATAGAATGTAAATGCGTCTCGGATCGGTACCGGCCTTCTATGAGATATAGATTTTTATCCTTAAGGGCATAAATAAGATTTTAATTTTAAGTATTATAAAAAATCAATGTGCGACAATATTTAAAAGAGCAAGTCAAAGAAACTAAAGCCGTTTATTCTATTCTCTACTTGCTATTATTAGGAATTTAATCATAAATATACAAATAACATATAAACACGACGTCAAATTGTTTTGTGTAACTGAATTTACATACTGAAATAATAAAGGAATATGATATTTGTTATATCTTATGAAAACAATGCCATTTTCAAATCGAGTGCCGAGTAAAATGATATTTCGAAATGGTGATGACACTCTAAGAGTGATTATCGAAAGTACCCTTTATGAGCTAAGTATGCTAAATGAGCTTTATAAGTTAAATAATGCAATAGAGTTCCAATGAAAAAGACCATATTGTTTATTGCAAAATGATGCTTTTTCACAATCTTAAAGTCCCTATTGCTAAATTTCAATGAATAACGTCCTTCAATTAAGATTGTACGCTATTTAGACACATACGCACTTTTTCACAAAAATTCTTTCGAAAAAAGTTATCGTTTGTCAATTTCAGAATTTTGCAGTTCAAAGTCAGATGGATAATAAACATAAGTATGATATGATGCTCAAAAGGTATACACTAGTCTACATAATTAAATACTATTTGGAATAAATTGGCCAAAAATGACCGTATAATGAATGTGTCTTGCTTTTGACTTACGATGATATTTATCGTACGATTTTTGTGAAAAGCGCCACTGATTTGTAACTTTATTGTTAAACATTCCTTACAAGTAAGCTATTATTTTGCTATATTATATACACTTGTAAATCGTTTCACTTGCTATATATAAAATAGAAAAATAGATATTTCGACCAAAGCCTTTATCAAGAAATTATTTTCATGACTAGTTTAATGACTAAAGCGTTTAACTTACCATTATGGGTCAAATATATCCAAGAAATAAGTCTAAGTCAGTTTGTTAGAGATATTTTATATAATTAAGAGTGTATCAATTTCCTCATGTGTGTCAGACCTCTTGTTACATAGGTAATTGATACTGTTATAAATATGTCTTCTCTCAACAAAATTTACATATTTTTATGTTCTTATTTTGATTTTTATGTGATGATGAAAGTAATATTTTTTTAGTAGGCGGTCGGTTTGAGAAAACCAAGTTTCCTCCAGTCGGCTGGTTCCTAGTCTTTTTCTGGTTAATCGCATATGATTACAGCATTGTACATCCACGCCGAGAACCAGACTGTTCCTTCACACGATTGCCACATCAATCCTGTCAAAGCCCAAAGCTGCTTACAAGACTGACAAGTCCCCCATTAAAAGGATCTTGACTCTGTGTGCAATTTATCGTGCCGCTTTGTCATTGCTGCTTTAAACATGTGTCAAATGAAACTAAGACATACTTTGTTAAGTTTATTTACGAAGTAAATTTACATTTCTGAGCGTTTTACAATCACTAAGTAGTCTATAATGTAATGTCTACTATTAACCAAATGTCAAAAATAAGACAGCTGGTAAAAACAATGGCTATTGTTTCAACTATCCAATGTCGACCCTCATGATTGTCAACAAAAGTTTAATGACTATTGTTTAGTCGCCTTTTACATTAAAGAATCCACTTAGGTCGTCTAATTTATACCGTGATTGACATTATATTGTCTTATATTAATGAATCTGTGTACTTTTAGATATACATGCACATTACATTATAAGACTTGAAAATTTTCATCTTTCAATTACGCCGATCTGACAAGTTAAGGGACACAGTTAATCTAAAACTGATTCAGTATGCCACATACATTTAAAATTTATTTATCTTTATTTGGCACATATTCTGATGACCAAAGCTTAAGGAAATTGGAATATTATTTGTTATTCAAATGACACATTAGTAGCTTGGAATGAACATAGCTCCGTACCCTCCGTGCATCAGTTGAAAGTTTCACTCATTCACTATCTACCCTCTGCTAAACAGACACTTCAATAAATAGACAACACGATATTAAAAGAATTGCCATTTATTACAAATATGCATTCATACATAACTCCTATATATCTAATTTACATTGTACATTAAGCATTGGTACATGTAATATTAAAAGCGGAAAGTCAAACTCCCCGCACTTACGTTTTTACGTGACGCTTCTTTCATTTCCATGTAATTCCTTCAGTAAGAAGAAGGAGTTTTGTACAATATATAGACGATGAATACACTAGTCTGTGATGTATGTGAAGACAGCACTAACATCAGTACAGCAGAACAACAGTAAACCCTTACTTATAGAATTTTCACCAGTACAACAGTAAACCCTTGCTGATAAAATTTTAACCAGAACAGCAGTAAACCCTTACTGATAGAATTTTCACCAGTACAACAGTAAACCCTTACTGATAGAATTTTAACCAGTACAACAGTAAACCCTTGCTACTAGAATTTTCACCAGAACAGCAGTAAACCCTTACTGATAGAATTTTTGGCAGTAAAACAGTAAACCCTTACTGTTAGAATTTACAACAGTACAGCAGTAAACCCTTACTGTTAGAATTTTCGGCAATACAGCAGTAAACCCTTACTGTTAGAATTTTCGGCAATACAACAGTAAACCCTTACTGTTAGAATTTTCGGCAGTACAGCAAACCGCTGTATTATTCTAGCAAATTATTCTTAATTGTGCCTCTTAAAATTCCCATATGATAGGGTTTTGTATTATATTGAACGTATGGATCATCATGTAATACTATTAGTAGAGTGTAAATGCTCATCACTGTTCACTGTGTTGTTGTCGACATCACCTTACTTTAATAGTGTGTAAAATGATAATGAATTAATGAGAGTAAAGGTAAAAACATGAAATCACACACTTTACTGACAATAAACAGGCAGACAAAGGATGTTTGTGAGTTGACTGAGAAGTTGAATGTTTGAATTCTCTAAGGTCCAAATTAAAAGTACAGATAAAGCCAATCTATGATGTCAATATCTGCAACGGATATGTTAAAAAATTAATTCTATCAGCGAGGGTTTACCGTTGTACTGCTGTACTGATGTTACTGCTATCTTCACATTCATAGTCTGTGAGCGCAACAGCAGGAGTTTGCCCTTACTCTTTTTGCCAAACTCCTTAAAGCGATAACGTTACGCGTGTCTATTTTCATCCAATAAAGGGAAACAAGCCATTGATTAGTTTGTTCTTTTGTACGTTGTTTCATATTCAGGGGAAGTAAATGCGCCATAGAGTTTGGTCTAAAAATACCATTAACGTTCTTTACACATACACAATCGCACAATTGAGTATCGTAGGTTAATCACACAATAATACCGTCACAAAATAATTTCAATGAACATTATATAAACAATGAATAGGGTTGACACTACAGATTGCCACGAACTACACATACATGATGCAAGAGAAACACACAACCATCGTTAAAATAGGAACACATAACGTCATTATGAAAATCTGTATTTTTACTTTTTTATACAAAATATTTCAGCTCGACCGTGAAAGAGGTTCTAACAGCTTAAATAAAACAAAACTTGCTTTTCGGTACCATTTTATCAGCAAGTTACGAAATTAATAACAACAGTTTCTTGTTCAGGTAAAACATAGGTTAGTTTACATACTTTATTTATTTTGCATATTTTATTCTTTATTGCTTGTGCATTGTATATAAATATAATTTATGTATATTAGTACATTTTATTAAACATTTGAACAAACGCGAAAATTGCAATATAAAGATAACTAGTCAAACGTCACCCAGAGACGGCCATTTCTTTATTGTATTTTATGACCATTCAAATCGATACATATACACAAATAGTTTCTGACATTTTGAGCATTCACAAGTGTCTCCTAATTCATTTGAAAAAAAAGAAGAAAAAACATTTGGCAACATGTTTAATGCATCTTTATGAATAAAGATTAAACTTAACATAGGTTAAGAGAATATTTGAATGAATGTAAAAACTGAAATAACAAGAAATGTCTTTAAAAAAGACAAACGGCGTCGATTTAAAAACAAGAGGGCCCAAAGGGCCCTGGGTGCTCACCTGAGGAAAAGGACAAAGGTCACAGAAGAGCCATTTACAGAGGACCACTAATGTTAAAACCTATTTTTTTGACCCAGTGACCTACTTATCCAACCAATCAACCTATTTGAACAATTTTGGTAGGAAACCACCCACGGACCATTCCTGTTGAGTTTGGGCAAATTATCATAAGCGGTTCAAGAGAAGATGTTGTTTGAACTTTTCCTTATATAATTCAATGTAATATTGTGATTCATGGGGTGGGGTCAATTTTGACCCAGGGGCATAATTTGAACAACTGTGATGGAGGACCTCTAGATGATGTTATATACCAAATATGAAAGCTCTAGGCCTTGTTTCAGACAAGAAGATTTTTGATAATTGCATTGTGAAAACCTATTTTTTGATTCCGTGACCTCCGTTAGTATTTGCTCATACAAGTTGTGACCACGCATCATCACTTCATCAACAACATTTGCAGACCAGTTTCGCAGACTTGGCACATGATTGCCTACCGTAAACAATATAACAGCCAATGCAATTGCCGTACACTGATAACCTGCAGCTTGTGAGCATATCTGACCTTGGTGAAATCGACCGTTAATAATCCTTACCATTGTTTTGATCTCCGTTGCCCGTTCAATGTTGTTTAGAGTCAGCTACCTATGCTCGGTCACTACCAATGCTCGGTCACCCCTAGCAAATTTCGATTAATTAAAAAGGGGACATCGCGTATTGTTTCTAATTTTAGTCATACCTGTCAAACGCTCGCGGAAAACCCCAAATCATGATCATCTAGACGCTTATTTGTTTATGGAGACGATAGATACGAGCGCACCTGCTGTTTTCCGCTAGAAAATCCTAGAGGCTAGAAAATCGAATTTGGACAGCCTTGTCTTTTCACCTATAATTATTATAATAATTCAAGAAGTATTATGATTTATTTAAATTTATAATATTTATACAATAATCTATCAATTGTAAATAAAAATCTCACATATTTATGTATATTCTAAGTAAAACAAGGTGACCGAGCACTGGTCCGAAATTTTCCAAAAATACCGTGTTTTACGTATTACACTCCGCGCCGATTTTATCCAATAATCGGGATCGTCAGACGCTTGTTTTTCTGTAAACGGAAGTAGGTCAACATGTAGACGATAATGCGTAATGAATTTGACATGAATTGACAGAATACCGTTAACCCGCTTCGATTTTGATATAAATGTGACCGAACAAAAATTATGAATTTATTCTTAAAAGTTACGTACCAATAACTCTGCAGATTAATAAATATATGTGGAGCTGTGACTCTCAAAGTGTAAACCCCGGAAACTGGACGTAGTGAGGCTAACTTAATAATTATTGGGTAATATGTCAGACTTTTTACTAGAAACCGGTTCACATCTGGAGACGTAATTCATTTTACCCATAAAATATTGTGTTTGACACGTTACTTTTTAATGTTACAATATAAAAAAACACTTTGGAAAGCAATAGAAGTCTATCCAAAAAAAAAAATCTACGAACGAAGCAAAATTTCGTAAAACACTGCATTACAATAGTGTGGCCTTTATTTTTTCGCGCGTGTCAGGGCCATCCAATCGAAGAGGGGATTTTCTCTGTTTCCCCCGTACGTCATTTTCAGTGCTTATAAAATCATCCAATAGAACGGCGGATTTCCGAAATTCCCAGACATACGTCATTATACAGAAATGTAGATCAAAATCCAGCTTAGACAGCTACGCCGAAAAAAAACAAATATATTTATTCAAGCAATTAAACACAAATTTATGAGCTTTTCTGCTGTCAGAAATAAAAGTGAATGCATATCGCAATAGAGTGCAACATTAACTGCATTGCACTCAAGACTGCAACATATGCCAAATCTATATAAACGCATTAATATCAAAATTTTATGGAACTAAGATAATTAATGCGAATAAAAGTACAAGGCCAAATACGAAAATCTCTGGTCAATGACAATTGAGCAATTTGAAAGTGTAACTGCAAGGTAAACAAAGATATGAAAATCAAACGATTTGATTGGATTTTTCCCCTGTCTTTATACGAAAATTAATTTGGCCTTCCGGCTTCTGCCATCTCAACAAAACATTCTACTGACGCATGATTCTATTGTTCACAGATATCAAATATTATTGTAGTATTTGCAAGGGGGGTTACTCTGTAAAACTAAATTAGTGGTCTCATGCCTAATTTGAAAGCTACGCAGTGTTATTATCACGACATCTAAAGCAGACGACAGCCCGGTTGCAATGACAAAGGAATAAATTGTAAACATGTTTACAATGTTCTTAAACCTACAGGTTAGTTCAAATAAGTAATAGCCAATTAATAAAATTATCAATTATTTGGTGATTTTTGTGAAGATTCAGTATATATAGGTTCTGTTATTTGGTCTCGTATGGTCGTATTGCCAACGGATTCGAGACAGTACGACCATCATTGGAAAAATAACAGGGTCTAAATGAAACCATTTGACTAAAAAATTACAAAACATGTATACATAAAGCCTTGATTATTAACAAAATATTCTTTACTTAAATGCATTTTTCTATAGCATTTCAAAGCATAAACCAATGGACAAAAATGCTGCGAAAAGGGCTTACTAATGTTGTCCGATTTTTCTAAGAATATATTTATTTACAATAGGCTAGTCTTAAAGTAGTCAAGCCATGAATAAAATGAACGATGTATGCAATAGAAAAATAGAATGCTTTATAATATCTAAAGTAAACCATTTAAACTATTGCATCAGTTGTTAAAGGGCCCTATATTCGTCACTGTCCTTAATTCATCATCCCATGATCTTATTTACATTGAAAGTTGTCAATCAAATATTTCCCTACAGAGAGTCATTTAATTATTATACATTTTCAGATGATAATCTTACGTCTAACAGAGCTTCAATGTGAACGGAGACGAACCTATACATACCGGTTGCAATTCCACGCTTATGGTAACCAATTCAACCATTGAAATGGACGAATTTGTTTGAAAATGCCGTTAAAAAATATAATTTGAAAGTAATACCCACATTCATCTTTGTATAGAGATGCTTTTCGTCATGTAAGTGAACAAAATTTATGCTTTATTTTGTGTTGACTTTGTGTCTCGTTTTGTCGGACGTCTGCATTTACACCAGTGCAATTTGCGAAGTGCTTGTTATTTTTATTTAAGAAATAGTATAGAATATAAAAAGTTGAATTTTGTCAGCTTCGTTTTGATATAAAATTGTCAATTTACCTTTTGTATTTATTTTCTTAAATTGAAGAACTATAGAGTCTCTAAGATTTATTACCAAATTTTATATAAGGCAACATTGTACATGTACATCTAACCAGAATCATATCATTTTTGGAATTTACGCCGTTAATTAACGATAATTTAATTGGTGACATACTCATCAGACTAGCTATTAAAAAGTATGTACACATTTTCCGTTTATGCGTCATTACAAAACATACGTTCTTGCACCCGTGCCAAAAGTCAAACACTTAATAATTACATAGACTACAAGTTTAATAGTTAAAATATTCGTCCTTCAACATCTTTACCCATTTTTCTGGAAATGAAATATTAATAGTACGTATTTACAAATTATTAGAGAATGTAAGCCAATTGCATGACAACTGAAAAACGTGTTATTATGCTCTTGAAAGTAATGGAATTCTAATGAAAGACTATGTATTTAGAATGGGCTGACATCCGAACGACGTGAAGTCATTCGCCTTCTACCGGGTGTTGCTAGCCGACGACTACTCATTCTGTCTCGTTCTAAAGAAGGTGATTGTCGCTCAGCGAAAAACCTTCTGTCAGCGGCACTTGGTTCTAATGCATTCGAGACGACACCTCGTGGTCGGCTAGCTTGAAACGAACGACGCTCTGGTAATGGTCGACGGTTGTCCGGTAAAGTCAATCTGTTTGAAATTGGTATGCCACCACTTCTGTCTTGGAACCCTTGTGAGTCAGCGAGTGGTCTTCCTCGAGAACGATCAAACTGGCCTCGGCTGGTTGGTGGTGACACTGTTTGTGGTACGAACGTCCCGACGGTTGTAGGAACCATTCTTCTGTCGGGCGCGGCAGACGGTATAAAATTATCAAAAGAAGATCCAGGACGGCGTTGATCTCTGGCTTGGCTTCTTCCTCGACTTTCAGACACCCTAGTCATGTCTACCTGAGTTCCACCAAGAGTTCGTCTGGTTGGTTGAGGTCTCTGAGGTGTGTTTTCCTCTCTTCGGGCTGGTTCCTGTTGTGACATGAAAGCGTACGCATCAGATATAGCTGTGTGTATAGAACGGCCATCACTTGGAGAATGTCTGTACATGATTCCTCTGTTCCTTGGCGGTGGTGGATTAGAAATAGCATCGATTTCCGCCGGATCTAAACTGGCTTGGGAAAATCCAACTTTAGGTGTTGTTGCGTCAAAAGAGAAATTACGACGTGATCTAGCAATACAAATACGCCGACGACGGGAGTCACAGTATATTGGTGCCGGGAATGGACAACCTGGACAACAGTTTGGACAAGATGGGGTAGAATGGTAACTGTACCAATGTTCGAGCCAATAACCTGTCATACCGTCAGCTATCGTTAACCATTCAAAACCAGTCATAGGTGCATCCAGTGCGTGTCCTCGTGTTGCACCTGCCGGATAATTTGTTGTCGGATCAATACCACATCGCTGAACTTGTCGACGTCGAAACAATTCCCATATATAATCAACAAACGCATGGTGCATATAAAATATAGGATCATAACCGGCTGTAATAGGAGAGTTCATGTCGCCACCAACCCAGACCAGCACACCTCCTAAATACCATTCAAAGTCATACTCAATATTAGCTGTTGGCTGAGCAATGTCCTGAAATAGACGATATAAAGAGACTTTAAATGTAGCTTAATAATATTTACCAATGACAAAAATACAATATTATTGTCATTTTCATTTATTAACTTAATTAAAAAAAAGTAATTACCAAAACGTCTAATATAATAATCTGTCTCAGATCATTTAATAGAAAACCCAACGGCTAATACAAAGTATATGTATCAGTGCCACAAAAACGCTCGCTTAGTCGTCCTTTGAGACTATAATTCCTACGTGGTGTTAGAAATGGTGACTTGGTTCCTGATAAACATGTATTTATTTTGATGTATAATTAGTCTCAGTTTTATACAAGTTAATCTAACTTAAGTGTTTGTACTTTCAACCATTACTCATTCTTACCAGGCATTATGGCAAGCATTTATAAAGAAAAATTGAAATTTTAATGGATTCAGTTATGTATTTAGGGTCATACAATTATGTTTTATACAAATTTAGGGTCATACAATTATGTTCTTTACAAATTTAGGGTTATACAATTATGTTCTATACAAATTTAGGGTCATACAATTATGTTCTATACAAATTTAGGGTCATACAATTATGTTCTTTACACATTTAGGGTCATACAATTATGTTCTATACAAATTTAGTGTCATACAATTATGTTTTATACAAATTTAGGGTCATACAATTATGTTCTTTACACATTTAGGGTCATACAATTATGTTCTATACAAATTTAGGTTTATACAATTATGTTCTTTACACATTTAGGGTCATACAATTATGTTCTATACAAATTTAGGTTTATACAATTATGTTCTTTACAAATTAGGGTCATACAATTATGTTCGTTACAAATTTAGGGTAATACAATTATGTTCTATACAAATTTAGGGTCATACAATTATGTTCTTTACAAATTTAAGGTCATACAACTATGTTCTTAACAAATTTAAGGTCATGCAATTATGTTCTTTACAAATTTAGGGTTATACAATTATGTTCTTTACAAATTCAGGGTCATACAATTATGTTCCGTACAAATTTAGGGTCATACAATTATGTTCTTTACAAATTTAGGGTCATACAATTATGTTCTTTACAAATTTAGGGTCATACAATTATGTTCTTTACAAATTTAGGGTCATACAATTATGTTCTCTACAAATTCAGGGTCATACAATTCGTAAATCCAATGAAGTATTGTGTTATACAGCATTCAGTACAATGCTAATGAATTTATGTCAGATCAGCAAGAATTGTAGGTAATGATGTATGCAATGTACTACGAGGCTTATGTAGTTTTTTAACTTATATACATTTCCTCAATTTACTTTATCATCGTTATTAATGGTGTGTCAAAGATGGAGTATAAAAGTAATTACGCATGCGCAGTGGATCAGTTATCTTAATTTATATCATTTATATTGTTGACTGATTATTATAAAAAATGCCTTTTACAACTGACCCATTTCCCTAGTACGTATTACATCAAAATGGTGTCATCAATTAATCATAGGTTTTCTCACAATTTATAAGATTTAGTTTAATTTCATTAGCATGAATGCTTACTGAGTCGACTGGCATAGCTGCATGTAACTTTTATTACTTTCCATCCTATTTTCAAATCTATGATGTCATTAACCTATTTTAAACAACAAAGTTAAATCTTACATCCTAGTACACAGGCGTATGTACCTCTTTTAATAGACATTTTAAAGTTCATTTAAGCAGTAGTATGGTAAAGTCCGTATTCCCACAGTCCTGGGTGATGTCTATTTTACCCAATCTGTTCATTGCAGGACGGTTTAAAGCGACTAACATATCATCCATTCTAAATCAAAAATTGTAAAGCAAAGACATGCAGTGGTTTTATATTTTCTTAAAACATTACCTTAAAATCACATTTAGACAGAACTTTTCTGATTTGATCCTTGGCAAATAGACGACTACCTTGTCCATAATTTCGCTCTAAGTTTCCTTGATCAGTTACCCATCCTGCAGCTGGACCGGACATGACGTCACCGACGCCATTACCGAACAAACCAGCGGACCAGATCGCTGAATTAACTGGATTATCCATGTCATTGTCTATTGTACTGTCCCAAAATGGTAAGACAACCATTGGATCAACTCTTCTTAATGCTTCCTCAAACCTGAAATAAGAATACCAGTATCTATAGAAACTGCATTCAAATCGAGCGAACAGGGAACGATTACCAGTTACGATTTATTACTCTCTTATACGCTTTCATGATTATTTAATATATTTGTAGCACACAAAACTCATGCCGATGTTTATTATACAAAAATATAGACAACTGTTATATTATTTCTTAAATGACGTGATTTTTTCCATAGTGAATTTCAAGCCTTTTGTGGAAGAACTGATCAGAATCAATAAAAATAACCGATTATGCAAACTATTATGTTAGTAAATCGTGTTAAACATTTTATTTTATTTTAAGTTTAGTAAGTTTTACAGATGTATTTACTAGTAATGCAGAAGTTTTGGCTTTTAACTTTTGTCTCTTAAAGTACTCTCAATGATAACTTCCGTTTCGGAAACAATGGCGTTCGAGATATTTCATGGTTATAAAGATAGATTGATGCAGCATTTAACATAACAAAAGCAATAAAATTTGAATAAATATATAACAGTTAAAACATATCACCAATATAATATTACAAATATTTTTAAATGAGACAATATGGTAGGTCTTAATGAAAGGTATAACCTGAAGAGTATAAATGTGTGTGTCTGTGCTTACGTTTGGACGAGTTTGGTAGCCAATAAAATCAAGTTTCAGACATCTTGAAGTAAAGGTTTTCGATACAAATAGTGTGCAGCATGATGCAAACGGCAAACCAAGCATAGCTACATCCTTAATTAAAATTATATATATAACCTATAATGTTCAACTGGCACACATGGTCTGTCTGTTAGATGAGTCAATTTATATGTGATAAATAAGGAATAAAATATTCATGTCATGAGTAAACATAATTATAAATATATTTTATTAAACTTGCAGTGATAAATTATTCATGAGTTGTTGATAGATCGGGGATTGGTCAGAAGAAGACGGAAACTTAAACTTTATACTTAACCTTGCGTATTGTATATAATTAAAAGTGATTCATGGTTCTTACAACAAATTACCCTAGATGATCTATTCAGTTTATATTTGGCTGTTGTTATATTACTAAATCTTATAGCATACTCTTGGCTGTATCAACTTTTCATTTGTGCTTTGATTTATTCTAACTGACTGACAATGCTTAAAGTTTATTTTGTTTAAAAATACATCTATAGTTGATGATATGATGACAATATAGTTAAATAAACTAATCATACACAGTGCAATCACTTCAAAAGGTCAAAATCGAGACAAATGAAATTATTTAAAATGCATCGTCAACTACGACTTTATTTCTCCGGGAAATCTTAATATTAGTCCAGAAAGAAATCCTGGCAGCTTCTTATTACAATCACATAAGATTTTGGTTAGACTTCACTTAATATTCAATGTAATAATTAAAGGTTGTTTTTTTAACTTGGTGAGTCAATCAAAAGACGATACTAACTTTCAAAAGCAGGAAGGAATAAATACATACAATGTACAAATATTCTATTACATGTATTATCTATATTAAACACGCGAGCAATCTGATTAAAAAGCCGATCTAAAATTCTCCGCTCGCCTACTCGCTAATTTAGATCTGGCCTTTTTTCAAACGAGAGTTACGTTCAGGTTACCTTTTCTCATCATAATATTAATGACGAAATTGTTATGATACGTAACTTGTTTACATCGTCTACGGCACGCAATTGGAAATGAGCCGTCCAATCGCAGACTGTGAATAATACCGCTGTTAAATTAGCATGCAAACTTTGGTCTAAAATAGAAATTACGAAATCAAAATTTTATTAATAGTGTTTCGTCCAGATGAAAGCTACGCATTGATTAATCGACATAAAGTTCATCTCGACGTGACCTTGCATTGAGATAGTAGAGATCCTGTACGACAACGCTCTACAGTATAGCTGTTTACAGAGATTGACAGGCGAGTTATATTTTCATTGTCTACTGAGCCACACGTACTGAGAAAATAATTTTTGTTTTCATGAAAATAAATACTTCTAAAACTGTACCACAAACCCTTATGTGTTTCCCCTTTAAACGGATGAGTCTAAAATTAAAAGCACAATAACACATATAAAATTGTTTTATACATGTGTAGAAAATTACTATCTTGGTTTGTCAGTTATTTATTTAAAACAAAATAAATAATTTACTTACATAACAAGGAATACACGTAACCATGGAAAATAAGATGGTCCATTAGCATGTACGTTGTAACCTCTTGCATAAAGACGTGCAAACGCTCGTATAGTGCCATCCTGAAAGGAACACAATTAACTTACTTAGTATAATTAATATACATGTACATGTTTATATAAGTAACTAACTAAAATAGTTCTAAAGCTACAGTATTCGCTGTAAAATAGTTAGGTCTTCGGCGAACATGGACCTACAGTACCCACCAAAAAAAGTTTGGAGACATTTTAACTCTGTAAGCCTAATTCATAAATCATAAATCAAAATTTGATCACCATTTATTTTGAAATGCTTTTTAGTTTTGTGTATTTTTCTTGTTATGGTACTATTTGTATTTGTATCAACCAAAGTAGCTTAAAGTCTTTGTTATAGAAAAGAATTTCATTGATTTTGGTTTTGAAGGCTTTGGGATATCAGATGCGGTATGTTATTAATGTGATACATTCAAGAAATTTGTTTTCATTTAATCATCAACCGTATTAAATATATCAAAAATATTGTTTCTACCATATACAACCACTGACATTTAAAATGTTTCTTAAATTTCCCTTGTCTCCAAACTTTTCGTGGGTACTGTGCATGTTAATGAACGTTGTAATGCCACATCAGATGTAAAACAAAATTAAGCTGCATAACATAATATACTTAAATCTATTTTGTTGGTCAGTGAACCTACTCTCCTTTCATGGAAAGGCTAAATCTCTAGATACATATAAATTCATATTTGGACTGTAGCTAAATATATTTTGTTTTGTCACACTAATATCTAGATCGTGAATCTTGATAACCTGTACATGTACATTTATTTCTTCTTTTTTTGAGTCGATATTGAGATGCAATAATTGTTTATAATATTTCTAGTTTTTTGCTTTTCACAAACGATTGTTTTGCGTAACATTATAAATAGCAACGTCAAACATTTGGTAAGAATTGAGTCAACCTGATAACATTCCTTAGTTCATTAAACACTAGGTTGGCTACTAACGGAAATTGGAAAAAGTTAGCCTTTTAACTTCTAAAGTCATTCCGGGGCACACCGCTTAAATTCACGGTTCGACCTATGCACCAAGACAACGATGGGTGAATTAACCAAGCTTTTTAGAACGAATATTGTTATTAACATGTATAGCTGTAAAGTTTCTCACCTCATACAACCTATTTAAAGCATCATGAAATCGTTGTCTTTCTCTTTGATTAAGTGTTCTATATTCTTGTCTATCACGATGACCAGATGGTGGTCTAGGGGCGGTACCTCTGACTATATTTTCTCTCGAGTATGCCATGATATCCCCAGCTAAACTCTTAAAATAATCCATCTCAGCTAATGTGTTGTTGACATCTGGTGTAAAATTCCATAGTAATTTCTGAAATATTTAAACAATCAAATACAGTACTAGTTAAATTAGTTCCAAACAAAAGGCGGCACCAATTATGTCATATTCGGCCGGGTAGAACCCCGGTTGACTCGAACTTTTGTTTTGAACTATCAAATTCGAGTCTTCGAACTTTACTGTACTTATAATATGACGATAATTTTTAATTAATTTTCGATGTGTACGCGACGTCCATGGTGCAAACCTTTTGTTTGTTATTTTATTATTTATCAAGATGTTATCATGATTATCAAATCCAGTCCTGGAACAAGTCATCGAATCGTATGGACTATGCTTTGAAGGTAGGAATAAGTTATTTCAAATGTTTGCTCTATATCAGCAGAATCATTTCTGTCTTCACTAAACATAACTATTTGTTATTAAAACATCGGATTTTTATAAAGTATCACCGTTAACTTAATGTATTTTAAAAGAATCTTCATTACCTTTTTGACAGGTACAACATGTTTACGATTGTATAAGACTATAAAAATGTTCATGTTATAAAACATACATTGTCACAACATGGTTAAAGGTACTCGATCACATATTTGGTTACTTTTTAATTATAAAATGCTTGTCAGTGTCTGGAAAAGTGAAAATAAAATAAATTCTTTAGATTCAATTAAAGGCAAACTGACAAACAAGGGGGTGGGGCACTAATCACAAATCGCTGTAGATGCTGAAATATAATACAAAACTCCAACAGTCCAAGAGCTAAGATCGCTTTTTTCAACTTCACGACATGTTTTTGTTTTAGTCATTGTTCTATATATAGCTTAAAATGCACATTTAGGAATAGGGCTTTTAGTTGCCAAATTCTAACAATGATATGTGAAATCCTAGATGGCATCTAATTTGGCCGTCAAAAAATATTTAGAAAAGCTTACATAAGCTATACATACATCAAAATATTGCAATAGTTTCTTTTAAAGTCAAAGTACTAAAGTGACCTACTATACAATTAAGGTTAATGACATTCGGTAACCAATTACAAGCCTAAATTCACATTAATCAAAACTGAATGGATAATTATCAATCTTTTTTATCTTTATACTTTTTGACAAATCTAAAATGCATTTACATACATACAAATTGTGCTGAAACAAGTTTTTTTTTCAACTTAGATTAATCACTCTCGAGTCAGCTTCCTGTTCTATCAGTACAATGTACTGAGATGGCAGGATAAAGTTTTGGGGTTTCAGATGTAATTCGAACCAACACGGAGCTGGTTATCATACGATTACCAGTCCAATGTCATAACCACTCAGCCATCAGTACTATATGCCTTGACAAACATAAATGAAATACTAATCTGATATACTCTTAGTGGTCCATGAACGAAATTGTTTGGGTATTGTAAGGCAGTCATTATTCCAAAACTCAAGAACAGGTCGGGGTAACAACTAGTATGGACAAGGTACATTGGTAGGATGAGTGTGCTCTTTTCCTATTTACAAGCTATTTCAAGAGAAAATGAGAAATGGGGTAAGTGATGAGAGTAAAAAACAAGGCGTGACACTCTTTTCAGCTTTCGCCAAATCACCACGTAAAATAAACGGTTCGGTTATATAGTCCTACCTGTAAACAATTAACTTGCGCTGCTTTATCATCGATTGGTTTCCCTTGAAAATGACGATAACACTCTTCAACATCCGGAGGTACAATTAGACATACTTGATTATTGGCGGGAACATGTTGTTGTGGCTGAGGAGGTTGTGTTGGTAATGGCGGCGGTAGTGTATGTGGTAAGGTTACATCAGTAGCTATTGGTAGATCAGTCTGACTTGATACTATTTGGACTAATGTTATAACAATAGAGATGACCCGCCATTGTTCCATACTGAAATAGATGGAGATCATAGAACTTGTGAAAACGTTGAAGAATTGATTTTAGTTGCTTTTGAAAGCATCAACTAATGTTGATTTACGTCAGTTGGACGCATGTACGCATGTGTAGCTTGTTATTAGTTTTGATTTAAGATTTAATGAATAACTTTGCATGTCAGTTTTCAATTCAACATGTATATCTTTGCTGCAAATGAAAAACTTAATTCTAATGGCCTCCTAAAACAGCATTCGACTTGCTGGTTCTAAATACGTGAATAACATACGTTGTTGGAAGATAAACCAGAAATAGGTTACCGACTTCATTCCAGTTGTGAAAAATACCCACATCAAATAATGAGCGCCTTTAAAAGTTGCGAAACCGTGTACATGTAAAACCATGGTTTCTTCTTCGGTTTGTCCGTCGGAAGCTAGTAATGCATCATACAGTTTTTAACGAAAAGCGTTTTCATTCTGTTATAATTATAAAAATCATTTCCATTGCTAAATTCGAGACAAATGCATTTAAAAACATTAATTGTGAATTGTACACCGACTATATAACACTCATTTTAAACTGGAAGCCTTATTTAATGATGACAAACCAAGCATTGGCGATAAAGGAAGCACTTCAATAGACCCCAATAAGCTTCCTGCAAAAGTTTAGCTTGAAAGCATATCAAACCAGACTGATTAATATATCGAAGAAACAGACTTTGATAAATGTCTTCAAATTGTTCGGGGGTTTTTTTTTGGGGGGGGGGGGTATTGGATTTATCGCCGTGTCAACACAATTTAGGACATTTTACGGCGTCCAGCGCACCTAACCTAGCTTTCCTGGACCCTTGTCTATAGCCAGTACTCATGCACTTACTCTTCCACAAGGCCGGAAATTGTTCGTGGTCATCATTATAATATATTAACAATTAAGATTTATATACATTTCTAATAATTGGTGTAACCCATCAGTAGTAGCCTTATACACTTAAAAACATTGTAATTGTTTTTTAACAAATTATTGTAATAAAATTTTACACTTATATACATTATACTCTTTTGAAAACCATAAATTAATATACAATAAAGAGGCCATAAAAAGTATATAAAGTTAGCGATATACAGCGTTTAATTTCGTTGTGCGTGAATAGTTGTTCATGTACAATAGCATTCAATCAAAATGACAGGTCAATGAGATCTACACATCAAAAAAGATTGGGTCAATTCTTGCAATTTATCAACCTTATAATTGATGATTTTGTGACGAATCATATATTTCATTTGTTGTGGGTTGTAAGTCAATGGTGGAATTGCATTCGAATTATTATTAATGAGCGAAAAGATACGGTTTGTCACGTAAAGACATACTTTTTAAGCTTCAGTTCACAGGATTGCTTTTATCCGGAAGGACTTTTGTTGTACCTAATGAAGACAGCAATGAATGTGGAAAACATACAAGTATGTACATGTATATAGACAGCTGTTTAGTTGAATTATTTGTAGCGATAGCGTTCTTTATAGATGAATAAATTTCCTCATGAAAATAATTAGAGTGTAAACGTCTATTTATTTCTATATATGGTTCGATTTTATTGTTCGATTGACGAATGTATCATTAACACAGTGAAAAATTAGTTTACGAATCTTGGATTGCTAACTTACTTTGAATTTTCTACCACGGGAACATCCATAAAAGAACAGAGAATATTTAAAGACAATCAGGGCTGTCATTGATAGATTTTTTTATCGATATATCGAAAGGCAAGTATCGGTGATATATCGATATATCGAGCCGGACAAGGGGTGTAATAGGAGTTGCTAGAACTCCAGTATATATATACTATATAATGCCCGCATGTTGTTATGCATGATGTTTAAATGCGTTTCAGACATGAAACAAACTGTGTCCGTGACAGCCCGTTTCATCTATTCATGTAAAAAATATAAGTACAGCACAGTGATGTTAATTAAAGGTCATCTTCATTTAGTTTATAGCTTAATAAAATACTAGATTGTATCGATATTCTAAATTGCGAATCGATATCGGATCGTCTGTCAAGAATCGGTGATACATCGACATCGCGATTTCCGATGACGGCCCTAAAGACAACCACATAGCACTTAAAATCATCTTGTGACAAGAGCAACACTGACTGTCTATGTATCTCGCCATGAGAAAGAGTCAATATACCACGTGGTATGGTCATAATTCAATAAATCAAGCTTAAATAGTCCAGTATTTTATCTAGTAAAGTACATTAAAAACAAGAACATTCCTTAAAAATATATACAGTAAAGTTTCGCTATTAAGTACACGTTTGTTATTTCAAAATCATGCGATTTTTATACAATTATTAAGACCCAAATGCCGAATTTGTGAACAAAAGGGTCTCTATAATAAGACCATTTCGCTATTAAGACCATCGAGTTTGCTGGTCTTAATAGCGGAACTTTACTGTATAATAAGGAAAAAGTTCTGTTTACTATAAAATTTTATGAAAATCATACAATTACCTGTCTGGTTTAAGATGTTTAAGTCTTAAAGTATCCAATTAATATTTTACTTTATGAACGTACTCATATAACTTTTATTTCAATAAAACCAAAGGCTGCTCACAACTCTAAAGTTAAGATTATGCCCATTTTTTTTGAAAATCGAAAAAAAAACAATCAAAATAATGTTTTACAAACTCGTTTTGTTGATCTTCCATCAAACAATTAAAAAACAACAACAAATAAATAAACGTAGACAATGAAAGAACTTAACTCATCACATACATGGGCTCATTGATCAATAACTATAACTGTCAAATATTTGTATCCCTGATCGGTAACACGACAACAATGACTAAGATACATCAAGAGACATCAAAAGTTATATAAAAATGCAAAGATCTAACATTTATTTATGTTCTTATTGGGACATCACTCAATCGTAATGGATACCTAGAGTTGTCTAGCTTCTCAGAAACGAACTCTTGATATATAGTAGATATTTGCAGTCACATCAAAAACCATTTAATCAAATTCGATTTTCTTCATAACCCGTATGCCTAGTTTGATTATTTTTTATTTTAGCAATTGTATTTGCTATATTTGACAGTGTTTAAAACTTCTACTGTTATATGTTTGACCTAAACTAGATAGCATTTTGAATTCGTACATTTGAGGACTCAGTAGCCATTAAAATTTAGCAATTTAAAAAATATACATTTTTTCTTATGTAACCATTTTGGCAGTAAAATCAGCAGTTCTACGACTAACACAATGTTGATAGTTACCATAGTGTAGGCAATGAAAAGAATTTGATTTATGCTTATAATGAAAATATTTTGACTGAGTAGACTCCCTTACCACCGAGTAGTAGACTGGTCAACTGAATCGACTGTTTCCTACAAAGACGGTCCACACGGTCCGAACCAAAGACTCGTATTCGTATAATTCTTTGGTTCGGGACCGAATCAACCTCAGTTTGGATTTCTTGTTTGAAGGTCTTACTATTATTAATTAATTGAGTGTAATTAAATATCTCAATAGACCTGGAAGGTCGATGAGGTGTGTGGGTTATAATTGTACACAGCTTAAACATAAGGTACAAGAACAAACATAAATTACCATGGAGATTCGTATTTTGTCACTAAATTCATACACTAAGTAATATGTAACATGACGCCTACGTTGAAAGCAAACTTGTCTGTTAAAGTCTATATAATATTCTATTAGAGTAAAAAAGTTTCCACTCTACTGGAATGTGCTTTATTCAGCAGTTGCTAACTTTCTTAATATCTGTAAAATAGCTTTATTGTAGTATTTGTAACATTTCATTTAAAATTTGAATACTATAAAACAATAATCACTTTTGAATTTTATGAATAACGCCCCGGTTAGAATTTTGCATTTGAGACCAGGCGACTTCTAAAAAAATAGGCACTTTTTATATTCAACATTAAAAGATTAAAAATAATTACCTTTCATTTAAAGGAGCTAGTATCCTTCCGAAATTACAAAAACAATCCACGTACACTTAGTATCCTTAACTTATCCACCGATAATGAGCCGATAATTTGTTTTAAAATGATTGATATGCGCCAAAAATTTATGGAAATATAAAAAAGTAAAAACACGACACATTAACACCGTCCAATTTGTCATTTATTAACAACTAAAATCTTTGTTCGTATTATTACTTAAATGCTATTCATGTAATCGAGTGGTATGCCCAAGGAGGGATCTTGGATTTTTGGTAAAATAGGGGAGAAGGAAGCGGTATTCTGATTAGCTTCCCAGCCACAATGCCCGTTATAAAAACGATGAGGGCGCCATAGAAATTTGAACTGACACCAAGATGCAACTTAGTCATTATTGTTCCAATGAAATCCCATTTTCACCACATTCACTGTTCATGTTTAATTGTTTTTAATAACTTAAAAAGGACATGATGTATGATGTACAATAGACAAATAAACGCTGCTGGACATTGAAAGCGTTATGGGAGAATCATATTCTGTTTCATTGTCTAGATATCTGGAAAGGTCAATACTATACCATTTGTATAGCCTTGCCAGATTTGATTTTAGATATAGTGCACATTTTAGTGAACCCAAAGAATTCAAATCACAATAAATGGTAAATGAAACGGAGAACTTTCGCACTATCCGCGTTGTGTTAAGAAAACGGAAAACTTTCGTTAAGAATTTGTTTTCTAAGATCGCCTTCTGATTAAGGGTCTCTTAAGTTTAAATACCGAGAAACCAATATTTTGAAGATCATGAATGCATCTCTTTCCGAGTGAAATTTAGGCCTATGTAGACTGTACCAAGTCCGTCCCTGTAATAAAGTGTATTTATTTTCAAATGATGAATTACAATGACAAATGTTTTATTTCTGTGGCTGACACTATTTTATTTAAGTCTAATTGTCTATATATTATACAGATCAAATCATCTTATTTATAGGATG
Organism: Mactra quadrangularis; assembly: GCA_025267735.1. NCBI lineage: Eukaryota > Metazoa > Mollusca > Bivalvia > Venerida > Mactridae > Mactra > Mactra quadrangularis. The sequence goes on along the minus strand of CM046300.1, from coordinate 6,376,562 downwards.
TACGTTCACAGTTTATTAAAACTGGAAAATAATTAACATATAAAAACCAGGTACTTTTCTTTAGTCTCTACCATGACGTCATTAGCCTCGATTTGAATATTAACACAATATGTCTCATTCAAAATCAAAATGGCGTTTATTTGAAGTGTGAGTTGTAAATTCGTTTTATTTGTTTTTTAATGCGTGATATTATTGTAAGTTATTGTTTAGTTTTAAATGATTAGCATAAGTGTACTAGATGTTTATGCGGTGTACAATTTAATGTTCATTATATAATGAATTAGTTTGCCAATGAATAGACCGACTATTTCGACAAATAATAATTTTGTCATCGATTATTCTTATTGATTCATAATCAAAGTATAATATTGTACATTGACTACTTGATATCAACCACAGAACAAAATGATTGTATTGTTTAAAGTAACCACAAGTTAGCAATTAAAACAATGCTCGATTAGAAGTGTTTTGATACTATGCCTTGATATCTAGCATTTATTAGTAAGGGCTTAAAATCAAAGTCATAACACCCTCCGGTTGAGCTTAATAGGAAGCACGTCTGACTATCCAATCCAGAGGTCGTGAGTTTGATTCTATAATGGGACATAGACATGCTTTCATGAAATTTGATAATTACGAACCATTCTCTATATGAAATAGAGCAGTTGTCAGTCATTGGCATATGTATAGGTCTAGCACTTTGTCAAAGGCTTAAGTCCAGAGATCTTAACATTCTTTACAAGGACAGTCAATAGAATAAAAGACAGTCATAATTTACGACTGAAAAAAGATTTGATTTGATTGGATTTTACGGCGCACCAACACAAAAAGGTCATATCGCGCTGAAAGCAATTGATGATACTATTACCATTGATTACTTCAATAGATAATGAAGATTTTAAGTCTTATATTTTATGATAAACATTTATTTCCTTCAATAAGTTAAGTATCGCATATGATGATACAGACTAAAAAAGTTCTTTAAGTGAGTTAACTTTAAAATGTTTGTCACGGATGTATTTAAGATCCTGACAGTCAAGGAGAACGTGTTTTACATTGAAATGCTCGTCACATGGTACACATTTAGTTGCTTCCTCTTCTTTAAGAAGGTATTAATGTGTTAATCTGGTATGACCAATTCTACATCGCGTAATCACTATTTGATCTCGGCGATTAGAAAATATTATTTACGAAGATGAACCAAGGCTTGGCTTTGTGTCATGTAACTTATGTTATTAAATACAGCATTATTCCACATTGTTTGCCATTTTGATTTAATTAACGAATTTATAGAACATTTGAAGACACTGCTTGGTAATTTGATATCTACTGGTTGAAGGTTTAAAGATTCTTTAGCTAAAATGTCTACTTTTTTATTTCCATGTATACCAATATGACTTGGTATCCAGCAGAGGTGAACTATTTTAGATTTTAAAATTTCACGTAATTTTAATTCGATACTTTTAATAAAAATATTGTCTGAACTACGATTTTTTATGGCCAGTAATACAAATAGAGAATCTGAGAAAATGATAAAAATTCTATTGATACTATTTGATATGTATGTTAAAGCAAGATCTAATGCTTTGACTTCGGCTGTAAATATGGATGCCTGGTCAGGCAGTCGCATTCTCGCAACAAAAGAATTTCCATATGCAGCGCAACCAACTTTGTTACCATCTTTTGAGTCGTCAGTAAATAAATGTGTACAATCACTCTGAAAAAGAAGGCTGGGTAAAGTACCACAAATTACAATACCAAAAAAGCCAAACGGAATAGTAACCATTAAATAAACAAGGCAGAAAACTTTTAAAATAATCAACAATTTTATTTTTCAGCAGAAAAAATGAATGCATTGAAAATATCACAATTTGAAAACAGAAATGCACTCAATACATAAAATTATAGATTACAATATAGATCAATAAAATTCATAAAAATACCAAAAATATTTATTAAATTATCTTGACAAGAGCCACACTCAAATTTCAATATTAAGCCTAAATAAGCGTAAATCTCATTAAAATTAAAGAGATTGAAAAAGTGAACATAAAATAACTTCAACAGTACTGCAAAATACAAGTACATAGGTGTTGGTCAAATTGAAATAAATACATAGTGCATACATTACACAAATAAATCGAAATAAATATTTATTCATCACATAAAATATATCACTACAGCCAGTAACACTTGATCAGCTGACTATATGAGGACGGATACAGTAGGCAAATACAGGTAATTTGAGAAATTTGCACCATAAGAAAACCTTGATCTAAACTCCGAGCTATGTTCTCACTCCAAAATCTGTTTCTGAGAAAATTTGAATCCTCTTTACTTGGAATGCATTTCTTGATATGAATTTTAAATCTTGATTAAAAAAACTAAAAATTTCTGAAACCCAGTACAAAATATGCAAAGTCCATATTTAGATTTCCGAACTAATAGTTCAAGTTTGTACTGTATACCTGAAAAGTACATTCGTCCAAACCATAAGTATTTATATATCTAAGGTAAAGCTGTAAATTTAACCAGCAGATTATAACAGGACGGACATTTGGGCAAATATTACAGCTTGTTTCATGATATACAATGCACTCCCGAAGTTCGTCAAAAAAATTATGGAGAGCACTATATACATGTATACATGTACAAAATAATAACATTATGATCATGAACATGTGTATGAAATATAAATGTAATTGTGTAAAAAATATACAAGAAAATTGCTATCACATAAGTATGAATAAATATAATTAAGAAACACATAACATCACATAACACATAACATCATACACACCATCACATTTATAAGTGCCTTCACCTGCTTAGCAAGTACATACATGGTAAAAGAGTACAAGGAATAAGAAAGACACCAAACAAATCAAGACCTTTAAATGACATCACATGACTCAACACTGTTAAACATTATCATATGACACACAATCCCTTAAATAGTATCATACCGCAACTACTGTCATTTGTAACATACACTGAACAAAATTTCTAACCGGTCACTTTTCAAATTTTGATTATTTTATAACGAGCCAATGGATCCTTATTAAATTTTGCAGAGGTGATTTTTGTGTCATTTTTTACCGATTTGTGGGAAAAAATAATTTGATACGGTCCGATGCACTCTATCGGAACACATGGTGTGTTTTACACATTCTGACACGAAAGGTTCGTCCAGAGGAGTGGTGAGAATTAAATTTCACTTTGCACGAACCCTTGATAACTTTATAAGTGAAAAAACATAAAACACTGCACGAATGTCGATGCAGGATCGAGGCGTAGACAATGTAATGTTGAATGCTGGAGCATCTATCAAACAGATTAGTGGCTGTAAATGGAAATATCTTTACAAAATATCGATAAAGTATTGTTTAAATAGAAAAAAATGCTTTAATTTTATTATTCTCAATGTGTTTATACCTATTTCAAGTTGCATGACACTTTAATCAGGTCTTTTCGACGATCGAGACATTAGACGATGTAGAAAGGGGCGGGAATCCTTTCTGACTGACGCCGATGGCCAAGAAGAAAGGTTACAACTCGCCGATGGGATTGATGTTCGTGCAATGTTTTATGTTTTTTCACTTATAAAGTTAACAAGGGTTCATACAAAGTGAAATTTAATACTCACCACTCCTCTGGACTAACATTTTGTGTCAAAATGTATAAAACACACCCTGTGAACCGATTGAGTGCATCGGACTGTATCAAATTATTTTTTCCCACAAATCGGTAGAAATGACACAAAAATCACCTCTGCAAAATTTAATAAGGATCCATTGGCTCGTTATAAAACAATCAAAATTTGAAAAGTGACCGGTTAGAAATTTTGTTCAGTGTAGATATACAAAACCACAAAGAATTATGAAATAGAAATGATTGGTCCTAAAAGTTCTCCAGTTTCTGGAATAGAGAGATCTTTTGAAACAAGTGTAAGTTTCTCCAAGAGTATATAGAGGACAAAATAATTGTTGAATGCAGAGGAATTTGGATTTGGAACATTTCCCATAAAGAATGGCTTCACATATTTTAAGTATCTCCCGAATCTGTTTCCATAATGAAATAACAAGATAAAATAATAAAATAAATATATTTGATTGTAAACATTACACAATAAAAGAAAATGGACCAAAACCACAAGAAACAAAGTGACAGTTTAAAACAGTCAGTGTTTTTTTTAGCTAATATATGTTATTTTGAATTTTAAATGCCCTGGAAATGCTTTACTGTTTAAAATCTCCATTTGAAATACTAATGTTTAATTATGCAGGAACATTTTCTTATGAGACCAGATGAATGTTTTCTCCAAAGAAAAAGTTGGATGAGGTCTTTGGAGTATGAACAATAAAGAAAAAATCCTAGAATTATTTCCATGGGGTACCTTACACATGATTTTATTGTTCAGGGAAGGTAGTCTGGATACCAGTTATATCATTTTAAACCCTCTATTAAAATAGTTATCGCAAGGTTTTTTTTTTTTAATTCGAAGAGGTGTTCAAACCCATATGACGCTTCCATTTTAACACAAAACAAAGAACGAATATATAGTTATTTAATATTTACACACCTCCAATAAATGTACAAATAAATCATTTTTATTAAAAAAATTGAAATGCTTTCATCCAACTAAATACGAGGCCTACTATGACTTAATAGTACAAAACATATAACATGTAAATAACTTATTTTATAAACTCTTCAACAAAAAGGCAAGATTTGTGTTCAATACAGTTTTTATCATAAATAGAAAAAAGCAATAATAAGAAACTTTTTATATGAAAAGGTAAAAATTAACAATTATATAATGCTCTCTGATAAAAAAACCACAACAATAGTCGCTTCGTACAAACAAGTACACAATATAAAAATATCTTCTTTATAGCTGCTAAATAAATAAATGCATCTTAATGAAAATTTAAACTAAGTAAATAATAAGTCTTTAACTGAAGTATCAAGATCTGATTGTAGGACTAGACAAGGGAGAACCCACTTAACCACTGATTGTATTAAGTAATACCTTCACTTAACTTTGAAAGGCTACCGCTATGCAACTGAAAGTGCATTTTTATTATCATAGGAGGCTAAAATTGGTTGATCGACAGAATATAAACACACTGTGGGCCTAATAAGTACTTCAATTAATTACTATGAAAATTTAAGCAGTAACTATTATCAATGCATGATAAATAAATGCAATTAAATATCAAATTTAAAGAAATATTTTATTAAACATAATTACTGACTAGATTTCATTAAAAATCTCAAAATTTAACAAATTTTACAAGCATACTAAATGATATAGTTAGCTAATCCTAGCTGTAAAACTTTAAGCCCTAAAATGAACAATATTTGCGGTTGCCTAGGATATTAAGCAATTATATCCAATAAATGCTATAAAATGAACAATATTTGCGGTTGCCTAGGATATTAAGCAATTATATCCAATAAATGCTATAAAATGAACAATATTTGCGGTTGCCTAGGATATTAAGCAATTATATTTAATAAAAGAACTAAATGCATGTTTGTGACCAACTAAATAATCACACACTGAAATAATTTGTATTCATATGTCAGTAGATTATAGAACAATGATGTACCTGAATTTTACGTTTTAACTAATTACAATACCTGTATTTCTGATGTAACTAAAGTTACGAGGCATCCCATACTTAAACGAATTGTTTTTGTAATGCGATTGGTCTTGTACACCAGAGGTCATCAGAGTTCATTAGTACAAATATGGAATGTCATATCTAAGATTTATACGAATATAAAAATACATTGTATAGAATAACAATATAGTAGTGACTACAATAAAATTCGAATAAAATGTAGCTTTTTTATTAATGCATTAAATGAGCAGTAATGAAGATGCTTGAAAACGATACAGTGCATGCTATTGAAAACAACACAATAGATAAATGCTGTTTAAAAATTTCATACATTCAATTATACAATTACACCAATAAAGAAAAACCAATGGCCTTGCTGCAAACACGCCCAAAAACCATATTCTTATCACAGAATAGATGATAAAATACAAAACAATGTGTTATAAATGTTGAGGTATAATATATACTGACAGAGGACGGAACAACTAAAATATTTAGAAAAATATATACTGATACATTATATTACATAAATTTAATTAATGCGTAACGGAAATAATCAATGAAAATGATGAGGTGAATTTCTACGTCGAATTTTCCAACTTAGAGCTAATGCAGGGTCATAAAACATAGTTTACTTGGTTGAAATGATAGGCTAGCTACCAAAACAGAAACACATGAGGGAAATGACTTCTGGACTTTTCTGTTGATAAATAAGGATAAGCATTCAAAGATTGATATAGGCGTTTTCAGATTCAGCGACTCGAAAAATATTGAAAAAGGCTTGTTGGAGTGACCTTCTATAAAACTTTCATTAAAGGGATTGGTCCAAGAGCAAATTTTCGATAACAACACCACATGTAGAGGTAAAATATATTCATAGTAATTTCCGTCGATTAGCAATTTTAATTAACTTAAATATCTTAACACATGACAAATTTAATATATAATGGCTTATAACATATAAAACAAAACAATATACAACCCACAGAATCATTTAAACACAGTTGTACCATTTGATATAAATGTATGTAACATGAAGTACGGTCCAAACAATTTCTATAAACAAAACAGAAATAATCGGAACCTCATCAGTGTCACTTTCCATAATAAGTTATCAAATAATAAAGCAAACTCATTTTTTTTGTTATGAAATAACTTTCTTCTTGAATTAGGCCTAAGTATGTTCAGAAACAAAAATGAAAATAATACCATCACACAGGGACTGTAGAAATACACTGGGACATGAAGACAGATGAAACATTATACAAACATATATACATGTAATTTCAAAAATATTTTGCTGGCAATGTATAAATACAGTATAATGATTTCTACACAAACAAGGAGATGATTATTGCAGAACACAAGCTGAACTTCCATCTTTCCTGCCTCCTTCTGCTGAGCGAATATCTCGACGTCCATTTTTCGCTTGAGCATTCTCTTGCTAAAATAGAAAGAAAAAAAACAAGTTTGAACAAAATTTAAATCATAAATAAAAATCTTCAGAGCAATTAAAATCATTCAAATTATTTCAAAAATTAAAGAGAATCTTATTTCAAATGCAAAAATGAATAAATTTGCTCATTTAATTACATTAAAATACATGTAATAAACAAAATTCAATTAAAATTCAATTATACACTATGGCAAAGTTAAAGAATGAAGCCTTAACTGATTATTTTTACATATTAAAAGTAAATCTGATATTTAAGTAAGAAACTAAATACAGTATCATTAGACCTAAATGTAATCTAAATAAAATCAATGCTTAATTAATTATAAAATCATTATAATAACTGTTAAAGATCTAAAAGATAAACCAAACATGACGAAGCCCAACTTTTGTCATACTTATTGATTCACTCCCAGGAAACTAATGTTTTGGCTGCACATAAATGGAGTAAAATACTTCTTAGAGAGATATAACAGTAGCTCAAGGGCCAGATGTAACTGCTGTAAAGACAATGAGCAACTGCATTGGCATAGAACTTAAGACAACAAAATCTTATATCTCCTTGTTAAATAAAGTGTTATTTTTGTATAATCTGTAATTCATAAATATACCTACAATAAAAATTAAAATGTTCCCATATATTTTTCAGAATTATACAATAAGATTAAGATAATTAAGTAAATAGTAGAAATTAGTTTGTCAAAGTTAACCTTTTTTAGCATTAAAAACATTGAAATGCATTTCTAATGTAGACTGTACGAGAACAGAAAACATTTACATCCCATTATGGATGGTGGTGAATTAGATCAGCCAGAGAGTTCATTCATTTGCAAGACAATTAACCACTTAAGTCTATGACTTTCGTGGTTAGATTTCTACACATCTGACATCCAAACACTGATTTTTTTATTGGATTTAACGCCGTGTCAACACAATTTTTAGGACATTTTACGGCGTCCAGCGCATCTAACCTAGCTTTCCTGGACCATTGTCTATAACCAGTACTCATCTACCCATCCACAAGGCCGGAAATGTCTCCATATTATCTAATCAATGGAGGGAACTCGGCATTATTGTCAAATTTTCATGGAAGGGTATAAACTCTCCGGGTGGGTTTGAACCCACATCCCCTCGGGCACGAGATTCCAAATCCCGGCGCGCTACCAACTGCGCTATCGAACCGGGTTTCCAAACACTTAACTACTCCATAGTATGAATATGTTGTGTTTGGAAATATATATTTCCTTATTATATTATCACAGAGTGCAATTACGATAAAGAAGAAAAAGGTGCTTTTACATTTTGTACATAGTGTGTTCAATAGGGAGTAGACGAACGAAAGTTAGTGATGTAACTATATACATGTTTAAGGTTCAACAAGAAAACAACACTATACTAGGTGTTCTACATTGGGAAATAGTTAGTAAAATGCTTCTACTACAAAACATGTTATATTAACCCTTAACATGCTGAAATTTCACAACAATGGACTCATCTTATTTTTATTTGGAACAGTCCATTTCAATTCAAGGGAGATCAAACTTTATATGTTAAGTTGAGCAGCCAATCATATACAGCCAGTTCAGACAGCACAAATACGTAAAGGCTGATCTGACTATTATACTAGTGGCAAATGCTTTTGCAGTTTCATTTTCAGCATTGTAAGGGTTAAAAGGGTATTAAGACAAGAAGAACTTAAAACAAACAAAAATACACAATAAACACTTCAGAAAATATGCATGCCCAACTTTTATACAGAATTTATGGTTTATTTCAATATTATTAAAATGTCAAAAACCTAATAGACTAAATACATGATATTGTATAAGTTTGTTGAATAATAAACTATTACATGATGTGATCAATAGTTTCCTTTAAATACAACACAAACTCTACATGAAGTAAAAAATATGATATAAAACAAGACTTCAAATTGAAGAGTCAATCTATTTCTAGATACAAAATAACAAAGACATTTCGTAAATAAATGTAATCTTTGGCATTCAGCTTCAGGTGAACCTGTTAATTAAATATTACATATTTTAGCTGCATTGGCAATTGCTCCTGAAATCGGTTTCAATCATCCACATTACGAGCATAATTCAACCTGGCAGAGGGTAACAAGCACATTCTTCTGTACACCAAGATACCCAGTACATTAACAAGCTGTCTGTGTTTATACATGTTAATGAGGACAAAGCATCACAAACTAGCCCAAGGTTTACATCATTTAACAGGGGTCACCAAAAGACATTTCATAACAATATTTAAAACATTCATTACAACTGTGTTTTTGAAATATTAGACCAGATTCATTGATCATGGCATCTACAATATCAAACTTTAAATTAAATTAAACACATTTGTCAACAGAAATATTCATTTTTGAAACCCTACAGAACATAATTATGTAAAGTGATAGTCATATTTCAAAGACAACCAAAAGAAATCAATGACTACTTTAAAATAACAATCCTTTGATCATGGAGAAAGACATTAAATTCACAAAATGTTATGGCAACAAATGGTATTAATTAACATAAAATTTTGCTAATAAAAAATACATTGGTACCAAATTGAATCTGTTGTACTCAGGCAATCAAAAATGTAATGTATTGTACCATTTAATACATGTCAATGCATATAAGCTAGTGCACTAAAACCAGCCTACCTTTAAAAAGTAAACACAATGCTAAAATCTTCCTACAATAGATTAGAGGGATTTTGTTTTTGGTTACTGTAGATCGGCATGTTTTCTAAATTTCTATTGGGTTTATGTTTAGTTGAACATTTGCTTACAGGCATTAGCATTATACATAAACATTCATATACATGAATGAAATGACATCAAAAATGACAGCCTCCAGTTCCACAATAAAACAGTTTTCAGATGTAATACACTCAAACTTTGAGTTATTCTGAGCTTTTGGTGGTTCTAATAGATACCACTAAGGTGAAGCAACTCGCTGAGAATAGACCAATTTTACATTTGTCGCAAGAAAGCAATGACTTATTTATTGTGAAATGTAGTAAAACAATAAAGCAATAGTCTGTATAAAATAAGTAAATACAATGTACACTCAAGTTAACAAATAGATCTTCATAAGGCCTTCACATGAATTATTTTAAGATCCAAAATCTATAGCTTGATCCAAAATCTATAGCTTAACTAACATCTGGAACTACTTTTTCATACATAACAATAGTTATACAAATTTGCTGCTGAATAATACTAATAACAATGAACATATTGCTAACAAAACAACATTATCAACTGTGTGGAGGGCTTGTGTGTTTTTTACTGTTCCTGATATGTAGCTCATATGTTATAGGCACATGGGAAAACAAAGCATAATTTAGTAATATTTCAAAATTGGAAATGACTTACTTCGATGAGCACAAGATTGAAATTTATATCTTTTCATGTATTGCAGAGTAAATTTCTCTACAAGATCTATTTCATATGTCTAAGTAGACAGAGTAGCCAGCAAAAAGTTAGAAATGGAGCTACTTTCTTTAACTAGTGATTTTTTCCATTCATAGCATTCAGCAATTTTCAATATTCTAAAATAATATGCAGGCCGTAACTCTGGGATAATATTTACCTGCTTTCATTTAGTTCATTCAGTACCCTACATAACACAAGGAAAATATTTAAGCCAATCAAAATTTACCCTGACTGGCGTAAAGTTGTTTTGGCCAGCCAAGTTCCCTCATTAAGATTGAAAATGTTTCGATGTATGTTTTATCTATAGTATTATACATGTACAACAGGTTCATTAAGTCATCGATTTTTCAACATGGCAACATGGTAATCAATGTAGATTTAAAAAAATTGAAATTGTAGGGTAGAATTTTACGATGTGACCAAATGCTATCAGTGGCGTAGCTTGGCACACTCAATTACTTACTTGAATGAACAGTAAAAAAAGAAAGTGAAATTATTAATGTGGATAGAGGTAAAAAATGGAGGATGGTATTTTGATAAAAATAGAGATAATAAAAAAGTATTTGTGAGTTTGATTTAGAGTAAAAGATAGGTGACAGAATACTAATTTTCTACTTAAATTTAAAAATGTTCAGGGGGATGACGCAAACTCTCACTTAAATGAAAGTCATTGCTGTGCATTTCTATCAAAAGGTTAAAACTATGCCACCAGCTAGCTACAATTCCTCATTTTAATCCATATTTTACACTTAAATGTATAGAATTTGGTCATATTGTACTATACCTACCCTGAAGTCATATTTATTAATATATTAATATAACATTTGTTCAATGTATCACAACTAATTTCATGCCAATCCAATTAGAATCTGAAAATCAATGATTAAGGACTGAAAACTTTACTGCTAAGGGTTGTGTCCTCGGAAATTATCTGCCTTTAGATGTCTTTCATCAAAACTTATACCAACATATAAAATTTGCATACTTAAAGTCATAGAGATGCTTGCCATGCAATGTACACAAACAACGTAAATGTTAACATTTTTCAAACATTTCATTACAACAGTACAGGCCATATTATAATGATAACAATAATACTCAAACCCTCACTAAAGAAGTGTAAAAGAAGCCAGCAATTATAAGTGCAATATTAGTCCATCCTTTAAAGTTATGCCATTAACTCTTAGTTCTTATAAAAAAGGAGTTAAAAAGCCAAAGATGTTAGGGAGGTAACTCTAATGAATTCTCAAACAGGATATCTCACTCTTATGTAAAGAATCATGGATATAAATATTTTCTAGAACAGATTCAAACTGAATTTTTTTCCTACATTAAAAGTAAAACATTTCACAACAATTGTTGATTTATAAGTTTTCCATAGTCTTTTTCCAGCATGAAGAAAATGCAGTGATGTTATTGACACAGTAAAATGGTCACTATCTTGCAATAGTCATAATAGATGGGCCAGATCAGTTTGGACAGCAAAGAGACATTTACATAGTAACTTATTCATTCAATAACTTCGATAAGTATCATCTTTGTTATTGAGGGACCATGTTTTGTTAAAGTCCTGGTTAAAGAAATGTATTTTTGAGCATATTTTTTGTTTTAAGTTACATTTTAATTGATAAGATTTCTTCAAAGGATGGACTGTACATAGAAAAGCAATAACAAACAGATAGAAATAAGAGCTACTTATAAAGTGGTGCATTAAACATGTAGTAAACAAACCCTCTAAAATATCAAGTCTAAAAAATTTGAAAATAAAATAGACTATAATGTGCTTCGGTAAAAAAAGAACACAATGTCTTGAAGTATCAAGGTTTTTTCACACAAATGTTGCAATTAAACTTACTTCTCCATTTTTAAACTTTTTATTAAAAGTTTTATTCAAATTATTCAAATCAGGTGAATTATTCATGTAGGGTTCAAGGTCAACTGAACAAAACGAATCGGCATCTCCGTCCTGTTTAGTAGGAGCCTGAGTGCGTAGCATGCAGAATAAAAAATATTGAAAATAATGATTGAACTTCATAAACATTAAACCAGTCTTAAAATAGATATGTTACATTTACTCAGATGATTTCATGAATTAAAAAAAAAAAGAATATCACTTAACAATTATGTTTCTAACTTTTTTCTAGCTGGACGTTTCCAGACTTGAAATAACTGAATTTCAACCATTCCAAAATTTAAATATTTGGCTCATATACATTGAATGCCCGGACTGGGACTCAAACTTATGAGCTTAAGCAGTAAAAAGATTAATGTCAAATAACTAAAATGGAAGTTCATAATATGATGCCTTTAAGAATGATCACTTTTGTTTTTTATAATATTATTCACGCTAGAATGGTGTTCATACCACATTCACAATGGTTAATACATGAAGTTTTAAGAATTTCGCAAGAAAAATATGCAGCAATAATTATAACTAAAACAAACTTAAGAAAAAATGACATAAAGAACATGCATGGAATAAAATACAAAAAAATATAATCATTTGACATGTAGCATGCAACAACATGGTGATCATATCCAAAAAATATATTGGTGCGAAATTTGTAAATTTATGTTAATATAATATGTTCTATTTGTACAGTGTTATCATTAAATCATATAAGATATCTAATTTGTCGGAATTACTTGTATACCCAATTTATTCTCTTAAACTTAAAGCATTATGGGAAAAGTTAGGTCTGGGTATGCTTCGGCTTATTGGCATATCACTACATTGTTGCCCTATGTACTCCCATTTACGATTAAAATACTTAAGAAATACATCCTCGCCAACGCTTCAAAACTTTTCAAATTTAATGGCCTCACAGAAAAATAACACTATAGTAAAAATTGCACATTTTCTTCAAGAAGCTTTCATTAAACGCACACAATTTTCACCTTTCAGTTATATAAAAAATTTAGATTTCTTTTATACTAACATCATTTTACTCACAATGATTGACTTCAAAAATACAAGAAGCAGATGGAAGGTAGTGTGGCACGTCTTAACTTGCCTCCCTAAAGAATATTTCTTCTTACACAAAACTGCACAAGAAAAATTTACATGAAGATAATCATGAAACTTGATATTGCCGGACAGAATTCAAACAATAAGTTATGTTGATAAAAAAATAGAATAAATCTAAACAACATAATAAAAAACATAAATTTCATCAACATTTTCATCATAAAGAAAAGTCAACATATTCAAAAAAACTAATAACAACTTTTTAATATACAATGTATAATAAAATTACATTCAAGTTTAGTCAATACTGTTACACAAAAGGCTATCTAGAACTCAAGCCTAGATAACCTCAGCAGTACAATAAATGAGAATGGTTTTAAATATCAAACCTACAAAAGATAAACATTTATCTAAATGTAAATTACAAACTAATAATTAACCCTATAATTCTAACCAAACTATAAGATGTGTAGAGCATGCATGCATAATATAAGGTGCTGGAAACCAAGTCTGTAAATATAACTAACAAAATTTGCAAGATATACTCCATAAAGCATTATTCATTAAACAAAATCCGCAAGATATACTCCATAAAGCATTATCCATTAAACAACCATGACAAAATTTGCAAGTTATATTCCATAAAGCATTATCCATTAAACAACCACGACAAAATTTGCAAGTTATATTCCATAAAGCATTATTCTTACGTCAACCAAGCAGGACATAGCCTAGATTAACTTTTCACCAACAAGCACTAAGGTCTCACAGCAATATGTTAGAAGGACTTTTAGCATTTTCTTTGTTTAGGCAAGCTGGACATAAAAAACTTAGCCATTAAATTTAAGAAATTTGCCTACAGAAACAACCAATACCAGGACTGTCTTAAAATCAACTAAAAGAGCAGAACAACTTCCGAATACTGGTCAATTTGGTTTTATTTTACCCTAAGTCATTATCATTTTATACTTCAAAGCATTCAAAGCCTAATACTAATTGAAACTTAGGTTACTTCCTCTTTTTATTGACATTAAAGGATGGCCAAAATCAGCAAATGTACTTAATATGGGTAACCATGGTCACAGGAGCTTACCATCCCATTGGAGATCATTAACAGACCAAAGGTAAGACTTGGTAGTATTGTGATTAACTAATATTGGGGTGAGTCTGACATTGCAAACACAAAGCACAACAGAAAGTTGAGAAAGGTTAAAAAGTGAAAGTGTGCTTTAAAGTCTGATTCCGTGTTCAGCAGACTTTACAATTTTGAGTCCATAAGTTTGACCAAAAGCATGTGGAAAAAGTCACAGAGATAAAATATCTTGTTTTACTTATTAAGATCAAACAAAAAGAACCCAATTCCTTAAATAACTTATCTTAGAAAAAGCTTTTATAATTTACAATTAAATGTGTTAACAGCTTAACAGAAGACATATTTAAGGGAATATCTAAATTCATAACCAAAACTTTTCTGCATACAGAGGTTTCCAAATGGCAGAGGCTATGATGTCTCAACATACAGAAAACTGAGGAAGATACCTAAACTGAAATAACTTAATTAAAAATAATTTATGAAGACAACATAGGGATAACCTGACACATTTGGAACACCTTGTCTATTTTCTGTGCAAATATACCTCTTGCATCAGAGATTCGACTGATGAAGCATGTAGTGGGGCCTCAGCTGTTGACTTTGTTAATTTGCTGATCATAAATGCTACCAACACTGGTACACATACATGAAATGTCAATTTACACAAGAAAATTCACTGTGGATCTAAGATTAATGTAGCGTCATTATAAAAGACATTCAATAAAATGAACCTCTGATGAAGAATCCATATTAGGATTTTTCCTTACGATGTCATAGAAATATCTGCATAGAAAATTGCCAAGTTGTTCAGGAAGAACATGATTCAGAACTGGTCAAATGTAAACAACAACCTTGACTCAAAACTAGTCAAAGGGAGACAACAACATTGATTCAGAACTGGTCAAAGGGAGACAACAACCTTGACTTAGAACCAGTCAAAGGGAGACAACAACATTGACTCAGAACTGGTCAAAGGGAGACAACAACATTGACTCAGAACTGGTCAAAGGGAGACAACAACATTGACTCAGAACTGGTCAAAGGGAGACAACAACCTTGACTCAGAACTAGTCAAAGGGAGACAACACCATTGACTCAGAACTGGTCAAAGGGAGACAACAACATTGATTCAGAACTGGTCAAAGGGAGACAACAACCTTGACTCAGAACTAGTCTAAGGGAGACAACACCAACTCTAATATATAGATTAGAGATAAATAAACAGTGGGGATATATCTAGCACTGTTATAACTAAGCACAATAAAGCACTCTAGCATTCAGTTAATATGTACAACATAAAACACTTCAATAGATTTTCATCACAAAATTATCTTTGAAACTTGACATCCCTTTTTCAAAGGAAAATAAAAAAAATGATTACCATTAAAGACAACCAACTCCTATTTCCAAGCAATATTTTTCACACTTTAAACAATAAAATATTTGTTGTTTCATAAAAACTTAGCAGAATGTTCTATACATGTACTTTTGGCAAATAAAGGGAGGAAATGTAATAAAAACTGAATATTCATTATAACGGGAGATAATTTATTACAAAATTTGGTAATGAAAATCTATTGAATTTATTTCTACATAGTTTCTGTCTCAAACAAGCAGAAATAAAGTAAGAAAAGAATTGTTTTTTGTACCAAGAACTGAGTAGTGGTCTGAAATAAATAATACAAGGATTAACATAATCTCAATACAAAGCAAATCAACACAGTTACAGTAGGAAATAGAATCTAAAACTAACCCAGTCATTGCATTAAATACACTTGCCCACAGCCAGGGGCTAGTGAAAATAAATTAGGGCTAGTCAAGCTGGGCTAGTGAAAATATCATTTTCATTATTATCAGGCTAGTTAATGATTTTGCTGATTATAAAAACATTCTAATAAATCAACTGGTGGAGACAATTGACCAATACTTAATTTTATTAAAAATATATTTATAATGTTTATTTATAATGGGTTAAACCACCCAACACAGGCAAGACATAGATTGAAATTGCAGATTTTAAACAGATGTGAACATTTTTTGAGAGAATGACACTGCAAAAAGTGAATCAAAATTGACACTGTTCACACAAATGGCCATCATTATTAAGTGCATATACAGTATCGTTTCTAATTGTTTAAGGCCCAAGGTGGTGGTGGAACCATTAAAATCTGTATTCAATAACGTTCAGCATATCAACATGTTCAAAATTGATCAGTTGGTATCAAATAGTACCCTTATCATCTAATTACAATAACAATGCAAGTTGATAGAGAAATTAATTCAATAAACGCACATATACTAACTTAATCAAGAGACCATATTACATTATCTAACATTCATATAATTATAGCAACCATTAAAATGGTATCTAAATAAGTCTGGACGAAATTATGACACAGAGTCAAGGGGAATAACTCATTATGTCTCTGATATAATACAATGAAAATATCAGCTCTTCACTCTGAAGACAGAAATTCTTCATTTAAAAGTATTTGTCATTACTAAATCCTACAATAAGGAACATTTGTTTAAATGTATTTGTCATTACTAAATCCTACAATATGGACATTGGGATGGTAAAGTTACTATGCAAGACACAAATGAAGATAACAATACAATGCAACAAGGTTAACTTAAAATGAAGAATCTACAGCAAACCAAACAAAATGGCGAGAAAAACTTAACTTTTTTTAAAATGAAAATGGAGACATAGCTAAGGATGTTCTTAACCTTAAACAAGCAGAGACCAAGGCAAGGCAAGGCATATCTATGTCTCAAGAACAAAAATTAATAAAAGAAAAATTCAAAGTTTCAGACCTGTTTGATCATTATGAACAAAAATATGAACTCATTTAAAATGGGGGGTTTAAAACACAATCGTACAGACAGACAGGCAAACAAGATAGACCAAGATAAATCACATCAAAATTTAAATGTACGTGAAAGCATGCAGTGAGGGTTTAAGATTTCACTGTCTATAAACAAATCTGCTTACATCTGCAAATGTATGAGCACGCATTAGTGTTATATCTTTATGATGATGGTGTTTGACTCTATCGTAATGCACGACTCCATCGTTTTGGTCTGCTTCTGTTTGTAGGTCATCTTCGTCTTCACCGAACACAAATAAACTAATGAGATCATCATCAATGTTGCTGCTCTTGCGTAATGAATTCCTCCGTATTTCTTGCTGTAAGCAACAACATCTTTTTACATCAAATTTAAAATGAGATTTATTCTTAGAGAACTTTCTCCCAAAATTAATTATCTATCTATCTATCTTTAGCAATGATATTAAGCATGTAGCTATGTCTACATATTTACATTTAACTTATACAATTATTTACTACACTAAAATAAAAAAAAATGGCATCTTTTTTATAATATGAGAGTTATAATCTAACAAACCATACTACAATACAGAAATTCGTTTGGAGGACTATATATTATTTATTATTATTACTATTATTATTATTATTATATACCGCATTTGTATAGCGCTCTTTTCATATTGAATATATGTTCAAGAGCGCTACATAATTAAAACAAACAAAATTGTAAAAAAAAAAAAAAAAAATGTATAGACTGTCTTGACTGATGGAGTTATGTGGCAGTCACGAACAATGACAGCTAGTCGAATCAGTAGGATCTAAATACCATCTTTGAATGTGAAATCTTCATGCCAGCTGAAAATTAACTTAGCCCCATCAAAAATAATGAACTAACTACCACAAATATATGAAATAATAACAAATCTTCAGGTACTACAATAAAGAACAATAAAGTTCTCGTTAAATCAATAGGTTCAATTGAACTTCCTTTAGTACCATCATGCACACAGCACCTGTTTCAATTAAATATCAAAAACTATACATATGCATGTATATCTAACTACAAGTCTGTATTTAAAACTGGTTATAACTTACATGGAATTCTTATAGGAATTTCAGAAATAACATATAGTATAAAATACATGATATTGTTTCTATACACCAGTAGCGTGTTCAATTACACAAAATGTTCCAAAACATTCCGCAACGATTCATTCGGAACTCCTTGGTCATTCCCTGTGAATAATCTAATCTAATAAACAAATATATGATCGTTAAGGCAATGAGTGATGTTTCAAATTTTAATGGACTAAAAACGAAACATCACTTATTGCCTAAACAATTGTATATTTGTTTACTTCAACACCAGTAGTTTCAAAATAGCGCCTAAATATGTCGCAGCGAATGGCCGAGGAGTTCCAAATGTATCGATATGGAATGTTTGGAACGATTAGGGTAATTGAACAGGCTACTGATAATACATATACATATATATAAGGATGACTCAAACAGTTCAATGACAATTTGGTACATTGACATATGTTCAACATAGATCAGGGTTCGAGATAAGACATTATGTTTGCATTTCCAATTAAAAATATATAAGATTCAGATTACCTAGCATTAACATAAAAATAGTGTTACGACATTGAATAAATCAGTGCAGCATAGTGCATTTCTAAACTATGACATTATGTGTCTTTAAGTTTTGTATGACAGCAAATCATTCTCATAATTTTGACTGCATGAATGTGGAATTCCAACTATTTTTCACTTGTCTACAAACAGGAGGTATATAATGTACTCTTATCTAGAACCCTGGGTCATAGCCCATGCTTATGTATGGCAGGCTAAGAATACTAAAATGATGGAATTTAGGCTATTTAAAAAATCTGAAAGCAAATAAGCTTTTTACATAATATCCTATTTTAAACAAGTCTAAATCGCCTTATAGTTTTCAGCTCCAACCTAGGTTATGCAATATAAATTATACAAGTATAAATTAAATATCAAACTTTCAGATTGTACAAAAGTTAGGCAGGCTATATAATGATAGTAAAGTAAGTAATACTAAGCAGAGGGATTTTAAAGCAAGGGCAGAGAAACCAGCTAAAGCAAACATTAAGGTTATCAACAGAAATGATGTTTTCAATGAGTTACCAGCAGAAAGAAGAGAACCAGTGTTCCAGGAGAAAAAAATAGAAGTAAATGTTGTTAACAAACAAAATAGAATTGTTGTTAGTATTAATAAAAGAATTAGATATCAACAAAAAGGTAAGACAGAGAAAAAGAAATGATTAAAGATTCAAAATTTGAGTTTCAAGTTTTTAGATTTAAAGTTTTGAGATCAAAGTTTGAAATTACACGAGAGATATTTAACTTGAATAAAATAAAGAAACATGTAACTTAAATTAAAAACATAACTAAATCATAAAAAAACATAAACAAAACTCATGCTATAATTGTAGTAACAATATAATAATATCATTCTAAATACAAAATAAAGAGAAAATATATCATTTCCAATGTTAGTAGAACAAATACTTATAATAAAAGGGAGATAACTATATGGGATAAAAATAAATGCTGAAAATCAAAAAAATAAAAGAAATTATCTCCCTTTTAAACATGATTTTTTTTCCATTGAATATAATCATTATTTGCTGCACCACTTCATTGATTTTGAATCTAAGGGTGGGAAAATGGTATGTTTTATTCTCTTGTGTATATCCAGCAACCAACTGGATAAATAGTTTTCAAATCCAAGTTCAGATATTTTTCGAATGCCAACATAAATTAAATAAAATAATTTGGCTTAAAGAAGTATCATTCATGCATTGTGTATGAGTACCTTTTAGGGCTATTAAAAACTACCTGTACTCACTTTTCCCATTGTGATATCACAAATATTACACGAAAGGGAGGTAAAAAGAACTAAAATATAAACTAAAACTAACAGTATTTCAATATATTGAAGAGTAGTCTCCCCTGTTATGATATATAATACATTTTACAGTGTTGTAAAACATCTACTTGCTTTCTTAATTGAAATAGCAATTATTTTTATATTATATAGATGGGAGATAATAGGAACTAAAATATAAACTAAAACTAACATTCCATCAATATATTGAAGAGTAGTCTCCCCTGATTTTGATATAATACAATCCTATAAGTCTCGTTTTATGGAGCATTTTATACAAAACATGCATCATGCTAAGTGACATTATAAAACATAATTGTGATTACAAATCCTGGTACATTTAGCTTTAATAGAATCATTCAACGAGCATAACTAAATGCTGAAAGTGTGGGAGTATAGTCACTTTTAAAAACAGTACCTACAGTCCATTTTAAACAATCTTGGACAAACTAAAGTTTGAAAATAAGTGATCAAGCATGCAACAAATACTGTCAAAATACTTGAACTCTATTCAAGTAACATAGTGTAAATCCTATGTTGGTAACTTAAACATAATGATTTGAGAATATGCTTGAACAACTATTGCTTTAAGCAGTAATTGGTAGGGCTGTCATGATACGCCATAAGCGTATCGCGATATACTGCAATATGCTGGCACCGTATCATGATACGCACCACAATATACTGTGGACTTTTAGACTCTTTGTGCCTCCGCTGTATTTAATACCAGTACATTAAAATCATACAGCAGAATTGCCGCAGCTGTGTATTGCAATATACCAGTATACCAGTATATCGTGACAGCCCTAGTAATTGGTAAAAAATCATTTACAAGAAAATGTAAATTTTAACCTTGATAGGTTTTATGTATCTTATGATGCCAAAATAACCCTCTTAAAATCATCTTAAATAGTGGTAGAGCATCAAATTCAATTTTTAAAACAATACATCAGTACATAAAGTGACCATACTCCCACTTTCCTGTTCAGCAGTTATAATAATATAACATATTAAATTAATGATAGTTTTTTTAATCAATTCTATAAAATTCAGCTTCAATTGAGCCTCATGATGTTCTTGGGTAAGACGTGTGGACATGTATTTCATTACTTTGTCTTAATCATTTTAAATATCTGTATTTCCAGAATTTAAAAATATCAGATTGGTGTGGGTCCATTCCTAAATGTTATTTGAGACTAAGTATTTGAAAGCCTTATATTTCAGACAGCCATTCCAAAATAATGCAAAAATAAACTTAAGAAAAGGTAAGCATGAGTGTAAAAGTCTTTTTTTCCTGACCAATCTTTTCATGGGAAAAAATGCCTGTGTTGTGCAAACCAAGCATAGCAAAATGAAATTAATAAAAATTCAATAATTCAACATAGGAAAAATATAGAGCAGGTGAATTCTAGTATCGAAATAATAAATTGATACTTCAAATATAAGAAAAAATAAGATCCAATTCAAACTATCATTAAAATGGTAATATCAGACTTTGATGAACATGCCTACAAAATAGTTTACCTAGAAGATTACTCAATATTATTGTAACTTATCCAAAGTTTTTGAGTATTTGTAATTAACAGTGAGTAATTTCAATAACCAATAATTTCTATTCCATTTCTATTGTATTAACATTGAACGCAATAAACAACAATATAATTATTCTTCAAATTTGAACTAGATTTATTGAACTGTAAAGAAACTTAAAATTTCCATTTGTTGCAAATTAAGAGACTTGACATCATTATTAAGTAACTTTCAAAGACTATAACAGCTTGATATTACTCACAAAATAAAGCTAACTGACAAAAAATTCCCAATTAAAAATTCTATCAGCTCATTCCCAAGCTGTGGATTAAAATACAAGCTATCCTTCAATATACTTTGTATATCTAAGTATTTAATTATTACTATGCTTATGAGGAAACTGCATAGCCTTTATATAGAATTAACATTAGGCATGGTCTTTTTTTAAAACTTTCACTTATTTTTTTTTAATCTAGTCCACCTTTGGTATGACAATAGATGGCTCCAAATTTATGGCAGGAAAAGTCCAATAATAAAATTCTGGGGGTTAAGCATTAACAAGTAACACAAATCAAGATGAAATTACAATCCTTATAATTTACCCTATTCCAAGTACATAAAATTTATGTATATCAGAAATCAAAGACTATTTATTTGTCATCAGTCTTTGCCAAATTTACAAATAATTTTTATTTAAATCAGTTTTCAGCTCTTCCAGCAAAATTCATAAACTTCTTATTAGAACCATGCTGCATTAAGGTGAAAAAAATGGGGGGGGGGGGTTGGGGGGGGGTCAAGGTAATGCAAATAAAAATTGCAAGCATGAACATCAAAGTCTATATTTAAGAAATAACTTACAGTTGTCTATATTTTATTGTCTAATAAAACATAGTCACGAGTTGTGATGCGCGTATGATTAAATCACGAGTGCTTTAGCACGAGTGATTTAATTAGCGCATCAAACGAGTGCCTATGTTTTATTAGACAATAAAATATAGACAACTGTAAGTTATTTCGATTCTAACATCGCAAAATACATCCTTAGAAAAGATATTTTTATAGAACTATTTTTTACTGTCAGAAACGCCATGCTGTTGAAATCCGCCCCCCAGTGCAAAGGCCGAAAATAGCCTTTATTTACACAGATCTCATTGATAATTGATTCTAATTTCAAACAAATAATATTCAAATCTTAATTTTAAAAAAATAAACCCAAAACTAAATACGAATTGTCATAGTTTTATTTGTGTGTAAAACATCATTCTTTAAAATAAGCGCCGTGAAATAAACATTCGACCTTGCCCTTAGTGAGTGTCATTTTATATACACACGATGATGAAGCATTTAAGTTCGATGTTTACGACGGAATATTGCAAATACTGCTTAAATAATTGGATGGTTACTGGATAGTAATGTTATCAGACATTTCGATGAAGAATTTTTTAAAAGGTTGGATATAAATTGGATTTATGAACGCGTGTCAAGCAAGGACAGATTTTCGGAAAATGATTCGAAATCAGCGCTGCTCTTGTCAGCTTGGATGATTATGAACTTGAAAGAATCCACGTAGCCGTTCCATTATATTATGCTATGCACAGTTTGGCTTTGATTAAATAGTCAATCTTTGTATTTTCGTATAATGGCTGGCATGATCGTCGGATGAAGGGCAGGAGGAAATGAGACAGCGGAACCGGGAAATGCTGGGACTTAGAAAACGTCTTGAACTTGAAGTAGGTCATGTTTATGCTAGAATCGTTTTAAACTCAGTTTATACCATTTTTGGTCAAGTAATAAGGTTAGTACATGTTTTAAATTTACTGACATGTTCCAAGGTTCTGTTAAAGTCAACCCTTTAAACTCGGGCGCTATTTTCGGCTTTGCTCATTTAACGTGGGGAGTAAAATTTCAACAGCCGTCACCAGCTATATTTTATTGAATAATAAAGCATAGATGACGTCACATTGAATAAAGAGTGAAAGCGCACGTGCCTATATTAGAATACAAACTAATATATAAAATATAACATAATTATGAACTAATACTGTGATGCATCCAAACCAAATAATATAATATTATATATCATTAGTATATTTTTATACAAGTCTTACTCCATTCTCATCAATTTTAGAGTTCTCGGTTACATTAACATCACTTTCTCTTCTTTCCTGAAGGTATTTCTCTGCTTTCAAAATCTAACACAAGTAGGAGGGGGTAGAAAAATAACAAAATTAGACAAAAATCAACATTGGTTAGTTTATGTTATACAAAAAAAGGCAATAAAAATCTAAAGAAAATATGGGGTAGGTCATCTGAAACATGAGCATAACAATATGCAAGAACAGTTTAGAATTATCTTTTGAAACATCAAGATATAGTGACTTTGACATTTGACCTCAGTTCTTCTAAAAATAGAAGTGACCTTGGTAAGGTCAACATGTTGAAGGTCAACTGATATTTGATTTGTTTCCAAAAACATTCTTTTTCTCATTGGCACAAAATGTAAATATCAGATAAGCCACCCCCACTCCTGCCCTTGACCTCGGAGTAATCACTATGGAATGGTCTGTCTGACCTACTTTTAGCTCAACAAATCAAGTACATTTGAACATGTGATATATAGTATTGTGCTATCAAAAATATTTTTTCCTGACAATTCAAATATAAATAAACAATTGCAATGATCATGTTTCAGTTATCAAAAATGATAATAAAATATATAACACTAAAAACTTCACTATTCTAAGGAGTATTATATATTCTAATATACAGCCAATGTCATATAGCTTGGTACTTCTGTACTCATGAGCTAGAGATCATAAATTAATTACATGCTTTATGTGTTAATTTTCTTTATAGATTTTGATAAACATTTATTAAAAAAGAATAAATAAGGGTATATAAAGGTCAAGAAGTGTCAAAGGTCAGTATTTCTTCATTCAAGCTGATTCACTAGTTTCATTATTAACTATCAGAAATCAACTGACCACTAAAAAGTGACCAACATAGAAACACTGACCAATTACCAATGATTGATGAAAACAGTTATCTAAGGTAAGAACATGGTAGTAAAATGGGATTACAACAATAAACTTAGTACAGCAAAACCTCAATATAAGACCATTAAAATAGTAGTCATTAAAAGTGACCTCCTAGAATCATTTAAAGTGATCTCCCTTGTATAGAATCATTTAAAGTGATCTCCCTTGTCTAGCATCATTTATAGTGATCTCCCTTGCTGGGCATTTTTTATCACCATTCAACTGCAATCAAACACTTTAATGAATTAGGACTTAAAGCACAGAAAGTTCGAAGTCTCAAAATAATTGAAGTGGTCTTAGAATGAGGTTTTACTTTACAAATTACAAGCCACCAAAATTAAAGACTCTCGCCATTTTGCTCAGTTACATACCAATTTACGACCCTGAAAAAAGCATGCTTAATTAGTACACAAAATCTAAACATTTACAACAAATAACACAAAGCCCAAAATCGTGTTGGCTGGGCTCTAAAAGTTTTCTGCTATCAATCATAGCCTTGTATTTTCTAGAGCAATATTATGCAGATAAGGCAAAATTGTTTAACAGCCCAACAGTATGAATTTAGTGCTGTAGTGCGTAAATATTGACCCTGACCTGACCTTTATGCAAGAATATTCATTGCATTGAATACGAATGTAGTATTAATGCTCGATTACACAGTGACTGTGAGGATTATGAGTTAAAACTTAACACACAATCATACTTCTATAATTTTATGATCGCTGCCGAATTGTAGAATAGGTGTGGTACTGACTTTCGTTGGGATATGTGTAGATAATTATAAGATGCAAATGTGAAAGGTCAGGTCGGGGTCAATATTTATGCACTATACTAATAAGTAACTTTTACTAGTTCTGAGTTTAAGGCGATGACCGAGCATTCATATGCTGAAACATTTGTTTGTTTCTGGTGCAGACGGGCACAAGCAACTCAAAAAAAACCCTGAACTTGAGTTCCAAGTATGTTTTTTCTTTCTGAAACTCAAAGCTTCATTTTAACTCTGAATGCATAATGTACATACAGAAAAACATATATATGCATCACTAGACATAACTAAATATTTCATTTTTATCAAGGAGTATTCGAATACTAACTGCAAAAAAATAAATAGTCCAGTTAATAATAATTATAATGAAAAATTAATTATAAATAGTGCAAATTGACTTGAGATGGAACTACTTTTACTTGATTAAATCATTCGGAACACCTCGACCTTTCATGAATGAATAATCTCGGAAGGGTTCGTGGGGGATTTTTGTGATTTTACTACCTACGTGAGGCTGAGCACGTAACAGTAATACAAAATAGTTCTTGCAGTATACACATAGATCTTTGTTTAAACATATTTCTTTGTTTTAAATTGAACTTAATATTGTTCATCAATATCATTGAACTATGTAATTTCAAATTTATGGACTTAAAGCGAAAATTCAGTCAACGCCTAAACGAACGTGTATTTGTTTACTTCAACACAGGTTCTTCCAAAATGGCGTCTAAATATGTCTAAATATGAGGTTATTCATAGCGAAGGGCCGAGGAGTTCTGAATGTTGTCTCAGGTCAATTTTCACAAACATATAACAAGCTCATTATAATAAGCTAATATCAGGGCAACAATGCCATTTATATTATGATGAAAACCATGTATTGGATTAACTGATTTCCATGCATTGCGACTTGAACTTGCCCTCAGTTGGGAGTCAAACATGACTTGGACTAGCAAAGAAGGGTAAGCAAAGCCGTTGAACATTGTTATACTTCAAAGATTGAATGTCCAGACATTGCAAATAGTAATAGTTGTAAAAATCTAGGAGTGTATTGTCTTTAATAAAATCCCCCACACTTGACAATCCTGTAACTTTCATTTATTATGTTTGTATTTATAAAAATCAATTCTTAACTTTTAAAATTATACCGACATGTTGTATTCATGAATTTATGTTATAATTTGTTCACATGTATTTACAATGTAAACTGTGACATAATAAAAGATATGTTCTGTTTAAAAAAAAAAAAAAAAGTAAAATCTGAAAGGAAGGAATTATCCGAGTATTATAGGTTGTAAAAAACAACTAACTAACAGTTTCAATAAAAAATATAGCAATTGAAAAGCTGGTGGGGAGGAATTTCAAAAAAAAAATAGATAAAAATATTCTGGAATAATGAAAAAAAGTCAAGAAGACATTTCTATGAAATGTCTAACAAATATAAGTTTACAGACTTCATCATATGCATACATATGGGCATAAGTTGCAGTTTGAATGTTGCCAGCAAGACTGTAGTAAGTCCATTGCATTAAAGAGCGAGTTACTATAGTCTTGCAGGCAATCCTCAAAACTGTTTATTTTAAGTTTACAAATATTCCTTTGTGTACAGACATTGCAGCTTGTGGAGACAATTATAGGAGTACACATTTGTTTAGTAAAATTACAGAAAATGATCAAAGAGATGATATATTTTCAATAAATTATTAATTGGAGAACCATTAGTATAGCTAGAAAATAAAACAAAATATTATACTAAATAGAGGTTTGCTCATACATAGAAGCATACAGCATACTTTATATTTATAAAAAGTTACAAATTGACCAAGCACAGACAAAAAATTGTGTAAAAATACCATTACCAAATTACAAGTAAAAAAAAATTTAGATATAAAATGTTCCTTCACCCATTGATTTTTTACAACAATTAATTACACTGATTGTTTAAATTAAGATAACAAAACCCTTCCAATATGGAGAAATAAAAAAATTAAACAATATTTTAAGTATACTTTAGCCAATATTTTACAAGAAATCTTTTTCTTCGTAACAATTATCACAAGAATAAGACAGCTTCATGAATCGAACCCATGATCACTCGATCAGCAGACTTGTGTGCTACCAACTGAGCTAGTGGATGACTTTTGTAGAGATACAACATTGACCAAGTATCATATCACATAGAGGTCAGGGGCTCAGGAGATCCCTTTCAGACATTAAAATCCTATGCTAGATCCCCTATTGAGATTTGGATAACTTTGCTTCACCCCAAACTTTACTGGACCCACCAGAAGACCATTGCATCACTAGTATACTCCCCCAGAAAACTCTAGGATCCCTTCTTGGATATACTTGCAGACCCATTGCCCATGAATGCTCAATTGAAATCTTGGGTCCTTTGCTTGACCCCCAAAAGCACATTTGGATATCATGTTAAACCTGCTATCAACCTAACCCATGTACAATATAAACACCACCACTTTACAGTGCAAAAACAACTACCAAACTTTATAATAATGACACACTAAACTAGTGTTACGCCAAGATACTATACATAAAATCATACTTCAGACACTAAGTATACAAAAATATATAAATGAATGTACATGTACATGAATAACAAGAGCATAAAAAACTTCTTCCCCAATATATCAAACAAGTACAATGTAAAATCAAAGTATATTTGTGTTTATACCAATTGACTGAAAATGCTTTTTTTCTTAAAATTATATGTCCATGGATAATTCATTATTAATGGTAACAGAAGACTTACATTTAGCATGATTCATTATCCTTTACTAAAAATTTGGAGAACAGTAATATGATCAATATTAGCAAATCATGTGAGTAATTGAAAACCAGTCTAGAATAGGGACAATGTGATTGGTCAATTCAAACCCAAAGCAGAAAACCAACCAATCAAATTTGTAGTAAGAACTCATACCAGAATTCAAGCACAATGATCATTACTTATTGAGATAATTTTATTAATAAACAATGAGTAACTGTCCTAAATATAAGTAAATTAAGTTCCAGATTATAGAAATATGTAAAAGAAAAGTTATAAAGTGAAATATATCAAAACCAAATGCCAGTATATTTATAATAATAAAACAACCTTATCCCTCAACAATTATACAAAGTGACCTTGTCAAAATGGAGGTCTTCAAGGTTGTTTCCAGGGAGGAGAAGTTACTTAAAGCCAATTAGTATAGACAAAATATACAAAAAATGTAATAATAAGAAGCAATTACTAAAGAGTAACTAAGAAATTGAAGACAAGATGATTTTGAACTAACAGATAATTCCTTACATTAAAAGCTTGAGGATTCTTTGTTGAATGGAGGATCTGAAACATTCAAACTAAATTAAAATCTAAACTAAATAATACATAAAACATAGAATACTGTCTTTAAACCAGTTGTGGCTTCAAGGGCCAGTCCTAGACTCCAAGCTGTATACCGTCTGCTGTTAAGAAAAGAATATCACATAATTTCATGCAAGTAGATAAAATAATTTTTCTAAATTTTTCAATGAAAAACAAAAAAAACAACAATGAAATATGTTCCTAAGTCTATATACTATAGCAATTGTACATGCAGTGTAAAATACATGTACATACTATTCATGATTCTTACTTGATTTTATACATATTGGTTTTTTTCTTCAATTATGCTAAAAACTTATAGCATAAAATAGCAAAACACTAATATCTGTATTTATTACTTATGTGTTACAGCAGTGATCAAATATTTAATATTTTTACAAACTAAGTTTGCAGCCATTCTTTTCTCTTTGATAAATATTACTGAATTCCTACAAAATGTTTGACATACGAGGGTTGTCCCAGAAAAAGTGGGACTTTTTTAATTACTTGCAAATGCGACGTTTGATCAATACAAAAATTACACAGTATGTATTTTCAACATTTTAACACTGTTTCGCATACATTTTATATCAAAACAATGTTTTTTGTACGTAATATTACATGAATACCCATGCGCGGTAGAGGTCGGCGGCGCACACCATTTTTTAACATGACCAACATTCGTATGAGCCATATATGACCAGGTTATTGCAAAAATAACGGAATAAAAAATACATCTGCATGTGACGCATGAAACGGCGTGTAAATGTTGATGTTTTTATGTAGTTGACGTCATAAATATCGACGTTGTTACTAAATATTCGATAGCAACTACTTTTAAAATGGCGACGTCGGCGAAATCTGCGGCGCAAAAAGCCGTCATAAAATACTGTGTCGAGAGAGGAATGACACCGACACAAACAAAAAAAGAAATGGAATCTATAGAATGCTTAAAGAGTGCGTCTCGCACACTTGTATCTAAGTGGCACAAACATTTTTCTGAAGGGTCAGAGCTTACATTGGCAGAAAATAGGGGGATGACCCAAGAAGTGTAAGGTCGAAGATGCTGAAAAATTGAAAAGAGTTCGTGAACTTTCAGAAAAGACAGGAATGAGTAAGTCGGCTATTCAGCACTTAGTTGTGGAAAATCTACAGATGAATCGTGTGTGTGCGAGCTGGGTGCCTCGACTTTTGACAGAAGATGAGATGAAAAGACATGTTTTAGCTTAGAAAAACTTTTTAAATAGACACTTACGGGTCAACATTAAGTTAAAAAATAATGACGTTACGTTATCGTGCGCCGGCACACACACACCAGTAAGCTACTATTCTGCATATCTTTGTTAAGTTTGGAGATACACACTTCAAACTTTACCACTGAGTAGCAAACACTTCATTTTATAATGTGTTAAATTTATATTAACGTACGCTAATTATTTTAAGAATTACAAACGTTATCCAACTTTTTCTGGGACAACCCTCGTATTTATAATCCTAGTTTGTTTAAACAAGATACTTCTACAATATTAGTCATATGGCTTAAAGGGAGACAACAATACATCAAAGGGAGAGAATTCTTTAAAACAGTAAATGGAGATAATTTTCTATGAAAAACTGAAAAATGAGTCTTTCCGAGGAGAACAGTGAAAAACTTTATAGTCTCAAATATTATTACTATAGAATATAAGGTTACTAGGTCTAATAAGCAGCCATGAAATATATGTACTGAAGTCATACGAAATATAGTTACACTAAGGAATTTTGAAGTATAGACTAAGGTCATTTGAAATTAATATTTGAGCCATTAGAAATATATACTAACACCATTTGAAATCAAAATTGTATCAAGAACTTAGGACTTAACATTAATCCCAAAGTGAAAAATTGATCAAGCAAAAGTTAAAACAGTCAGAGACACAGATTGAGAAATTTATTAAAGTATGTCCCATGGTAGTTAAGTTATTAGTAAAAGCCAAATCATCCCATGAGTTCCACAAGCTTCCATCAAAGCAAGTATTAAAAATGTGAAGCTACATATATCATACATTGTGAATTCACATCACAAACAGAAAGACAATTTGGTTAATTCAGGATAAGACAAATTTCACATGTTTGGTTACTATGGAAACATAAAAACCCCAAATCACTACAATCATGGGCGCCTAAGTGAAACCCTTACAGGCAGTGATGTATTTCTATGTGGTTCAATTGGAGGGACCTTGGGTCGCAACACTTGCTCAGAAGATCTACGCTGTAACTTCAGCATCTATAAAAATAATCACATATCACTATGCATTAAAGTCCTTACATGAAAATCCTTTTAATTCTATGCATATACTGAAATGTTCTTTTTCTATGGATAATTTAGTTAATTTTCATGACAAACTCTCATGTCTATGAAAAGAATGGATACTTGTAACACTGCGGTAAATTTTATTCTATACTATGTTTTAATGTGATGACATTTCATTTTGACCAGTTCCCAATCCAATTTTTGTTAAGAAGCAAATCTTAATGAAAATATCAGGAAGTAAATACACTATACTAGGATCAATTGTGTAATCTGTTTTAAAGTCAATGTAATTTAAATGTTTATAAGCTACAAAAATGGATGCAGCAATCAATGCAAAATGCACACCATTGTTAGCCTTATTTATCTGAACAATAAATTAAGCCTGAAAAGCATTCTGGGTAAAGCTGAAATTAAAACTTATATTTACATTCAACAATATAACTTAGTATCAAATAAATCCATATACATGTAGTACAAAAACAATAAACAAAATATATAACCTGTGAACAAACCAAATTTATAGCAGTCCATTTACATAATAAAAAACATTCATTTCTTCATTAAAATCACTAACTTTTCTTTTGAAGCACTTTTTTATAATTAATTATCAAATTTATTTCATGACATGAAAACAATGCTAAAAATACCATTTTTTAATATGAAATTTTAAAAACAAAATAAATAAGATTTAATGAAACCTTTGAATTATCATTAATTTAATATAACCAAGTTTAGCATATGACTCTAAGTGCTTGTTCTAAAACAGATAAGTTACGATTCTCATGGCAGCCCCTGGTTCTCATGTAAGCCCCTTTTTCCTTCCACAATCCAAAGTTTTGCAATAAAAATCCAACCCACTCACTGAAAGCCAAAAAAGATAATTTGAAACCTGCAACTATTTGATATTTCAACAATACTTTCTACAGTCAAAATTTGCAACCTCCAAGAAATTTCCCGAGTCATAGAACAATCACTATAGTCGCAGCATACTAAAACAAATGAATAAGACTAAGTCTTACCTGGTTCAGTAAATGTACTCTAGTTTTCAGCCTGGTACCAGTACTATGGGCTACAGCTGACACCGCTCTATAGAACGGTTCATATTGCTTCTCTGATTCAGGTTTAGAATCCCATTCTTTACATATATCCTGAAATTAAAGTGACAACTGATTAACATTAAAAATATAAATACATGTAGTTATATATAATTCAAACAGCGATTATTAGAATTAAGTTTTTACTTATTTATTTTAGCTGGATTGTAAAACAAGTTCTTACAACTTAGATTCATCATTTTCAAGTCTACTTCCTGGTCCCCCAGAACTGAGCTAATTGATTAAGTTTCTTGCTCAAGGAAACACTGGGTACTTTTGGATGATATTCAAACCAACATGGAGCTGGCTATCCAGTGATTACCAGTTCAACATCAGAACCACTCAGCAACACCAGCTCAATTATTATTTTAATATCATAAAATAGTACTAGCTAGCTGGTACCATTTTGTCCAATTATATAATTATTCTGAAAAGCTGAACAATGCCAAGTAATGTACTACACAGATTAAGTGAATAAGTGATTCTAGGTCCTCACTATACATGGCATAAAATTGTTGCATGGTTCAATATACAAGTACCAGTCACATATTTTCATCTATGATAAAACTTCTGTAAAAATTCCAAACACCAAGAGGAAATATCAAGTACTTAAACTGTGGTCAAACATTTTACCTGCATTCTTTTTTCCTTAGCAGCAAGTCTTTCATATTTCCTTTGTAGCAGTAAGACTTCTGTTTTAAGATGAGACTGATCTGAAGCATGATCTAAAGCAAAATGTGTGTTTCTTCTTGCCATGTTTGCTGCAGAAGCACTTCCAGGTCCTTCACCTTGTTCCATTAGACGTAACTCCTACAATAGTAAAATAAACAACTTACACTAATGTACCAGAAAAACTGTTGTATTTGAAATTTAGTTTTTACAATTGACTTAATTAGAAATTTAAATTTAGTGCTTTTTCTGCCATAAAAGTACAGCACAACCTCTCTTAAGCAACACCCACTGGGAGGGGCTAAATGTTTATGCTGTTCAGAGGTTGTTGCTTTGCAGAGGTTAAATTCAATTAAAATCAGGCCAAAGGGAAATTTCAAAAGCTGTTGTTTTGCAGAGGATTTGTTCAGTAGAGGGCTACTCTGCAGAAGTTATACTGTACAACCATTACAATGAACCATTATGTTCAAAGAATAACAGAATAAAATTTGTAGTTTGTAATTTTCAGCTATAGAGTGGAAAAAAAACAATATTTGAAGTTCCTGATGACACCTCACAGGATTTAATTTGAGTTTCTAGTTTAAATATAAAAAAACAACAGTTTTTGTCACGACAAATCAAAAGCATTATAAAGTTTTTGACCATTTGTTCAGTTTTATAAAATGACCATGTTTGACTTTACTTGATTATTCCATGTATCAGCTATATATGTATATGATATTCATTGTCAAATCAAGATTCAAGAGAACTTGTAATCAACAACAGACAAGTGTTTGAAAAACAAAGTAAAGCAAAAATAACTTAAACCTCTTGGCCTTATGCTACAGTCCCATAAACATAAGAATAGCCGTGAGGGCAATGTACGGGCGCCGTGCAATCAAGCTCCGCAAGGACTCGTACGAATTCTTGCATACCGGCACGGACTGTTACGTTTTTACCAGGGTCATTGAGATGAGTAGTGGATACACATATCAGTTTCAAAGTCAAATCGTGAACACAATTGTGGCCAAGTATAGATTAAACTTGCTCATCTTCCACCTACAGCTCCGTTCAAGTGTGTTGTTTTTTGCCATGTGCGTACCGTCACCTTAATACGCAAGGCTTCCCACGGCCCACGGCTGTCAGCACGTACAGGTCCGCAACAAGCCTCGATTTTATGGGACTGAGGCATTATACTAAACATCAAAAGTTCAAAACATTCCATACCTTAGTTGTGTATTTCATAAGTTTAGGATCTGGAGTGGTATCCTCTTGTGTTCCATAAACTAGAAAAGTAATACATCCAGATTCAAAGAATTCTAAATGTTCTTTCTTTACTTTGCTAAATGAGAATGTTTTTGAATGATTGATTTTTGGTTTAAGAGTGTTTTTTATAAGTGGTGTTTCTGTTAACTTTTTATCTTTATAAACACGATATTTCACTTGTATTCCTTTAGAAAATCTTGCCTTGTAGACTTCAACATTCTTAACTGTCACCTGTAAGTATGAAGAAAAAACAATTTTAAAGGTTTCAAAAAAGGGAAAGAAAAATAGACGTTTTTTCCTTAGGTGAAATCTAATTCAATTCTAAATACAAATAGTCAGAGGATGTTGATCAATTTTTGTGCAAAATCAGAGTTTTAGTTTCACTAAGTGAGCTTTGACTATTTTCTATCAGAAAACATATTTCTAGGTTGGCATATAGACATTTTTTAGTTATAGTACATGAATTGAATCAAAGTTCAACAATTTATCCAAATATTATTGTAATCAATACATTCAGCTAAACCTAAATCTAGTCATGCTAACTGCAAATTCATTTTTGACAATGCAAACTCTGACCTCGTCTATTCTTAACACAAACTTCTGGCCAAACCCATTATTGTAAATGCCTACTTCCAATCAAATTCATTTTCGGTTCTAACTCCTGACAGCCCCTACTACTGAATAGTATGAAATGTGGCAGACTGACAGACAAATTCTGTAAAAAATAGAAGGTCCGACTAGATCTGCAGGTTTACAGGATTGACTGTCTAGCAACAAAATTAATTTAACCACATCCATGCTGTTTTCAATTCATCAAACTATGTAAAATGTCTTTGGTCCTGTAAGACTTGGTTTGGTCCTATAAAATTTTCAACTTTACTAAACCTACTGCCCAGTAATAAACTGTTGAGTTTCTCAGTGATTGCTACTCCTAAGCACAACAATTCACAACACTCTAATACTAACCTTAAAGTCCTGGGCGGGGCATACTTTCGTTGAGTTTGGTCATGAAATTATTTCTATGGCCATTCTCCCTCCTACAAATGATTTTTTATTATGTAGGGCAGTTGTCAGTCACTGACGAAATTATGTGCTTAGTAGTAGGTTAACAGCTAAATCCAGAGATTTAGCCTTTCAAGGAGGAGTGAGTAGGTTGACTGACCACCGTTATATGACCTATAAAATGTGTTGCTACGGCGTTAAACCCAACAAAACAAACAAACAAACAAACTAACCTTAAAATGATAAGGTTTGCCAAGAAGTTCGTGTGGATCATCAACAAAAGCGTCTTCTTCAAATGCTGTGCCATCTTTCTGACAAGGGGCCACATGGACCTTAACAACACCTTCTTCCTGACCCTTATAGTCAGTGATAGTGATTTGATCATCAAAATCAAGAGAATACGATAAGGATTGTAAGAACACATTAGCAGATCCTATAAGAACGTCTTCAGTTGGTTCCCAGAATGGATCATTCTCTTTTGGTATTTTGGAAACATCTTCCCCATCTAAAAACTTCTGATATAAATCCTAAAAAAAGATAATAACTCAAATTGTTAGATGTATTGCCATGGTAACCAATCAAAGACGATTTATCCCATAACTGCACAAAATTGAATGTGCAGGAATTAATCACTGCAAGCTTTCAAGGCTCAAGTATTTTGTAATAAAGATGACAAAATAAATTAATGTCTATTAAAAACAAGCCACCACATAAATAGAATCACCAATATGTAGCCTAGTCATACTGCTTGTTTAAAAATCTTATACATGTTTATCAATTTTATTAACAGCAGCGCTGTCTATTCTTGCTTCATTCTACCAGATGCTAACAAATTCTCCATAAGCAAAGACAAATTGACATTATAGTGGTTGAAAGGCTTATATGGGTTTGGATTGACTGAAACCAGGGCCAAAGATACTAAGTAATGATTGGAATATTGGGACTACACCTAAAACTATTTTTTTTTTAAAGATGTGATAATAAAAACCACTTTTTTATAGCTCATTTAGGATAATGTTAGATGTTGTTTACATAGAATATTGTTTACATTTGTCTCAATTTATCCTAAACAAGCTATAGTTTTGCTTTGATAAACATCTTGCCTAACTTGATATAATCTGGTTAAAACCTGATCTAAAATTTTCCGCTTGCATACTCGCTAATATAGATCTGGCCTTTTTCAAACGAAGGTCACCTTCAGGCAACCATTTCTCATCATAATATTCATGACGAAATTGTTATGATACGTAACTTGTTTACATCGTCTACGTCACACAATTTGAAATGAGCCGCCCAATCGCAGACGGTGAATAATACCGCTGTTAAATTAGCATGCAAAACTTGGTCTAAAAATAGAAATTGCAAAATCAAAATGTGATTAATAGTGTTTTCGTCTAGATGAAAGCTACGCATTGATTGGTCGACACAAAGTTCATCTCGACGTGACCTTCCACGGAGACAGTAGAGATCCTGTACGACAATGCTCTACAGGATATCTGTTTATGGAGATTGAACTTGATATTGACAAACACCTTACCTGTATTAAGTATCTTCTGTTCATGAACTTTCCACGTTCCCATAACCATGTATTACCATTCAATAGATTCTTCATTTTTACCATTACACTAAAATAATGAAAGATATATATTTATTAAGCATTGTAAAAACATAAAAAAATTATGAACCTCTTTTTTAACAAGATACATGCACTAATGCAAAAGCAAAAATACAGGAAAACAGTATCACTTTTCAAGAAACCATAAACATGTTATTAAAGTCTTGACCAATGATACTGATATCAATACAGCAAGTCAATCTGAAGTTTTGGGCCATGTAGCTACAGTAGAACTTGGTTATAACATACTCGGTTATAACATACACTCGGTTATATCATACCATTTTTCCTGGCCCAATTTTCATATTTTGTATATAACATACTTAGTATGCTATATGGATATAACATACTTCGGTTATAACATACCTTTTTTCTTTGGCCCAGCGAGTATGTTATATCCAAGTTTTACTGTATTCAGTAACTGTTCCAATATTAAGTTAACTCAGTAGAAGTAAAGTCATAAAAGCAAAATTTAATGATCAATTGTAAAAACTAAATGTTAGTGAGCAATTGTAAAACAAGCTGTTTATTACAACAGGCACTTGGTATATAAGAGTCCCCCCTCCCAAATAATAAATGTATACATATACATAATTATAAATAAATACAATGTAGTATATGGGGAGACTCTTTCATACCAACAGCTTGTGTCAAATACTTGAAATGCATGATTTTCATTTTTTAATGATATACATTAATGAAATACATTCTGACTTAACAGAAAATGGACAAACCAAGCACCTAATTTCCAAGCCTTCCAGCCCCTACAAATGTGTCATATAATATACACAGCATTCAACAGGGGTATAAAAGGTAATAATTGTCACATAAACCAGACCATTGTGGATATACAGTCTGAACAAGTTGACTCACATGTACCCACGAGTCACTCCAGCAGAATGAAATTGAAAGACATTTGTATAGACCATTTCTTCTCAACTGTCAAAACATGAATAATTTCACGGTGAATTTGTATGTTAAAATTATCACTGCAATACATTCATGAGTTTCCGAAAGTGCGTATAATAATGGCCAAGAACTGCTTATGTAGTATGATAGGATTATAGTCAAGATATTTCAGTAACAATGAGGCTTTGAGTATATATATAAAGCATTCAGTCACTGTGAAATTATTCAAAGTTTTGACAGTTGAGGAAAAACAGACTAAACTATGTGTTGCCTGTCTTGAGAAACATTACATATATGTAATAATTTAGTCTTACAATGGAAATAATTAAAGAATAGTATGGGATTTAAAGTCTAAAAACATTGTCAATTTGTTTTAATTGAAATCCAAGGGAAGTAACTCTATTTCTAAATAAATTATATTTTGGGACTTCTCACAAATCTCTAACTTCAGGATGTATTGTATTTGAATTACAAATGATTATTTCATTCAGAAAGAAGCTGGACCCTCACATAGTTTGAAAGCTGAAACATAAATTTCATAAATCAAAGGGCAGTAACTCAGTCATTGGCCTATTGCATTATACAATTACTATAGACCCAGATCTTTTTCTGTATATAATTCAGAAAAAAAAAAACATCGTTGATTCTACAAGCAACAATTAAGGTTTAACATAACCAATTTCAGAATAAAAAAACTACGAAGAAATGAAAATTTTACACTACTTTCATAATAAAACTTTCAAAGCATAAATACATTTCTATACTAAGACCTAAAATATAATAAAATCACATCTAAACCAACTACAAAAAATGTGCATAAAAACAAATTTATATAAAAAATACCCCTGTGTAGGTAAAACCAACTAGGAATTGCAGTTTCAGCATGGGGAGGGATAAGGAGATTAGCAGACAGTCAAGATCACTATGGAACTTCAAATATATATTTAAACATAAACTAGGAAACATTAATGTATTTTTGAAAAGGTGCTCAAACTTAAAACACCCTCCTACAAGTACAGTGAGCATTATGTTTTTTATTATACCTCACATGATTTGTTTACCATATACTCTAATGTGATGTCACCAGATGACAATTGGCCCGCTTGACATCACCCATCAGCTGGCTTAAAGCAAGGGAGACTACTGCATTGGAGTTTGCTAATAACAGGACCCAAGTTTTTAGCCATTCAATTTGAGTTACCTCCCTTGCTTTTTAAGAAACAACAAACTTAACAGAGTAAAAATGTCTTCATATTCAGAGGCAAATAAAACAGATAAAACAAGTAAATCTGTGAGCTAATGCTCACTAGTGATACCCCCGCCAAAATCTAAAAATATGCGACAAACAGGAAGTAGATGAGCGAGGAGCATGAAATCGCTTTACACCACATGGGACTATAGGATGAAGCAATATGCAAAGTTTCAGGCTGCTGCATGGTATAGTTGCTGAGAAAACTGTGACGGAAATTTTGTAACGGACGGACGGACGCACGCACGCACGCACACACGCACGCACGCACGGACAAGGGTAAAACAGTATACCCCCCCCTTCTTCGAAGCAGGGGTATAATGAAACGGTTTGTGCTAATTAAGTTGTCAACAATTGCTGATTTTTGTTGTTAGGTATTATAGAATAAATATCACATCCTACAGAGGGTGATGGAACCAAATGTCCACCCTAGACAGGTACAA
Source organism: Mactra quadrangularis (assembly GCA_025267735.1). Classification (NCBI taxonomy): domain Eukaryota; kingdom Metazoa; phylum Mollusca; class Bivalvia; order Venerida; family Mactridae; genus Mactra; species Mactra quadrangularis. Next base: position 6,336,999 of record CM046300.1, on the reverse strand, counting down.
TGTAATTACTTGTTTTAGGTGAACATTCCGTTATATCACCCTCTGTAGGATTTACTATTTAATTAATGTACTTAACCAATAGTGTTGCCAAGAATGGAATATACAATGAATGTATAGTTTCTCAAATTAATCAAGCTGAAAGTCCTAATGATGTACCTAATAACATGCCTGAAGTCTCAAAAGTGTAGTCTCAAAATGGAGACAGACTAATTTCATATAGTGAAAAACACATCAAACCTGGGTAGAAACCATATCAAGTTATATATCAGTGAAGTGATGTGACATGGAGGGGTCACTCATCATTTAGTAAAGTTGATAACCTGGCATAGCCAATAAAAACATGTTATTTATAAGATTGCAGGAGTTAATAATTTGACAATCAGGACTCTTTTATATTGTCAAGACATTAAATTATCTTTCATTCAAATTCAGTTCAAATTTTAAGACATAAAAATGTACTATGTATCGTATATGCTATAGTTCTGTTATATTAACCTGTCACAGCTTAAATAATTACACGGTCGCAGAATTTGTTATTTTTAATTTCTTTGGAACTTGTTATTTCCCCGATATTCAAAATCGCTGCATATATACATATATGTAGTTAGATCATCAATAATTGATATGGATCAGTGGCTCATTGGTTAAAAAGAAGTTAAATAATAACACATTCAGTGACCGTGTAATTATTCAAGTTGTGACAGGTTAATAAAACAGAACTATAGCAAGTTGTTGAATATCTTTATTATTTTGAAGGTCAAATCATTCATGTATAAATAATTCAAGAGATTGGCAATGCAATGCATAGGCATTCTTGTATACCTCGGTCTAATATATTTTCCATGAATATAATTAAAACAAATCAATTATGAAAACTATTTCAAATGCAGTAAATACGAAGTAAGCAACAGATTTAAAACTGTTAAGTTTGACATGGCAAGAAATATTTCAGCAAATGTAAGTGAATCCATATTTATAAATTACAATCCAGCATCAAATAAAATTGTGTAAAATGCTAAATATGAAAAACTTATGTAACATCATATATATAACCAAACAAAAAGTGAAAATAAAAAGGATATACTCTGTAATTAAATAAAATGGACATTATCATAATTTATCATTATTACCATCTTTTCTGAGAAATGAAAAGATAAAAAAATTTCAAGCTTTTATTTCAGGAATATAACTTCAATTAATAATGGGTAATTAAAATCTAACAAAATAAAACTGAAACATATCCTAATACACTACCTAAAGGATGACAATAAAATGTTAAAATCTACTTCTAAGCTAATACTTTTAAACAATATTTAATTAAAAATCTCCCTTTTTAAATCAGTACATTGAATACAAAGGGAGAAAACTATGTCAGAGTTTGATGCATCAGACTATCTGCCTAATGTAAAACAAATTGTATACACATGTACACCAATACTCCTGAAATGCCAATTGTTAAGCTATGTTGTGAACGAACACCAAAAATTGAATTTAAGGGTTCATAAAAAATGGATAAACAAAATGTTACCCTATATCAGGCGTTGTGCTAGAAAATACAAGTTATGATTGTTTTATAACATATTTACAATAAAACTAATATTAATGATACTAAAAGCAATGTAAAAAATAAATAAAATTGTACGCCAGGTTATCTTGAATTGTAAAAGAGAAAAAGGGTTACAAAATGAACAGAAAACTTACGACAGACTGAAAACAAAGATAAGAAAAAAACATTGAAATTATTTGAAATGAAAGAAAATTTTAAAAATTACTTACATTGCACAACTTATTGAGAAGGAATGGTTAAAACAGAATATAAATATAAATAAACAAATCAATACATGCAAAATAAGAAAAAGAATATTTTTTACAATCCAAAGATTTTGATGAATTTAATACATAACCAAATACAACTGTAATAAAACACAAAACATTTTATATTGGATTTCCAACTTAAACCAGACACAAATGGTTTTACTTGCCTCAGTATTACGTTTGAGACACAAAAAGAGAAAATTGACACAATATTTGACTTTTCAAAAAAAAAACATTTTTTTTTTAATTTGACGTCTTTCTATTTTTAGAATCAAAATGAGTATAATTTGCATATATATCTATTTTTAGAAACAAAATAAATGGAATTGACACAACTTTCTATTTTTAGGAACAAAATATACATTATTGACACAACTTTCTATTTTTAGAAACAAAATGTACAGTATTGACACAACTTTCTATTTTTAGAAACAAAATGTAAATTATTGACACAGCCTCCTATTTTTAGAAACAAAATGTAAATTATTGACACAGCTTTCTATTTTTAGAAACAAAATGTAAATTATTGACACAGCCTTCTATTTTTAGAAACAAAATGTAAATTATTGACACAACTTTTCTTCTTAGAAACAAAATTTATGTTATTGACACATAACTCAATTTTTAACAAAGGTAAGATGAAAATGACATGCAATTATATATGTAAGATACAAAATGATGAAAAGTATTTCTTTAACTGGCAATAATGGTAACCAAAAACTTATCTAGTTTCATAATATCAATGGAAGGACTTGTAATCTAAGGGTAAGTCATTTTTTTATTTCTTAAAGTGAAAGAACAACATTTGTTTATTTCATATCATAACCTTGTTTAAAAAGCAATCAATACAAACCAATTTAATATAACTACAGACACGTGAGTACAAGACTAATCTCCGTAAATTCAAAATACAAATGTATATTCATGCATATTGAATAGTAAATTGTTCAATTTCTTTCTACTGTCATTAACTCCCATTATTCAAATATATTTTCATGGATCATGAGTACAGAAATACTGAAGTGAATATTTAAATCAGTGGAGTTTAAGTATGTGCCACCATATTAGGACTCTATATAAACATGTATATAGGGTCCTTGGTGCCACTGACAGTTGAATTAAGTTTAACAATATTCTACATGCAAAACAGTTAACTAAATACTTTATGACTGTTTAAGCCTCAAACTCAAACAGTTTAAAATGATGTACAACATTATATTGATAAATTTTATCATTTTAATGTTTTTGAAGGGCATGCTAAAAAAACATGCATATACACATGCCTAATTTAAGATATAATTTACGTATAATGGTATTTACATTAATAAATAAAGTATTTTTCATAGAGCATGCAAATATGATAGGTCTTATATAATATACTAAACAATATGATTGTATAAAAATACATGTTTACAACCGACCTTGTGGCTAGTAAATGCTCATGGTGTCTGTAATACCAATGGATATAATATGTTATGTGATATATAAGAAGAAATAATCATATATTTAAAGGAAGTAAACTGCAGACATAGGCCCCATATTTGAACAAAAAAGCCTGTCTTTATTATTTTAAAATTAACTTTATGTAAGATAAAAATATCATAATGATTTGTGTCCGTCTTTAAAGAAAATTTGAAAACACAAGTTACATAATTATTCACTGATATGTCATGTTATAAGAATGCTAATCAAACAACAACAAAAAGTTAACTATTAGTAATATTGTATGTCATCATCAAAAATTCAATTGTTACACAAGCATTTTGCCTGCTGAAAACTTAAATAACTACCAAAACACACAGTGGCAAACTGGCAATATCAAGTGACTATGACATCAAAACATCCTATGGTTTGAAGCATAAAACAGTAAAAAAAACAGCCTTAACTCAAAGTTTTAAAAAACTGTAAGAACAAATGTATTTAATTCTTGTCAGTTTTCAATGATGCAAGAGTGTATACTAATACTTAGAAATGTCAAATAAATGGTAAAAGAGTAATTTTCAAGATCATACAGAAGAATACTAGTTAACCAAAAGAAACAGGTGACGCAACTCAATTTTATACTATAAAGAATGACTAATGTCCACATAGTACATGTTTTAAGTCAAAGTCTTGGAGATGAAATTGAACTATTTCCTTATTATATATTTAAGCAATATTTATAAATGAGCATAACAATGAATAGGCTTAACATTTTCTAATACTAAGATAAAACACAAGTAAGCAAACAATCATCATAATAGTTCTAAGCTTTCAAACTTCAACTATTGGCACACATGCAGCAAGTTTTTAACTTGCTTTGATCCTGTACAAAATGTGCAATAAAATACTATATTGTCATTCTAATTTTAAAATACAGCACCCACAAATAAAGACAATACATTGGCACTATTATAGTTTCTATTTTCAAGCAAGCAGCAATCACCACCAGGTTCCCTCCACTTCATTCTATTTAATATAAGATTGCATGTACTAGGCAGACCTAGAGGTAAGGATTAGATTTCTAAGAAAGGATTAATAGAACAAAGCCATCAGCCCAATATATAGATCACTTTATAATCTATACTCGCCATGAAAGCTTTTCTTTGTCTAAACCTTAACCAAGTCCTAGATCCAATCATACACTACATTTTATTCTATTTCAAATCAAACAGGGAAAATCAACTTACGAAGTATTACTCAGAGTTCCATACGTTGTTTCCTGGGCTGCAGCAGATATTAGTACAACTTCAAATGATTTCTGTTTGTTTAATTCTTCAGAGACAGCATTGACTTCAGACACCATGGGTAAAATTTCAAGAACTTGTTCTTGTGCTATCTGCTGATCTGAAATAATCAAACACACCAATTCAAAATCTATTTATAGATGAAATTTGAAAATTAATATAACTAAATAAGCAGAAGACTGCAGTAATTGATGAGATGTCAGCAGACAACACTAGGTATGTATAACAATTGTATAATTGAGATGTCTTTCAGAAACTATGCAACAACATGTTGAAGAACTTTACTCTAACCCACAAACCAGCACTCACTCTGATATAATCCCTGAAAACTTTGTATGCAAAGGTTCATACAGATTATTTAATTCAATCAGAATCTAAGCTTGGACCTAAAATTAAAAATGTAAAAAACCAGACTTGTTCTAAATGGCGGTATTGAAATGAAGAGACTGCCAAATGATAAAGAGACCATACATTTTGATGTAAATCTTTAATTATCAGTGAAATACATAACAAACAAATCAAAATGTATGTGACATAATGTTCAAAAGCACAAAGTCATACAAATTAACTTCTTGTGGACAACAAATATTTAACAAAAAATAAGATCAACAAGTAAGTCACTTAAACAATAATAAACTTAATAGTAATAAAAATATCAATGTGACACAATATTACTCAGACCAATATCAATGTGACACAATATTACTCATACCATTATCAGTGTGACACAATATTACTCATACCATTATCAGTGTGACACTATATTTTTCATACCATTATCAGTGTGATGCAATATTACTCATACCACTTTCAGTGTGACACAATATTACTCATACCAATATCAGTGTGACACTATATTACTCATACCATTATCAGTGTGACACAATATTACTCATACCAATATCAGTGTGACACTATATTACTCATACCATTATCAGTATGACACTATATTACTCATACCAATATCAGTGTGACACTTTATTACTCAGTCCAACACCAAAGGGACACAATATTACTTTAACCATTATTAGCATGACACAACATTACTCAATTCAATATCAATGTGACACAATATTACTCAAACCAACATCAGTGTGACATAACATTACTCAAATCTATAAAAGTGTGACATAATATTACTAAGACCAAATTTGACACATTAATAATCAGAATAAAAAGTTATCCAATGACGGTGCAATTGACTGTACTTGGTGAATGTGTATTCAACAGCATTGATATGCAATCCAATTGAGATTAGTGGATTCTTTCACCAATTGAAGTTTAAAAATCACATGCAAAACTTCTAAAAAAACTTCTAGGTATAAAAGGGCCACAATCCAATCAAATATTTTGATTATCAGATTATCAGAAGTTGCGGAGATAAAATGTTGCTCCAAAAACCATAACCAAGCTATTTCTAAGAATAAAGGGTCACAATTGTTCTGTTGTTATGTCCTGGTTTGATAATTTATTGTATAAATTACTCTAATGAGATTGATCACTAATGTGAAATACAAATATATTATAACTAAGACACAACACGTGTTACTACTCTAAAGATTTATTATAAACTGACCAGTGGGTATTAGATATTGAAGTAGCTTACTGAGCATGCGTAAACATATAGATAATTATATAGATAACATATAGAACATCTCCCTTGTTTTAAATAAAGAAAATACTTCTTATAAGCAAAGTTATGATTTCTTAATTCTCGATGATGTTGTTAAGTATATCTGAAAACAAATATTCATTTGTAAACATATGTCAATAATCATTTACATACATGTGTATCTATATAAATATTTCTACTTAACTAAATTATACTTAAGACTAATATAATAAACAAATATCTAAAAACTACTTGTTGCATATACAAAAGTAAATATAATCAATATTGTGATCTTAAACAAATATTGCATATAAACATTTTATTTAGTTATCCACTCATCATCATTAAATTTAGCATTTTTCTTTACTACTCTCCCAGACCTTGTTACATAGGGGTTTATGTTATTGCTACATAATTCTTGGTTTTGTTTATTTTGTGAATTACTATCATATTGCTCTTGAGTGTCAAGCTCTTGAGTGTCAGTTTGTTTAGCAAGTACATTATAATCTAAAGGTTGTATATGTGAGAAATTTTCCTTTGTTTTGATAATAGCAACTCTATTTCTACGAAATATTTTACCATCAACAGTTTGTACTGAGTATGATCTTATATCATGTTTCTTGACTATTTTACCTGGAACCCAGATTTTTCCTAATCTAAGTCTTACTGAATCATTTATACATAAAGGCAATAATGATTTACTTGATTTATCATTATGTTTCTTATGTTTATCTTTACATTTTTGCATTTTGCTGTTTACCTTATTTTTATTTACCAATTCTGGCATAAGTGATTTGTTAGTAACAGGTAAAATTGATTTAGTTCTTCTACTGAACAATAGTTGTACTGGAGAATAACCACAATCTAGCGGTGTGTTCCTATACTCCAGTAATGTAATATATGGATTTTGACCAATGTCTTTTGACTTTTTGAGTATCTTTTTAGCAATACCTACTCCTCGTTCTGCCATACAATTTCCTAGAGGATGTAATGGTGAAGAAGTTTTATGAGTAAATTTCCATGATTTAGCAAAATCAGCAAATTCTGCACTAGCAAATTGCGGTCCATTATCACTATGAAATATGTCGCATATTCCATTTCGAGATAAATGTGTTTGTAACTTTCTGATCACAGTAGCTGATCTAGTATCTGGCAAATAATCAATTTCAAAAAATCTTGAATAATGATCTATAGTTAACAAATAGTCTTTATTATCAAAGTGAAATAAATCTGCTGAAATTATTTGATATGGCCTTTCTGGAAACTCAATTGATATCATTGGTTCCTTTATATTAGAATCTCTATGTTTTAAACATACTGGGCATTTCAAAACATAGTCTGTAATTTGTTTAATCATTCCTGGCCAAAATAAACATTCTTTAACCCTTTGTACAGTACGATTTACACCAAGGTGACCTGTATGTACTTTACTTATCATTTCATCTCTCATTGATTTTGGGATTACTAATCTCTGGCCTCTAAATATTAAATCATCTTCAACAGATAACTCATCTCTATGATTCCAAAATTCAGTAACATTGTTATTACAATCTGATCTAGAATCAGGCCAACCATCAATAATTATTTGTTTCAAAATTTGCATTTGCCTATCGTCGCGTAGTGCTTGTTTAATCAAGTTAATGCGATTATCCGTAATAGCAAGTTGTAATTTAACTGCGTGCACATGCAAATCTAAACCTTCAATCAAAGTTGGGTTTGTATCTGATAGCGTTTGGCTAGATAAAAAATCACTGACCGGTATGTCTTTGCCACGTACATATTCTACTTGAACATTGTACTTCTGCAATGACAAAAGTAACCTTTGCAGTCTTGGCGGAGCTGCTGATAGCGGTTTTTTCATAATAGCTGAAATTGGACGGTGGTCACTATGAACAATGACTTTTCTACCATATGTATATTGATGAAATCTTTTGCATCCGAATACTATAGCTAATAATTCTCTTTCAATATTTGCATATCTTTTTTCGCTTTCTGTGAGACTTTTTGAAGCATATGCAATCGGTCTACCTTCTTGCATAAGACAACATCCTAATCCATTTTGTGAAGCATCACATTCAAGAATAAGTTGTTTATGCGAATCAAAGTAACCTAAAACTGGTGCATTCGTTATAATTTCCTTAACTTTCTGAAATGCATCCGTCTGGGGTACATCCCAGTAAAATTCTATATCCTTTTGTAAAAGGCTTCTTAGAGGTGCTGTAACCTCGGCAAGATTTGGTGCAAACTTTGCCATGTAATTAACCATCCCTAACAAAGTTTCGAGTTTCGCGCGATTATCTGGCAATTCTAACTTAGATATTGCTTCTATTTTTGAGGGATCTGGCTTCAATCCATTCGCGGATATAATATGACCAAAAAATGGTACTTCATGTACACTTATTATACATTTATCTGGGTTAAATTTTTCACCCTTTTCACGTGCTCTGATAAGAACATTTCTCAAGTTCATATCATGCTCAGATCTTGATTTACCAAAAATCAATAGGTCATCAACTATAGCCTTGATGCCTGACAAACCTTCAAATATTTCATTACATTTTTGTTGAAATATATCACCTGATGACGTAATACCAAATGGTAATCTCAGGTACCTGTACCTTCCAAATGGGGTACTGAACGTAGTTAACAACGAAGATTTGCGATCTAATTTCACACTCCAATATGCATGTGTGATATCTAATATACTGAAATACTTAGCGCCCGATAAATCTGACGTAATATCTTCTAACGTAGGCATAGGATAATGCGGTCTGCGTATAGCATCATTCAGCGCCTTAGGATCAATACAAATACGTAATTTGCCCGTCTTTGGTTTCTCTATGACAACCATCGAATTGACCCAATCGGTGGGCTCAGTCACCGGAGTTATAATATTATCTTTGACCATACGGTCTAGCTCAGTTTTTAATCTAGGCTTTAATGCGTGCGGAACTTTTCGTGGTGGATTCACAATAGGCATAGCATTATCATTAACATGCAATTTTGCGTAACCTGGAATTTCACCTATACCACTGAATAAATCAGAAAATTCTGACATAATCATGTTTTTGTCCAAATAACTGTTGGATTCAGAAGAGTTCTCATCAACAGAGCATGTAACCTTAATGAGCTTTAGGTCAAGGGAAGTATTTAAACCTATCAATGATGTATGTGCATTTTCCACAATATAAAATGCGGTCATTGTTTCATTATCTTTATATGAACAAGATAAATTAACTTTCCCAATAACCTTAATGGTATCACCTGTATACGAAGTAAGTTTACTATCTGGAGGTTCAAGAGGAATTTTGAGATTTAACATTTTATATGTTTTATGTGTCATTAAATTACAAGAACTACCTGTATCTATTTTAAAATTAACTGGACATTTTGATTTACCAATATTCAACAAAACAAAAATACGGCCTGGAGAGTAGTTAAGAGAATTGCTTACCATATCTATAGTATCAAATGAATAGTCACTATTGTCACTATCAACATTGTCACAATTAACATCATGCACTGTTCTAGAGTTTTGTCTGTTATTTTGAGAAGTAGAACGACATTGTTTAGCAAAATGGTTAAAGTTTTTGCATTTATTGCAAATTTTCCCATATGCTGGACACTTCCTTGGTTCGTGGCGTCTTCCACATTTGTGGCATTGTACTGTTTGTTTCACTGGTTGTCCATGGCTTCTTTGGGGTTTCTGTTTTCTACGAACAGCGTCTACTACTGGAGTGTTAGTTCTAGTTGATATGGATTCACTTATCTGCATTCCAGCCATTTGTTGTTGACAATACCGGTACTCATAGTTTTGGCAAATCTGTATTGCTCTCGTTAATGTTAATTTTTCTCCAACGTTAATTAGCTTTTCTCGGATCTTAGAATCATTTGCTCCAAACACAATTCTGTCTCTAATCATTTCATCCGTTCTTGCAGAATCACCAAATTTGCACTCGGCTGACTTCAAGCGAAGCTTAGTCACAAATTTGTCAATTGTCTCATTGCCTTGGATAAGATGATTGAATTGAAATCTAGCAAATATCGGATTCAATGTAGGCTGCACATGATCTTTAAACTTTTGAAAGTGTACGTCTAATGACTTTGACTCTTCATCAGTTAAAGTTAAAGTTTGGAATATATCACGGCCTTTATCTCCAATCCATATGAGAAAATAAGATATTTTTTCCTCTTCTGTTTTATTTTTCAAAGGTCCACTAAATATCAACTTAACGTGTCTTTGAAATTTGTCCCATTCTTCTGGTAAATTGTTTGACTCCCATTCCATACATGGAGGATTAATTCCAGACATTTCCATTCTTATTAAACTTGTATGCAGTTAATGTTCCAAAGTAGTAATTATATTCCAATTTTTCTTTTAATAATTTCTTAATTTTAGACACCAAATTCTGACACCATGTTCTATTGTTATGTCCTGGTTTGATAATCTATTGTATAAATAACTCTAATGAGATCGATCACTAATGTGAAATACAAATATATTATAACTAAGACACAACACGTGTTACTACTCTAAAGATTTATTATAAACTGACCAGTGGGTATTAGATATTGAAGTAGCTTACTGAGCATGCGTAAACATATAGATAATTATATAGATAACATATAGAACAACAATCCAGTCAAAATTCATGTTAGACGTATGAAACTTCATATTTGATCTCAAATGGTAACCCCGTAAACATGCATAAAGTTTCAAGGGAATCCTTTCAGTGGTTTCAAAGATGGGAAAGATTTAAAAATCTTACACCTAAAACTTTACCAAGAAGTGTTATGCCGACACTGATGCCGATGCACAGCTGAGTAGGATAAACCCACTATTCTTCCAATAGTCAAGCTAATAAAAGTATGTCCAAATGGGCATTGTGAAAAAACAATGTGAATTGTGATAAGAGGATACTGAACTTCACCATCATATATCAACATCAGCTCTTACCAGCTAAAATAATACAATAAAATACCAAAATAAATGACACAGGACAAGGAAGGCCATATATTTGCATGTTAAAACTTTCAGTCAAATTGATTGAAATAGTCAACTAAAATAACTATAATTATTTAACTTGCATATAAAATCTGTTTGAACTCATTATATTCAATGCCAAAAATAATCAACAGTTGGCTGAACATGTTTTTTGATAGACCATACTTAACCTAGTAAAACTGATGCAAAGTTTTGATAATAGAGGGATTGTTCATTTGAAAAAATAATCATATTAAAAAAATACTAGCAATTAAACTCACACAAAAAAGAAATAACACCATTAGGTGACACAGCTAGAACAATGCATTAGTTGGTTAGTGAAGAAAAAGCTATTGGCTGCAAATCATAGAACTTATATTAATAAGCATCATAAAATACCACTACATTTAAAGATCTTAATAAACTTCAAATGGCCAGTTGTCATTTAGTAGTGTCATTTGTTTAGTAAAACAAGATTTCAAGCAGAGATCGGCAGAGAAAGCGCCAAAAAGATAAAAATTAGACACCTGTTAACACAGCATTACTCAGGCTATGTCAATACCAAGCCATGATTATTTCATTGAAAAGCAACCCAAAGTACAAGTAGTCAAAGATCAATTTAAAGCACAAGTCATGAAGCACCAAAAGAATGCTAATACAAAAATGATATCATATGTTTTGCCAAGCAAATGCTCAGGTGATTATGTGAGCTTGAAAGTTAGAACAACAACTCCTAATAAAGCCATGTTAATTATTTAGGTTATAACAGCGTAAAGCTCTCAGCAGACAAAAACAATGTGGGTTATAATAAAAACATAGTGTTTGGTTTTTTTTAATGGGTAAAGCAACAACGTTGGAGTATCCAATAACAGTGCCATACATTGAAATACACCAATCATACTGACCTTTGGTTAAAGCTATTAAGCCAAAATATTTAGTAAACAATTAATTGAAATTAATTGTGAAAAAATAAATATTAATGAAATTAACAAATATTAGCCTGATTGCTTACAAGAAACATTATCTAAGGGCTAAACATTAAGTTAAAATGTCATGCATAAAAAATATAGTCCTAATCTGACTGAAGCATTTGATCTAAGGATTTGATTTGCTCTAAGGTGTAAGAGTAGGGCAAAAGACAAGTCTTTTATAAATCCTTCTGTTATTCAATTTTTGGATTTTCAAACTGCTGTTTAGATGTCAGCCATTCAACGATCACACACCAGAGGGAAGTTTGCGGGGTATTAAAAAGAATTATATTATTGCTATCCATATTACCTTAATTATAACAAAAAATATTTGAAATATTACAAAAAAATATTCGGCATTATGCAGGGTTCATTTTGTCTGAAGTAGAAATAGTCATATTCGCTACTCAGTCATACTGCCAGAAGCGTACCACAAAGAATGTATTATTAATAAGCATAGTGAGTCACCAATATTATGCAGAGAAACAGTCTGTGCTATGCACCAGTTTATCACAAATAACCAATGGTACCATATCTTTTATCCATTTCTCTATAACACAAGAGCAAATTGTATTGGTTAAATATAGGTCAAAAGTTGGCTTGGACAGCTGCACCCAAAAAAACACCCACTTTTGACACTTTAAAAAATGTGAGAGAATGACTCTGAATGGTTAAGGAAAAAAACTTTTAAAAGGCAGTTACTAGAGGCTTGGTCACTAGTAGGCAGAGTATCGTTAAGTGAATTGTTACATGATACCAGCTGCAATACAATTGTCTCCATATAATAATATACTTTCATGAAATTCAAATGAGGTACATTTGTAAACTAATTTTATAAATTCTACCTTAAATTAATAAATAAGCTCCTGTTAATACAGAGTAAATAGAATAAAAATAAAATTAATGTTAATAATATTATAGGTCCTAAAGGCAAGGTTATGCTGGTTTGTTTGAAGGTAAAAAATGGCTGCAATCTGGACTATAGCATTAATAATGTTTGTAAGAGTGGTTTCCCTTTGCAAAATGAATGTCATGATTAAAGGGTTCTAATAAAATACAACACTTGTGATACAGTTTCACAATATATATAATTTAAGATGCAGCTCTCTTGTTATCAGAATAAAGGCTGAATGATACACTATTGTAACTCCTTCCATTTTCAAAAGGAGTAACAATAGTGTTTCTTTCAACCCCTTGGGATAATGAGTTTCCATTGTGTACTCAGAAAACAGAGTGCAATTCAAAATGCAAATTCTGAAATATATACATACTGGCAATCACCTTGATTCCTAAGTATTATTTAGAATGTTGTTTTCATGTTATCTCAGGCACGTGAATCCCCTATTACCTTTGTGCCATGCATGTATATAATTAATAGATTTAAGACATGAAGTACAGTTCAATATGAGTCAAGTCAACTGTTACAAAATCCTGATAATTTACCTTTAGTCATTCCAACACCAGTTGATGTAGCAAAACCTTTCACTTGAGCTATTTCTTTCTGAGCAAATTCCCATGTGATTTCTGGAGGTAAATCCTCTCCACTGTCTTTGTTCTTAGGATTTAGAAATACATATAAATGATTTGAACCTGAAATAGTTATAATTGATATTGTATATCAAAGTTGTATAATAGGTCATGCAAATCTATGTACTTTAAACAATGGACTTATTTATTAGGTGATAAACATCATAATTCTAGCAATTATAACAGATCTCTTTGACATTCAACATTAATTACAAGAAATGTAATGCGAAAACCACATTAAAGCCGGATTTAAAAACTTTAACGCACAAATTACAAAGGTAAATAATCCATAATAAAGGCAGGTAGAGTTGTGGTTACTGTCTAATTCTGTTCTTGGCATGGTATGTTATCATTGTATGAAGTTTCATAAAAATCTGACAACAAATGGCTGCCGAATGCTTCAATGAGAAGGATAGCCAAACTATTCTCCAAATAGTCAAGCTAAAAAGGCATGAAGCTTACACATTTATCTACTTGGTTAAACAAAATACAAAAACTTACCAAAAAGTAATCTATCTTTATGTGAGAGTTTTTTATTTCCAGTGACAGGTACACCATTCACTTTAATTTTAGCACCACTACCTGATGTTGGTTCTAATTCTACTACACCTTTCTTGCATCTTAATATTGCATGCTGTTTCTGTATACTGATAGAAATAAAATACAATAGAAAATTTACTAGTACGATCATAGGACTATGTAAAGCTAAGATTAACTTATTTCAACAACTCTAGAAATGGCTTAAACTGTAAAACAAGGGACAGGAATTGTCATAATACTACATTTTCCTGCCATATAGCGAAGTTTTGTGCAGTAGGATATTTCTCAATTATTTAGTATCAAAGGGACATAACTATGTAAAAAATTCAAATTACAAAACACTAAGTGTGAGTACCTGGTGGAAAATCATTGATTGAAGTCTCCTACCAGTGTTTATCATTTCAAGGTAGGTTTGTAGGTATTATATATTTTTGATCTAAGAAAACAATGTTGGTATAAATATATCATATAGATTTTAAGTTCTTACAGATAAGAATATGTTGGGACAATGGACATCAACACAAAATTTTCAGTTTCTTAGGACTGGTCAGAACAGGAATCAAATTTAATGTTGGCTTTCAGTAAAAATAGGCGGTACATGCACTAAGATGGTCAAAAAGTTTTGAACTAAGACTATCCAATAGTTTTGATTGAAAGTGTGCCCTATGCTGGTTAACAATTCCTTGAGTAAGCTTATTTATGCTTATAGTACCGGTGTAGCAGTCTATTTTTTCCCTGTGGAAAGATTAGCCCTGGTCTTATTCCCCCTCCCCAGAAAAAGAAAGGCCCGGCCTTTTTTTCCTCAGGAAAGATTAGCCAGGGGGGAAAATTGGTCTGCTTCACCGGGAACTTCAAAGCTGACTAAAAAGTAAAATTTACAAGTCTAACCTGAGACCACTGAGGCAAATTTCAGGAACTGGTACAGCATCTTTTCTACCAATGGTTGTCTCTCCTTCTTTTAAGAAATGAACAATAACCCCTGATAGCATAGGATCCTCATTTAAATTAATAAGATGAATTTCTTTCTGTCTACGTTTGGCATCACTCATTCCACCAGAATCAAGCTCATGTGTCTCCTGCTGAGCTTTTGCTAACTGTAAAAACAAATATGGCAGAGGTATAATCAATCTGATTAAAACCCGATCTAAAATTTTTTGCTCGCATACTTGCTAATTTAGATCTGGCCTTTTTCAAACGAAGGTCACATTCAGGCGACCTTTTCTCATCATAATATTCATGACGATATTGTTATGATAGGTAAATTTGTTTACATCGTCAACGTCACGCAATTTGAAATGAGCCGCCCAATCGCAGACTGTGAATAATACCACTGTTAAAATACCATGCAAAACTTGGTCTAAAAATAGAAATTACGAAATCAAAATTTGATTAATAGTGTTTTTTGTCTAGATGAAAGCTACGCATTGATTGGTCGAAACAAAGTTCATCTTGACGTGACCTTCCATGTAAAAAGTAGAGATCCCATACGACAACGCTCTACAGGATATCTGTTTACGGAGATTGAGATATAATGTGGTTCTTCTACTCCCCTGCCTTCAAGGAAACTTTTATTGTAACATGGTATAGTCCGACAGAATTAACCTGAGCTTGACCTTTATGCATGAATATATTAAACTCAGTATTTATTTTCTATTTTTGTCTTCGGCTGTAAATCATGTTAAATCGGAAGCTTTCGGCAAAATACACCCATTAAACAATTTATTCTGTTTACATATGAATAAATACTTAAATAAATATTGCGGACTTACGTGTTTCTCCATGAACAAATGTGTCAAAATTATAAGTACAATAACATGCCATTTTTACAAAATTGATTTATAGACACATAGGCTGTAATAAACACGTGTACAACAAAGATACGAAAACTCATGATTAAATGTAAGTGACGCTTGTAATTACTATAATATTAAAGGTAGTTCAAGCTCAGGTTAATATTGACGCACTATAGACTCTGTTTACAACTCAAAAGGTATTCGGATTCAAATCTCAATTTGGACTAAGGATTTTTATCAGGTTATACAAATACACATATGTTTTTATTGGGTTTGATGCATTGTCAACACAAATTACATTCATTTTACAGCAGCTAAACATTTTGTCAAAGGTGTTTGAACCATAAAATTCCATTAAAAAGACAAAGCTGGAGAATATGTCCCAACTCCCCGTGGCTTAAATATTTTAGCCATTCCTTTTTCCTGCATAAATACTTAGATTTAATAAAGTTCATATTACTTTGTAGTAAGTTTGAGTACCAGTAAATCTAGAAACACTTGTCAAAAATGTCTGATAAGCAATTAGCAAGACTTTCTACTTAAACAAGGTCTACTGACACTGACTTGAGTCATAAAGAAATGATTTCAAACCCTGTACTTGGCTGCAAATAGATCATATTTTCATTACCTTTTGGTCCCAAGTTTCAGTATCTTCAGAATCAGCCAATAATTGTTGGTTAGCATTAAATTGAGCTCTAATCTCTTCCTCCATTTGTCTTCTCATTCTTAGAAACTCTGATAGAAAATATAAGAAAAAAGCATAAGAAATAAGCCATGATATAACCATGTAGAGGGGGTTTGGGTATTTGTGAACTGTCGGTAGTTAGTGGACACCTCCTAAATCTGGTCAGTATACAGTAATTTTATTCCAATTCAAAAGAAAACAAATAAGCAAGTCCTTTACGCAACTTCCACGAGTCTGCAGAAAAAAACACCTAAAATCTACAGCTATGTAGGGTAATCTTTTTTTTCACATAAAAATTTGCTGATGAGTTCCTTCTTGCTTTTTCTCTAACAATGCATTTTCCTCTATACTATAGACTATAGCCTGCCAGGTTAGCTCAGTTTGCTGTTTGTTTGTTTGGGTTTTTAGGGCGCATTAACACAGAAAGGTTATACCATGTGGCTCAGTTTGCACTGCGAACTGCAGCAAGTCAGGTAACATCTAACTATTTAACTAATAGAGGAGTCTTCCAAATCAATATCAGTAATAACTCATCTGACCAAACATAAAATGTATCTTATCTTCATAGCAAATGTTAAGGCATTAGATTCACATTAGGTAAAGTAAATGAACTTGACAATGAAATTAATTATAAACACAAACCCACCTTCTTGTGACATGCCAGCTTCTTGTTGTATCATTCCACCTCCTTCCATTGCTTTCTTTAATTTCTCATTCTCTTCCTACAATATAATAGTTTTATTCATGCTTTACAACAAAATGTGAAGTTACTTGATGGGGATACAGGATATTATTTGTGTAACACAGTTTGAATCTAACCTTGATAAACTAATAAATGAAGATTTCAGTTTGCTAATATGACTCTGAATAGGTTTATCCTTAACAGCTTTTTGTTCATATTCACAAGAATTATCCCTGTTTGAATTCCTTAAAGGTACTCATTCACAGATTTCAACTTAAATGTCAATATTTTCTGAAACTATCTAAATTGTATGGAAACATTTTTGAAGCAGGAAATAAGTGCTTTGATAATGACAATTTTAGTTCAAAATTAATGGACATACAACTACAAACGATTGTGTTTCAAGTAGTAAAAATCTACCCCGTATGTCACAGTATAGACAGTTTTAGTGAATTTTTGTGACTTTTATTGTATATTTCTTGTAATCTATAGGTCAGTTTGTCTTAAAACTTGAAGACTTATTTTTTGACACAATTACAGAAACTGGATAGTATTTTCAAAATATAGAAAACTATTAACCAAATCTGTGAACTAGTACCTTTAAAGTTCCAGACAAGTTATCTTGTGTAGAGTTATATGTCTTTTCATATCAATACTTGGAGGTAGAGTAGAGCACTATATATACTAGGTAAATGTGTTCAGGTGAACTAAAAATCCCCAATAAATATCTTCTAAGACACGTTCCTAGCACATATAATAATAAAGTAAAATCCCTTCCTAAGTAAAATGGCATTCATTGTTCCTTACACATACAGTACCCACCAAAAGTTTGGAGACATTTTTAGATTGTAGACCTACTTATTAGCTTTTATTTAAAATTTGATAACTGTTTATTTTGAAATGCTTTGTAGTTTTGCATTAGTTTTTTGGTAATCATTATAATTATTAACGACTCTACAAAAATAACATAACAAATTTGATATGGAAAATAATTACAATAAAAATGGTTTTGTAGGCTTTAGTATGTCAGATGCTGAAACTTACCGGTATAAATGTGTTGCATTCTTGTTTTTTTTTCATTTTATCACAAACCATACTGTACAAAGATAATCATCAAAATTCAAAAAATTGTAGCAAATTTCGTTTGTCTCCAATTTTTGATGGGTACTGTAGTTAATATAAGGTATAAAATATAAATATCAAACCTTAAGTTCTCGGATGAGTTTATCTAATGGATTCTCATTGATGACGGCTTTGTTTTGAATCTTCTTGGCTCTATCAGCATAACGTAATGTACTAAGAGTTTCATCATAATTAATGTCGGCCGGCGACAAAGCTGCTATCATTATAGTTTTACTGAAATGGATATATCAAGGTCTATAGTAATGTCAGGGCTCGAATTTAACAAAAAATTGAACTTGCAAGTTGATTTTATTTCAACTCGCAAAAAATGATGAAGATCGCTTGCATTTTTTCCCCAAATTTTTATGGTATACATGGTAACTTTTCATATATGCAAAGTAAAAACAACATAACACTATATTTAACTATGGATAGAATGATACTGTTATTGTGGGATAGACAAAGAATGTCGAACATGTTTGTACTGTGATTCTTTAATTAATGCTCTTTCTGACTGTTTCAATGCTAATTTAAGCCTCATTAGTTTAGACAGAAATATTTTTGCTGCGATTTCAACTCGCGAAAATTTGCCAGTTAAAATAAAAGATACTTGCAATTTCAAAATTTACTCGCATTTTGCGAGTATGCGAGATTAAATTCGAGCCCTGAGTAATGTGATATACAAATACAGCTAATATGGTAAACACAAACCTCTTTCAAGACAAATAATAGAATGACATCAAATAGTGCTATATTTTAATGTCTTTGCAATGTTAACAACAGAGCTTTTTTAGTATTTGGGTAAGGAGCCTGGAGCCTTTTTTATATAGAATATTTGGGGAAATTTTATTGCAATTTCATACATAGGGGAACAAAAAATCCAAGGTAAACTCCAAATTTGGGGAAAACTGCATGATTTTAATAAAATTTCAAGAGCGGAAGGTGCCTGTAAACAGTCTCTGTTATATAAGGGAAAAAAGGTATGTACAATGTCTTTTACAATTTTTTTCCCCTGAGAATTTCCTTTTAATCATGTGGGTTTTGATCATATGATCATCTCTAAATTGTCAACACAAAAAATAAAATCAACCATTCAATTTTAATACAATTTGATAAAGTTGACTGATTATAACAAACATAACTTTATATTTTACATTAGAATACTGACCTGTTACCACCTAATGCATTTTGTAGTAATTTAGTTAATACAGAATCTCTGTAAGGAACAACTATCTTCTTTTTACCCATAGACAAATCTGCTAATGCCTAGAATATATATATAAAACAAGAAATATAATGTGGAAACCAAATTAAAGCAGTATTTTTTCGACAGATAAGGCAAATATTACAAAGGGAAATAATCCATAATCAAGCCAGGTAGAGTTGCAGTTACTTTCTAACTCTCTTCATCACATGGTATGTTATCATTCTATGAAGTTTCATAAAAATCTGACAAAAAATGGCTGAAATATATGGTAAAAAACAAACTTTAACACAATTGTTAACAACACCGGACACCACCGCTTTACCGCCCGCCTTGTCTTCGCCAAACTATAAGCCAAATTTTTTCGTTAAAAAATTCAGCTCACTTTTCCATTCCACCTAAATGTAAATAGGGCACTGTGTAGGTCACTTGCTTGAAGATGATTTCAATGATCAGGGGTTTTTTTCCACAAAATTGTAAAGTCGGCTGAACATGTACATAGAAGCAGACTTTAAACAGCACTTTTACTTTTTTTAACTTTAAAGATATGACAACAAGAGCTGTCAGAGAAGACAGCATGCTCGACTTAGTTAGTGTTTGTCACAGGAGTAAAAAATATGTATAAGGAGTTATAAACCTAGTCACATGGGATGTGGTTGATAATAAGAAACATATATTTAAAGTTTGAAGTCAATACCTTAAGAAATAAAACAGTTGCAGTAAAAACAAACATTTTTTAAATTTCAAGGGGAGATAATTCTGAAAAAAATATATTTGGAGTTATACACCTTGTCACATGAGATGTGGTTGATAATAAGGAATGTACATTTAAAGTTTAAAGTCAATACCTATAGAAATAAAACAGTTGCAGTAAAAACAAACACTTTTTAAAGAAAACTCTAAGTTCAAGGGGAGATAATTCTGAAAAAATATATTTGGAGTTATACACCTTGTCACATGAGATGTGGTTGATAATAAGGAATGTACATTTAAAGTTTGAAGTCAATACCTAAAGGAATAAAACAGTTGCAGTAAAAACAAACATTTTTGAAAGAAAACTCTAAGTTCAAGGGGAGATAATTCTGAAAAAAATATATTTAGAGTTATGAACCTTGTCACATGAGATGTGGTTGATAATAAGAAGCATATATTTAAAGTTTGAAGTTAATATCTTAAGAAATAACAAAGATATAGGAGAAAGTATTTTACTGCACAAAAACTTTAATCTGTGCACAAAAACTTTAATCAGTTCAAGGGGAGATAATTCTGAAAGAAATGTGTTTGGAGTTATATACCTTGTCACATGAGATGTGGTTGATAGTAAGGAACATATATTTAAAGTTTGAAGTTAATATCTTAAGAAATAACAAAGATATAGAAGAAAGTATTTTACTGCACAAAAACTTTAATCAGAAAGGTGGACGCGGACGCGGACGCGGACGCCGACGCTGGGGCGAGTAGGAGAGCTCTACATTACTACGTAAAGTCGAGCTAAAAATTATCTTGGCCAGTAGGAACACAATCACTCAATAGACTATTTTGTTGGTAAAATTGCAATTTTTGTTCACAGATTTTTTGTTAAAGACTAGATTCAGAGTCTACACTTTCCCATTACTTAGTAGCCAGAGCTCCAGATAAGGCGTGTGAATGTGTGATCACGCATAAAAAATATGTGGAAAACGCATTGAAAATTATTTTAATGCGTTGCATTAAATACCTTGTAAAATGGGTATTAAAGATTTAGAATTTAATTTTTTTGTCTTCCGGTAGGGAGGTCCCTCAGCTGAAAATGCACTGTTCTTAAATATATTTATGATCTATTGTCTTCGGATGATACACTCTTTCTTAACTGTTTCACTCTTTTTCAAAAAATGTGTCACTCTTTATGATAAAAACCTAGCGAGTGATGACTCTTCAGTAAAATAAATTATCTGGAGCTCTGTAATGGAAGCATTAATATAACAATACAAGAATGTCAACTTACTGATATGACGTTTCCAAGTGCAGATAATGATTTGTTGATATTAGCACCTTCTTTTAATCGGTCCCCTGTGGCCCCTGTACTATCAGCCCTTTCTGACCCTGTAAACAACAACAATATTTGATATACTATATTCACAGCAAATATGGCAACAATGCTTATATGCAACAGTTGTACTGGTTCATTATTAATTTCTTTTGAAAATTGGGAAAATCACATAGGCAGCTTAAAGTAATGACCAGTTAAACACCTTTTTACTTACTGTATAGACATTTTTTATAACAGCAGATACAGCAAAGCAGACAGAGTAAAACAACAGTAACTCTGTAAATTTTTTATACTCTGTAATTTTTTTAAGTAATCTAATAAACATAGCCTAAACTCATACAATAATTATACTAACCAGCATCTGTAGCATATTTGATAGCACACTGGAATTTAGACTCTAGCTTCCTTCAAAGAGTTTGGGTTTGAATCGCACTTGGGTGGTTATACTTGTCCATAAAAATAAGACAATAATGTTGACTTTACTTCATTAATATGGTATAAGGAGAATTTGTCCACCTAGTGATAGAGTGAGTACTGATTCTAGACCAGGATGCAAGAAAGCTAGGTTAGGTGCACTGACTGCTGTAATATGAAATATAATTGTATTGACCCAGGATCAATCTAAATAAAATTATAAATACACAACCATACTCCCACAAACAAATTTCTTTAAAACACTAACAGTTTAGCTAAAATCTTAGCTCGGATGACAAAAAACTCAGTTTCTATTCCATAGAAAGCGGGGAGACCAAACAGTATTATACATACCAGCTAAATCAACCAGGTTCATGACAGAACTCTTCTTTGTCTCGCCATTCTCAGATTTAATAATTTGATCAAATATAATAGTAACAACAGTGTGAGCTCTACTGCTAGTGGCATTCATGTTTGTTGATGCTACTGTACGCTGTTGTGTACCTGAAACAAGTCAGAAGGAAAAAGAAATATACAGAAACACCTCCATTAATGGACACCTATGAATATACAGCCATCATAATAATGATAATGATAATAATAAAAGTACTAATAATAAAAATAGTAAAAAATAATTATAATATTAAGACATTATATAACAAGGTCACATATTCATAAAATGATATTTGGATAAATACAATCTTCCGTGTGGACCTCTAGACAGTTATCTGTCTTGAACATTTTCTTATAAAATGATCCCTTGCTCTTGTATTATTAGCTACTCTTCTAAAATAACCAATTTAGAAAAGCCTAACCACTGACTGTTGCAGAGAGGTTTCACAGATGATCCATTCAATAAAGTGAGAAATTGACCAGTTCTATGGCAGTCCTTGTAGTGTTATAATTATTATTAAACAACTTTTATTTCTCATTATTTCAAATTGATACTTCAATTAAAGCACTAAATGTTCAGACAGAAAGTGCAGAGTTGCAATTTATATTAAATTCTCCTTGATTGGGAACCATTTCAAATCAACTAGGAATCAGCATCACATTTATTTCCTGCATTTCAAAATTTTGATACAATATTTAAAAAGATCTATTAACCTGTGGCACTTTTCCAAAAAAAATCTTATGATAAAAATAATCATAAGTCAAAAGCAAGAAGAATTAATAATATGGTCACTTTTTGGTCAATCAGTTCCAAATTATTGAATTATGTAGAATATAGTATACCATTTGAATATCATATAATAGTTAAGTTTATCATCTTTCCGTCTTTGAACTGCAAAATTTATGAAATTTACTAACCATAACTTTTTTCGTAAGAATTTTTGTGAAAAGGTGCACTGACTTATATGTGAGCAGATTTGTGCATATTAAGTAGCCTTACATGTCATTCAACGTAAAATATATGCCTGTCAACCCAACTTATATATGAGTAGACTTATACGGCAGACAAACCGTATATAAGAGGACTGATATGCCAGATGACTTCCTAGTCAAATTATAAACAAGAAACTACAGTAAATGAACTTGAAAACAATTTCTTTAATCAACATACCTTGCTCCATTCTTTTCTCAATTTCAGCATAACTACCAACAGGGACTTTCTTCAGCCCCTCCACATAGAACATTCCTAATTTAGGGTTCTGACGTACATTAAGGCCTCCTTTAGGGTTATCTTTGGACAACAAATCACGAACATTCTCGTTATAGATTTCCAACATTGAAAACATTACTTCATATCTTTTGTTAGAGTCGTCATTTGTTCCCATAGTTTTAAATAATTCATCACAAGTAATTGGTACAATTCCCCTGAAATAATAGATTAATATTTGTATCATTTGTTTTTTTAGTTTACATGTATTTTAGTTTATACTAATTCATTTTAGCTCCATTGTGAAACAAGTTCTTACAACTTCGATTCAAGACTTTCTAGTCCTCTTCCTGGTCCCCAAGTACTGTGCTAGAAAACAACAGGGTAGGTTTTGGATTGGATTTGAAACAACCAGGAGCTGGCAATCCAATGATAGGCAAAAAAAACACTTTCTTCTTGTCCTATAAATTCTTTTTTTAATTTTTTCAGCAGTTTTACATACTAGGAAAAAGGACCATATATTTGTCCAAAATTTCTGAATTTTAAACTTTTATCATTTCAACAGATTGACTAAGGAAAACAAACCATTTCACTAGTCTTAAAACAAGTAAATCTGTGAGCTAATGCTCACTAGTGATACCCCCTCAAAAATCTAAAAATATGCGACAAACAGGAAGTAGATGATCAAGGAGCATTAAATCGCTTTACACCACATGGGACTATGGGATGAAGCAATATGCAAAGTATTAGGCTGCTGCATGTTATAGTTGCTGAGAAAACTGCGACGGAATTTTGTAACGGACGGATGGACGCACGCACGCACGGACAAGGGTAAAACAGTATACCCCCCTCTTCTTCGAAGCGGGGGTATAATTATTGAATTTCAGGATCAGTTCTGGAAATTTTCATCCAATTAACTTACTTATTAGCTCCATATCCAACCATAGAATATGACTTCCCTGATCCAGTCTGACCATAAGCAAATAATGAACAATTATAACCTGTAAAATAAATAACATATACATATTTTCTTGAGACAATTTTCATATTTGTCATATACAGACACATTGGTGGTAATTCAAGTTTCAAAATAGTCAGCCATATTGATACTAACATTTTGGCACTTACAGTGTCCCGGAATTCTGAGGATCCCAAAAACTTGGGAATAATCCAAGTGATTCTAAGCTAGGGATTTTGTTAGGATCCCTGAAAATTAGCATGAATTGTTTATTACATTGAGTGACTGCAAATCTGTAATCAACATTTTTGTGTTTTATTGAAGGATTCCCTAACGTTATGGAAAAACACCTAGGTAAATGATTAGGGATTCCCTTGGGATCCCTGATGAAACAGTTAGTGTCAAACCCAGAATAATTTTTACTACATAACAAATTAAATGAGGCTAGTACATGAGAAAAAGGTGATGGCTGTCTTGATGTAGGTGACCCATGTACATCTGGAAGAGAAAATCAATTGCTGGTAAATTAACGCCAAGTGAAAATTAGTAATATCAAAGTGATGATTAACTGCAGCCTACTGCAGGGACCTCTTCATCCATCCACCAAACACAAGCAGTCACAGTTACATAAAATGTGAATAAAATAAACTTTAAATCTGCTCAAATAAAGTCAAGTTTTATTACTTTACACTCTTAATGACTTCATATTTATAAAAGTGAATTATTACATAAATATTGATTCATGCTTTTTTTTCTTTTGGCATTAAATCAATGGAACTATTTTTTCTAAGGTTATTCGGTTTGTGAGATATCAGTATTGCATGAGGAGTGATATTGTCTCCTTACTATAAATGTAATTTAAAAATAAAGGGAGGTAACCATGGGTAGAATTTGAAACAAATTTTCCAAAAATCAATAATTATACAATTTATTGTTCAGTGAAATGTTATATACCATTAAAGGTTTATTCAGAATAGTTAATTGTATCATGGCAATTAAATAGGAACTGCAAATAAATAATGTCATAAAAATCTATTTATAAAATAAATTGAAAATTGATTCCACAAAAACTTTATTTCATATAAATTAATGAATGGACTGAAATGTCACATCATTCAATCTTACTGCACTTATAAACACTCCATTGGAAAATAGATTAAATGTATTAGCAATAGACTGCTGACTTTAGTTTAAAACTAGGTCAATTACTCCGAGTCTTTCATTCACAGCCAAGTTGTCTCTTTTATTCATGGATGTTTGAGAATCAGTTTACACTAAAAACTGTATTTTGCCTATTTTAGGACTTATTAAAAGGGCTCTGTAAATAGTTTTTTTGCTTTTATACCTACGTTGAGATTGCATGAGAGAATAAAAAAAATGAAAACATTGTAAAAAATTATTCATTCTCCGAGTGGTGCATACATTAACCCCAATGATTTAAATATTAACTACATTGACTTATATACTCTTTAACCCCACTGATTTGAATACTCACTGCAGTACTTCTGTACTGGCTATAGTACATAAAAATAGTTAGCCGTATCTATGTACAGAGATGATTAAACAAAAATTGAGTATTTAAATCAGCAGGGTTAATGTCTGCATCACTGAAAGTTGAATGAAATTTAACCATAGTATGCGTTTAAATCACAGCAAAAAACCTATAGTTAGAGAGTGCACATTACTGAAGCCCTTGGTTCTTGAGCCAGCTGCCTTTCATGAACGTTACAAGTTTAAATTACATATATAATTCAACCTATCTTAACCAGTGATGCTTTTCACAAAAATTCTTACGAAAAAGATCTTCGTAAGTCAATTTCATACAATTTGCAGTTCAAATTGATAATGAGTACAACTATGATATGATATTCAAAGGTTTACAATATTCTACATAATTTCATAATAGTTGGAATTGATAAGCCAAAAAATGAGTGTATTATTAATGTTTCTTGCTTTTTACTTACGAAGTTTTTTTTGTAAGAATTTTGTGAAGAGCTCCACGGGCTCATAAAACATCAAGAGTCTTTTTTAGACAATTTCAATGAAGATCTACTTTTAGGACCATCAAAATCAATGGTCTAAAAAGCAAAACAGTCTAAATATAGGATCCTTTTTCTTTCAATTAAGAATCTAGGACCTAAACATTGTCAAAAAATTGTGTGATCCCGCAATAACCAAGGTGGTCTTTACCGTAAATAAATACACAAGATAATGTACCATCAAATATCGCAAAAAATATAATTTCATATGCTTTGCTATGAATGGGTCTAATTGGTAAACAGGTATCTCTACTCTCAACCAATTAGAAAGCATATAATATTTATACTGTGCAAACATTACTCATGGCTGGCGACACAATAAATATCAACACCGAGTATTCCAAGAGATCTGATAGAAGCATGAAATTACCAAGTACAACAACTAGTATGTTTAAATATTAATGCTTCGATTTAGAACATTAAATTCCAAAGTAAATATTCAATTGTAATATGCAAATAATCATTATAGTTTCACATCTGATATTGATTTTGTCAAGAACTTCTGCATGCTTAGTGAAGTGTCAATGACCAGGAATAGCGTTCTCAACTTCAAGCATATACTATTTCTAAGAGTCATGATGTGCAAGATATGCTATAGTCCCATAAATATAAAAATAGCCGTGAGGGCACTGTACGGGCACCCTGCGATCAAGCTCCGCAAGGATCTGTACAAACACTTGCGTACCCATACGGACTGTTACGTTTTAACCAGGTTCTATGAGATGAGCCCAGGATACACCTATCAGTTTCCAAGTCAAATCGTGAACAAAATCGTGGCTGAGTATGAATTAAACATGCATATCATCCAGCTACAGCTCTGTATGGGTGTGTTGTTTTGTAACATGTGCGTACCGTCACCTTAATACGCAAGGCTTTCCAAGGCCTACGACTGTCTGCACGTACGGGTCTGCAACAAGCCACGATTTTATCGGACTGAGGCATAAAGAGTTGATCCCAAAGCATAGTTTGATACTGGTAAGCTTATGTTTGAAAAGTACAGTCATCTCTGAGGTAACACCAAAGTTGATCTCTGATTACAGGTGAAAATTCTACTGTGAAGCCATTAAAAATATCTTCATAGTATTGTTGTTAAATAATTACTAGAGGATTCATTTTCTAAGAATGATGTTTTACAAAGAAATACAAAATCTTTCGAACAAACTTAGATTATATTTTAACAGCCTAAGGTCAAAAACTCTTTAGAAAAAATTTGATTAAATTTTAACAGCCCACGGTCAGGGGCAAAGAAGGCGTGAGAAGAGAGAATTTTAAATCTTGTGTGCTGAAGGGGTCAAATGGTTCAAAACCTATCCAGGCTAGTTATATCCCTCCATGACAATAATGTTGGGTTTCCTCCATTAATAAGGTACAAAATGTATATGGAGAAATTGTCAGTCTTGCTAGTTTTAGACCATAGCCCAGGAAAACTAGGATAGGTGAGCTGGTCTCCATAAATCTCCATAACTTGATTTGACATGGCATTTAATCATTTCCCTAAACCAGTTTTTACGTAGTTATATGCCATGCTAATGTTTTTTATAAGAATCTAAAATTTAAAGTTTGAAAAACAATAACACATTAAAAACATGAAAATATTATATTATTTTATATAAAATTGTTCCAATCATTGTTTATATCTTACCTTCAAATGCATTATTTAATACACCTTGACCTAGATTATCAAACACAATACGTTGACTAGCATAATTACTTCCTGGTTTAGGTTCAGTCATACCTTCATCTTTAGCAATAAAACCATCATGTGACCTAAAAATAGAGAGAGAGAGAAGTGTGATGTATGTGACCTAAAAATAGAGTGAGAGAAGTGTGATGTATGTGACCTAAAAATAGAGTATGAGAATTGTGATGTATGTGACCTAAAAATAGAGTGAGAGAAGTGTGATGTATGTGACCTAAAAATGGAGAAAGAGAGAAGTGTGATGTATGTGACCTAAAAATAGAGAGAGAGAAGTGTGATGTATGTGACCTAAAAATGGAGAAAGAGAGAAGTGTGATGTATGTGACCTAAAAATAGAGAAAGAGAGAAGTGTGATGTATGTGACCTAAAAATAGAGTATGAGAATTGTGATGTATGTGACCTAAAAATAGAGAAAGAGACAAGTGTGATGTATGTGACCTAAAAATAGAGAGAGAAGTGCAATGTATGTGACCTAAAAATAGAGAGAGAGAAGTGTGATGTATGTGACCTAAAAATAGAGAACAAAAATGTGATGTTATACATGGTGCGCTTATCCTGAGACTGTCAGGATATTTCAGCCCTGTGTTGCAAACTTGCAATACATGTAAAATCAACACAGTTTAACCTGTTGTGATTATCATATGTAAACAGATGATATGTTTAGTCAATAATTATTAATCTCTCACTCAATGCATATTCCAAAAGTTAAGTCGATTTAATTCAAATTTAGAACTGAAAATAACCCTCACTGTAAATTTTAGGTTCAAAACTATTACCTAATGGTCATAAGTCATTTCATCCATTATTATTTTCATTTATTCAAAAAGTCATTTTATTAAAGGGACAAGCAACAAGTATAAACAAACAAATTACGATTTAAAATGGAAATTATTTGAGTAACAGTTTAATCAAGAATACAAATACTTATTATATATCAAATAAATCTAACCAATCAACAATCTGCATTAAATTTTGTACCATGTTACCGTCCAATATATTCCCATATTGGATCAAAAAAATATATATACTATTTTCGTATTGGACAGTTGGTTAAATGTGCACTAAACGATGCTAGTCTGGTTTCCGATTTGTGATTGCTTTGTAGAGGATGATGGTGATGAGGATTATTTCAAAGCAAGTGAAAGATATATAATAAAAAGGTTATTATACATTTAACTGTACAATACAGAATATATTTAGACTTGTACACAGCTTGAAAAGTCATATTGAACGAGCTGATCATCCAAATATATTTCCGTATTGTACAGTAAAATGTATAATAAGCTGTAATTATATTCATAAGGACAAGCTCATAAATGCTTAATAATAATTACAAATGAGGTTTAAAACCTCATTTAATATGAAATTGAGGGTTATATCAAACACATTCTATTCTGTTTACACTGTAACACTCATTTGAAAGTCACCCATTTGAAAGTCACCCATTTAAAACAGACACCTCTAACCAACAACCATCTCCAAGCTACCAGTATATTAGAATAAACAATTTCTTTAAAATAGCCCTCCCTCCATATAACAGTCACCTCTCATCAACAGCCTTTAAAACCCTAGTCATGCAACTGACAGCAGTAGAAAGGTTTTATTTTATGTGGGGAAAGTATAAAACAAACATGTTGATATTCTTTGATCACTACATGACCTGACATAAAATCAAACATCAGGTAAATATTATTATTAGTCCAATAACATGTATACTATAACCTGAATTAAAATGTCTTTCAAGTTAAGTTTATATAGATAGTGCATTAATTGTTTGAAGTAATAGGTTAACTTTTATATACAAAAATATCCAGAAAGAGTAAAAACTTTGATGTTTTTTTCTCATGTATTACTTTGTAGTTTGAGAAATAAAGTATTGATCTGTTCTGTTCTGTTCTGTTCGGTACAAAGGCACTAAATTCAAAGACTCACTAAAATCAAAAGATCACTTAATTCAAAGGATTAGTGAATGTAGAGGAACACTTAATTCATAACTTCACTTAACTCAAAATATCACTTAAATCATTAGTGTCTTCAAATTTGTCACTTAATTCAGAGAGTCACTTATTTTAGAGTGTCACTTATTTTAGAGCATCACTAATTTCTGAGTGTCACTTAATTAGAGTGATGCTAATTTATAGGATCACTTCTTCAAAGTGTCACTTACTTGAGAGGGCTACTAAATTCAGAAGGTCACTATAATACAGGTACGCCTGTACAGACTGTGTGGTTAGAACAAATCAAGTATTTTACTGATAAGGTTGGATAGTGGGGGTTAATAAAATGATTGAATAAACAACAATCAACATGTTTGATCTAAAAATAATTAAACTGATAAAATCACATAACAATAGGTGGGATATGTATAGGATTTATAATCAAATTTTGTAGTAGAGTTCCTGGTACACAGCACATTTATCATAGAAAGGGAAAGTTGAAGCAGGAAGTTAATGTAACTTAATTAATGTGCACTCATGTATCCAGGTGTTTACTATTTTAATTCATTTGTAATTCAAAAATTACAATTTTACAGACATAGCTGTGTTTTAATCTAAGCAGATGCCATGGCCAAGTGGTAAGGATTAAAATGGCAGGACTTAAATCCCAGTTTGATTAACAGCCTTTAAATTATACTCTTCCACCAAATTCAATACTTTATTAAGATTTCCATAAATAATTTAGAACTTAATGGTCCTTGCAGAAAATACCCACGATTTTTTTGCAGAATTTTGACTCAAAAAGAATTACCCAATTAAACAGCATTTAAATCATAATTTTGAGGGGGTGGGGGTAATTACAACTGAAATTAACCAGATGTTAAGTACAAATATGTAAACTATTGTACAAGTATGTATATTATATAATAAGACTTAAAACTAATCAATACTTTAGACATTGTGTTATACATACAA
This sequence comes from Mactra quadrangularis, assembly GCA_025267735.1. Classification (NCBI taxonomy): domain Eukaryota; kingdom Metazoa; phylum Mollusca; class Bivalvia; order Venerida; family Mactridae; genus Mactra; species Mactra quadrangularis. The sequence continues at coordinate 6,305,690 of CM046300.1, read as the reverse complement.
GAATGCTAGCATACTTATAGTTAAGTTCTTCACTATTAGAAATACAGATGATTAATATTTTAATGTCACAATACTTGAGTGTATAATACTATTACATTCATGTATGTATTATTATACATGGTATTACAGAACGTGGGTTTAGCGCAAAATGGTCGTAACTCAATATAAGAAAAGAGTGAGTTACAACCGTTCAGCGCTTAACTCATGAGAAGAGTATTGAATAATGCATTAGGTTTACAATGCATGCATTAATATTATTATAATCATACAATATGGTATTGAAAATTCTATTCAAATTTAAGTGGCTCATACATTAACCCCACTAAGTTAAATATTCCCTATAGTACTTTTGTACTCAAGATCCATTAATATAGATACTCTTATTCATGTACAGAGATTATCAAACAATAATCTAGTATTTAAATCAGCAGGGTTGTTGGACGAGTGATTTCATTGGGAGGAAGCCAGATTGGCTGCTTACAGCAGGTGACCGCTTATTACAGGTGGCTGTTAATGCAGGTTATACTGTATATTTATGTAATTTGATATTTTTAAGCAGCCGAGGCAAGTCAAACTCAATCTTGGGGTTTAAGCGGCGACGGCACGACTCGGCCCTTAGACACTGCATCCAAAACCTCCATGGAGTTATTAAAGATCAAACTCTCCCTTGAAAAAATAATGGGACCACTCATGTATAATATATCAGTAAAACATCTACAATTGGCTTAAATGCTTCGTAAAATGTGCTATTATTAAATTGTCCCATTAAATATAAGCATAAATTATGTAAAAATTCATTAAGTGTAAAATCTTAATATTTTAGAGTAAATTTAAAAGTACTTTATATAGACTTGTTGAGTAGGCACTTGATAGTTTATGGTCAATAGTTGAAGTGTTTCTTTGAACATGGATCTGTAGTGATAGGATTTATTAGTCTTGAACTAAATAATAAAATTAGTACATACAGTGCTACCCTCTCTACAACGTTCACTATGACACTATTGCTAAATTTCATTCAACTGTCAGTGGCGCATACATTAACAGTGCTGATTTAAATACTTACTACAGTAATTCTGTACTCATGATGAATAAAAATATATATCAGTATTTGTGTACAGGAATTCTCTAACAAATAATGAGTATTTAAATCAGCGGGGTTAATGTATGCACCACTAACAGTTGAATAAAGTTAACAAAACTATGCTTAATCGGCTTTTAAAGGGAGATAACTGTTGAATGAAGACAGTTAAATCATTTTCATGGTTAAAACTTATCAATAATTATTTTGATAGGGCTGGTGTTGACAGAAATGACTGTTATTGAGAGGTGAATGTTAAAAAGAGGTTCAACTGTATATTTTTTATAAAGTATTGACTGAATTTAGAATACTTAAAGTGAGTTAAATATGTCAGATTAAGCATTTTTTCACATTTTTGGAAGATATTTGTTTAAAATTTTACACTTTTACAGAGTAGGGGTTGTTTTAAAAAAAAACTAAAAACACAGCAAGCTTCATACATGCATCATAAAAATTACAAGGTTTTGTGCATTTGGTGGACCTCTCTAAGTTCTATAATTGTAAAACAAGAAATGTAATGTGGAAACCACATTAAAGCCCGATTAAAAAACTTTAACGCAAAAATTACAACGTGAAATAATCCATTATAAAGTCAGGTAGAGTTGTGGTTACTGTCTAATTTTGTTTGTGGCATGGTAAGTTATCATTGTATGAAGTTTCATAAAGATCTGACAATGAATGGCAGAGATTTATGCTAAATTGAAAACTTTAACGCAATTGTTAACAACACCGGACGCCCACGCAACTGCCCACCCAATTTTTTCATTGAAAAATCCGGCTAAAAATTAAGAAAAACTTAGCAGACAATTGCTTTTGTTCAAATTTGACCATAAACAGCCGAGTGCAAACAATGGATTCATTAGCAGTGGTAAGCTTAGACACTTGACCAATGGTATTAAATGGTGAGTCCCTCGGACCTATAGATGACAATATCAAATATTTTATTATATACATAGTACATTTAATCCATACTAAATAAAAGTGGACAATATATTCCTATATTAATACAGTAAACAATGACCCGAGCAATAACCTTAATACATTTATTGACCAAATCTACATTGACCAATACTTCACACTAGGCCCTAATATCATATCACTGAATATATAATGTAATGTATTATACTGCTTCTATCGATCTGAGACAAGGAATATGCTTCTAATATCATTCATAGCTCATTCACACTGACTTGAAACTATTTGATTTCAATATAATTCATAGCTTGTTAATATTGACCCAAGACAAGGAATTAATTTCCAATATCATTTATAGCTTGTTGTATAATTGATCCAAGATATAAATACAATGGCAATGTAATTTATTGCTTGTTCACAATGACCCGAGATAAAGGGTGCAATTTAACAATAATTTACATCTTAATCTATTTACATATTAACTTGAGATAATTTCAAAATAATTTCTAGCTTGTCCTCATTGACCTGGGAATCAACAGGAATATTATATTAGCTTCATTGAGAGATATCTCTCTAGACAAAAACAGTCAAGAGTGTAGATGAAAGTTCCCTAGCTAAATATTAATAAAGACATCTGAGGCACCCAACCAATGCCTGGTACATTAAAAAACGTCAGTAAAAATATAAATACGATATGCATAGCAAAACTTTCCATCATGACCACCTCTAAATAACAGTAACCTCACTGCAATAACAGGGTTTGACACTAACAGTTTTTACCAGGGATCCCAAAGGAATCCCTAGTCAGTTACTCCGGGATTCCTCCTTAACGATAGGGATTCCTCCAATATAAGACAAAAATTTTGGATACAGATTAGCAGTCAGTAATTGTAATAAACCATTCATGGCAATTTTTAGGGATCCTGACAGAATCCCTTGTTGCAAATCACTGGGATCCCTTCCAAGTTTTTGGGATCCTTGGAATCCCGGGACACTGACAGTGTCGAACCCTGCAACAACCATACCAATCATTCTTCACAATAACTATTCCGAGAAAAAATAACCCTCTCTACACCAGTCAACTCTGATTATCAGTCAACTTAGCACGTCCTAACTCCTGACACTGGCCAGCATTGAAAGGTTTCACTGTAGTCATTGACAAGTTATACATTGTCAAAGCCATTGATTAAATCAATTTATTTTTACAGTGTAGCTTTTACTTAGCAAACAAAACCACTAACTGTGAACAAGTGATCAGACATTATACTCATAATTAGAAAAAATCTTTTAAAAAACACTTAGGATAATAATCAATTTCAATAAAATAAAAAAGCTTTTCAATATGGAAAATCTAAATTCGTAGAAAAGTCGAACAAACTATCAGAAATCGATGGTTGAAAATACTGAGGCTAGGAATTAATATTGACATTGTGGTCTGCTGGAACTAGATCAAAAAGCTCCATTGATTTCCATTCAACGAGGAAATAGCAACTGTTAGAAAATGTCCTCAAACTCTGGTGACATTACGGGACAAATACTGTTATTGTTTTATTATTACCAATAGCACCACACATTCTACGCAATATTGCATTCTGGGTAGAAAAGAACAGAGTGCAATGATTTACATTTACTTTATATCGCATACTCTTGAATGCCCAAGTCTATGGTAATGTTATGTCATGGAAAAAAGACATTTGATTTAAATAACTAAATTTCATTTTAATACTATATGGGTCAATATTTTAAATTCAGAGCAGTTTTAAGTACATTTTTTATCAAAAAAGCACATAGTAATAATAATAACGACTTTATTTAAAGTGGATAACATATTTGGTTAAAACCGATTTTCAATATGGTCCACACATAGAATCACTGAACCAACTAATTAAAGTAACTAGTATGAATCAAAGACAGATTGTAACAGAATGAAATAATAATTTAAACCCATTACACATTTTGATTTCATATTCCAAGATTCTTAGTAGAATAATGACACCAACAAAATTCAAGATATTGGATTTGATAAGTCAAATACAAAACTTTAAAAAAAGCCGCACAGCCAGCTCTGTAGGTAGCCCAGAGGTGTCCTAATTGAGGAATAGTAGGTTTGATTCCCTGGAGGGCCATACTTTCGTGGTTCTTGGTCATGAAATAATTCCTACGGACATTCTCCCTCCTACCAATGAATCTAAATCATGTAGGGCAGTTGTCAGCCACTAAGACAAGTGTGTGCCTAGTAACTGGTTAACAGCTCAATCCAGAGTTTATGCATTTCCAGGAATTGTGAGTAGAACTTGACTGACTGTCTTTATATACATGCATGACTTATACAATGTGTTGCTATGGCATTAAACCCAACCAAAACAAAAACAAAAAAGCTTAAAAATGAAACAGTAAAAATATAGATTATTCTTAATATTAGAGATAAAATGTGCTTTTAAAACATTAATTAGTTCTTACACAAAATGTATAGATTAAAAGTCAGGTAGAGAAATTTCTTAAAAGCTTTATAAATGAATGTTTATATCATATACAATGATCACAAATCTCAGAGGATTTTCAAATTAACTAATATCAAACTAATACCCATTTAAATCAATTATGCATTATTAATGAAAAAAAGTTAAAAGCTTAGAGAATGAATAAACTATTTGACTGAATGGTAAACAATGGCTATACATTAGAGATTTTTAAGGGATGTTCAGGGTGTCTGAAGTTCTGAACCCCAAATCAATTTTTTCTAAATAAGCAAATTTGCTGAAAATTTGCTAATGAGTTACAATAAGGTATATTTGGCATCTGAAACCCCCCCCCCATCCATTTACAGGAAATAAGTCTTGGGTAGGATCCCCTAGGAAAATTATGATAAATAATAATAATAACAACTTTATCTATTGTGGATCAAGTGAAACATATGAAACCTTTTTTTAAATGTTTGAATTCATTGAAGAAGGACTTACCAATATGAATAATCAAATGAGAATTTCTTAGGTTCATCATCTGAAATTATAAAGAAGATTTAATTAAAGAACATTTCACAAGTATTGTACGCTTTAAATGAACAGGTTTAATAAAGATGGCCCCTACATAATTACCTGGTGGATATTACATCAATTTACATAGGCACTTTTTCAAGTCTTTTTGTGTTGCTTGCCTATTAACAGGGTAAAGAGGGCCTCTAGATCTTTGAGGAAATTACATGAGCACTTTTTGTGTCGCTTGCCAATAAACAGCATATTAAAGAAAGCCCCTAGATCTTTGTAGAATTTACTAGAGCACTTTATGTGTTGCTGGAATCAGATAAAACATCTTGCAGTACATGACATGTAATGCATTCCAATTGACAAATTAAATGACAATTTAGAAATTTCACATATAAACCTAAATCTTTGATTTAAATTAACTGAAATCATGTTAAGTGATTGACAAGCAGCCTAGGTTATTCAAAGGGATCACGACCATGATTTGTTAGCTATTATATTCTTGGTTATTTGGCTTTAGTATAATATTATATTCATAATAATCTTCCTCCGGGCATTCTTCGACTTCACTTATGAGCTGATTTCAAAAAGGGAACTAGAATTATATCATACAAACAATATATAGGTCACATTACATGGTCAATATAAAAACTTCCCATTATAATTCTCGCAGTGAAAATTTTTATACTTAATATTTTATCTACTAGAAGAATTCAATAATTCATACAATAAAAACCTAGAACTAAAACCTAGAATTATCAGTGAATATGATAAATACCCCCAACAGGTGTTTGTGAGAAATAAAGTGCTGAGAAAATGAGCGGACAAAAATTTTTTTTTAATCAATGGACCTTAACCAAAATGGGACATGCACATGTCTGCCCGATATTTGGCTTAATTATGTATCAGTTAGAATCAAATCTGTAGAATAGGTGCTGAGAAATTGTGCAAACAGAAGAAGCTGCAGACTGACCGACCAACCAACCAACCAACCGATAAGCCAAGTCCTACTTTTGTATATACTCCCAAAAAAATTTTGGTGGGTATAATAAAAATTTCTAACATTATTGACGCTAACAAAAAATATGCACATAGGCGAATCCAGCGAGGGGGTCAGGGGGGTCTGGGGGGTCTGGACCTCCCCCTAGAATTTGGAAAATGTACCTGTCCATTAGTGTATTTCTTGCCTGTAAGTTAATTTTAAGTAGCATAAAACAATTTTTCTCGGTGCTTAACATAGATTTAATGGTAATGTAGTTTTTATTATCAATATGCTGCATTTTTTCTGCAAAATGTGTATAATAAGGTCATGGTTTGAGGTTCGAACCCCCCTCCCCCAGAAAAGTTCGGACCCCCCCTAGAAAAGTTCGAACCCCCTTGAGAAAAAAATCCTGGATCCGCCCCTGATGCATGTCATATATTAAGAACAAATGAAGTTCAAATCCAATAGGAATGTCTGATAAACAAATGACATAACATTGGTGACGTCTAGCACTCAAATGAAAAAAGTTTAAAACCATAAATTTGCTATAAACATGCTATGAAACAGCTAACAGCTATTCTGTTCAGCTCTGTTCTATGAAACGCAAATGACATAGGTGTGGACAATAAAATTGTAAGTAGATTTGTATAAACTTTTAATCCTGTACAAATCAAAGGATTGTTTATCACATAGACTTCAATAAAATGATAAAATATTTATGATCTGTATGGATATTGAAATGTTTAACAACTAATAGACAAATTAATAAATTTTTCATTGTCTCTCTTAAAGTCGCAGTATAGTTCCTCCTTAACTCAGTTATCGTCTAAACAAACTAGCCTGAATACCAGGACTGGATATATTTGATTTTGGCAGGACACAAGTCTAAAGATTAAGAGGTCCTAGGTGCAAAACCCAACAAGGGCACTGCTACTTTCCTAAATTAAGTTAAGAAATTTTCGTGCCGTATCTTCACTCCGTCCAAAATCATTTAATTAAAGAAAATTATACCTTTATTGAACAATTTATTACCTTAACAATTTCAAATAATACAACATAAAAAACAATGTTCCACTTTGTGTATTGTCTACTTGTTGAAAATTGGAGTTAAACTTTAGACGGCATTGATTAAGCTTAATCTAAATAGTGGGAAAAAATGTTCTTTTCAAAGGGCATGTTACACATTTTCATATTGATAAGTTAAACTAATAACTTAATACATTATGGGGATGATAAACAAAGATTTAATCAGGTACATTTATAACCTAATAGGTAAATTTCTTGTACAAAGGTAAGTTATTCCATAAGTGCCCTTTAAACGTTGTTTTATCAATTCTTCGACAATCTTTAACAATCCTTTACAAATTTTTGTAAAGTTTATAGACAAGCTCAAGTATATTGTTTGTGTGCATTATCATGCAGAGAGTCCTCTTGAAACGGTGTACATACAATGTAAAATATAAGTCTCAGGTACTTCAAACTAAGGTCATAAGTTAAGATTGTATAACATATAATGTGCAATCTCTAAATTATACAGTGAATCATTGGGTGAAAACTCAGAAATTTTTCAAATTCCTGAACAGCTTTTCAATAGGAAATGATCCCCTTTTCAAGTCCCATAAATCCTTCACATCCACACCAGCCCCTGAGAATTTTCACCATATGTATGCACCTGGTCCAGGAAATTGCTTATACATTCTAGAATGTCAATAAAAGCAATGTCCATTATGATCTAAAGAGACTTTCGATAAAGTACTGCCACAAATATGATTCTGCTTATACAAACTTGACAGTAGTCACAAATAAGACAACTCTAGTTTATAACAGTTCTATATCACTAGGTATTCAATTAGTTTGGAAAATCCGTAATTCTAGTAGCAAACAGGAATGCTTTTTCATGAAGGCTGTGATGTAAAGACTGTTACACAAGGTATACTTACTGGGTTGTTCTGGATTATAAATCATAGTCATTTGTCCATCCATTTTTATCACTAATTTAGCCTGTCTGTCCAATTCCCTGAAAAATATTCATTGAAACATTTTTTTACAAATTAATATACTTCAATGGAAAGTTATTATCAAAAAGCGCCTGGATTTCAATCTAGTGTCCTGCAGGGGATAGGGGTTCAAATCCCACCTGGGGAGGTTTTACCCTTATATCCATTACAATATTGTCAATTTTCCTCCTCCTTTTAATAATGCAGTTTTCATATAAAATCCAGCCTTAGATTCCCAAGTACTGATTAGAAAACAACAATAACAACAAACTGTGGGCAAGAGTGTGGATTCAATCATTGGGTATTACATGTACAGTCTTTGAAGTTAGCCAGTAGACCTTGGACCTAGTCGACAGAAATCCCTGCCAGTCCAGTGACTTTAAGAATGTAAATTGTCCGACATTCTGACAACTTTTTACAGCCACCAATTTCCACATCCAAAAAGCTTCCATTTGGATCAGTAAAAAATTCTATTTTGTCGGACCGAATGTCCAGCGCTAATGACAGTGTGTCATTTGTCATAGCAGATTTCTCGTGACATACTTATAAATGTCAAAACAGTAAGGTCACGAAAATCATTTCCCAATATTTCATTGTTAACTTAAATATAATCCCCTGTATAAATGAAAAACCAATTTATGGTCTATTTTCTAAAGTGCTTTATAGTAAGTCAGTGGTTCATACTAAGTTATATTTGTTGTAAAAATAAAAAATAACATTCTACAAATAAAGAACTATTGGATACACTATAATAGTGTAAGACTGTGTAAGACCATTTTTACCAAGTCAGTTCCAAATGAAACTGTGTCATGTGTTGCCATGTTAAACTCAACTGCAACAGTTTAAAATGGCATAATGAGGATTCTGTCACCGTTCAGCGTTGGGAGATATAATGAACACGTAATGGACAGCAAAGAATAAAGAATCAAGGAAATGTAACATTGCTACCATAAAAATTGTAAGGACATTAGTAAGAAAGAAATATTAAAATGAACTCACCTCTGATTAAAGGGACGGACCCTCACAGCTACCTTGACACTGAAAATAGAAAATATATTATTAGTTGTTACAGTTTTACAGTAACTTGTTATTTTCTAATGATTAACAATCTAGATTCTATGTCCTTATTTGGTACAAGCAGGAGACCTTGGGTCTACAGGCGCATAGGAGCAGGGGCCGCGGCCCCAATATTTTGGCAAGCAGCGGCAAGCAGGCCGCAATATAATTTTTCATGACACATATAAAAATAATGATATTCAACATCTTGAGGTCTCTTTATAATACAAAGACTGGTTATTAAACAGGGGGTACTGAAAGTGCTGGAAATCGAGTTTCAGAGGCTTGCATTCAGAAAAAAATTCGACTGGCGGGAGGGGACACCCCTAACATACCCACCTCGCCTGCGGCCCCAATATTCAGATCCTTCCTACCCACCTGGTCTGAGGGACTTAATTCCATTGACTGATGAAACTGGACATTGGTGGGCATGAGTTCTTTAAAAAAACAAAATGGCCGTGACAGAGAAGGTACGTAATTTATATAATGTACATAGGAGTTAGAAACTGAATTTATTTGTAACACACTCAGTATTTAATTGTTTTTTGTATTAGATACAACTACTAGTAACCATAAAATGTAATTAAATGCAAAGATTTTTTTTAAACAAAAAGGGACACAACTCAACCCAATGATTCTTTCCCTTTTTCAAATATCTTAGTATTTATCAGTGTCACATTGACATTAATATGTTTTTGTAACAAAGTTACTTGTCGAAATGTCTCAAAAAGGAATGTATAAAAAATTCAATAAATTTAGTTGTTTATATTTTGTATAGAGACATTAATCAGCCATTTTGTCAAGTTCATTGTGTGGCAATGATAAAGATGATTAGTTCATGCTTCAACACAAAGAAAGTGTACCCACTCAGTAACATTAATCAATTTTATAGACTAGAAATATTCATAATATTAGATCAAGGGGTGGTACAAAATATAACACTTCACTTTATTTGAAGAGAACTTGGCCAGAGACTTTCACATTCATAAGAAAGAATGAAAGCAAAGTCAATAACAAAAACTAACAAGAAGTCAACAATTAAAAGCCTTAAATTGCCAGTGACAAGGACTGAAGTCTAAGACAAGTGGAAAATTGATTCAGGCTTGAGAAAATACTTATTTCATTGACTGTTATAGTAAGTGCTAGGCTTCATGTAGTGATACTCAGCCCCCACTACAATAAAATATAACAAACTGGGCATGTGCCAGTAGTTTTGTTGTTGTTTTTTGTGGGTTTTTTTTTGAGGGGGGGTTAATGCTGTAGCAACACATTGTATAGGTCACTCATATAACAGCAGTCAGTCAACCTACTCACTCCTCCTGGAAAGGCTATACTTTTGTCAAAGACTGGCAACTGCCCTACATAATTAAAAATCTTTGGATAGAAATAATTTCATGACCAAGCTCAACAAAAGTATGCCCCGTCTGGGAATCAAACCCACAACCCCTCGATTAGTAGACTTACGTGCTACCAACTGAGCTAGCCAGGCAGCATGATTGTGTCAGTAAAAATGTTTGGCAAAAAATAGGGAATATTTTAAAGGGTCACAGCACTCTAATGAGTCAGGGCTTGCAATAGACTTTCAGACTCAAGGGTCAATGACCCAATTGACCCTTACGTCAAAATTTTCAGGGGTCAAAATCTAATTTTCAGGGGTCAAATCAATTTTCAGGGGTTTTATTATACTTCATTAATTCCAATGTTTCCCACCAAAACCTAACTGCAAAAGGCTTCTTTGAGCCATTATTTACATAAATGTAAATTATAACAGTCAATTTAGTCACAAGAATGAAACAATCAAAATGACAGAATAAAGCTGTACTGAATGGCAGAAATGTATTTTTTTCTCAAGATAATGTAAGATAAAAACTTGAATGCCAATAACATTTTTTTGAAAATTATGAATGATTCAAGGGGAAAAGTCCAGCAAGTGCTCATTTATTCCCATTGGCCACAAAAGAAGATACATATAAATATATTTTAACTCAATATTGAAATACATAACTTATCAAATCTAACACTTTTTGACAGCTTGTGTTTGACTGAGATTAATATAACAGATAACATGGACATTTTTTATTTCAACCCTGCTAAATTGCCTCACAACAGAATGGGGGCACATAGTTTATCATTTAATAACCCATCTTCAACTTAGATATTAAGCTTTTTCTAAACTTCCTGATTCACACAAAACTTACTGATTATATTTCTATTGTTAAAAGATAATTAAACATGACAGAACCGAACAGAACAGATAACTTGGTTCAAGTCACATTTACGTAAGAACTTAGTTACAAATAAATGAAACAGAAAATGCATAATAAGCAAAGTAAACAGAATGTATTAAGCAGTTCTTCAGCTCTAAAATCTTAAAAGTTAGCTTCCTATGTTCTTCTTATAACCAACAATAAATTTGACAGACTACCGTGAGCTATTCATGACCAATGCTGAGTTGCAATTGATAGATTTAATTGTTAAACATTATTTAGTAAATTACTCATTAATTAATTAATACTCAATGAATAGTCCATTTTTTGAATGACTATGTATCATGTTTCAAGTATGCACTCATGTCAGCTTATTGAAAATTTGTTCACCAAAGTTATGTACCAGTGCATAATCATGAATCTGTGTGTTTATTTAACATTATCTCATGCATTATCTATATATGGTTAATTAGAGGTTATTACATGGCAAAGGGTGATGGCAATTAACTGCTTGCTTGAATAATTAAGCCCAGAGAGTTTTGTTGAGGACTGACAATAGCCATCAGAATCTCCTCTGCCATGTATTAATGTCTTTGATACACTTGATCAAAGGAAGAAAATGTATTTCAGGGCTTTTTCAGGGGGGTTTGGGAAAAAGGACCCTGCCCAAATTGGGAATTTTCAACGCTGTAAATAGTGAGATTTTGGAAAAAATATCAACAAATCAACCCAATTGGGAAATTTCATCATTAAGTTTTCTGCATTAAACCTTTATATGCCTTGCTTTGGTGTCTCTGAAAGTATTGCAGTGTTCTTAAAGAGTTTGTTCTAACAGTTCAGTGAGGCATTCAATGCAAATTCTCATGTGTTTATTATTTTTTACATGAAATCTCATGGTTTCTTCTTTAAAGGCAAAAGACATCCTGTTCAAAGGGAATTATTTAACAAGATTGGGATTTTTTTCTTGAAATTGGGAAAAATGGTAGTTATTTGGCATTGGGAACGGCCCTGTGAGATAGGCAGAAAAAGCCCTGTATTTTTATTTCGTACAGAGCTGATAGTATATTTCAGACAAAATGAGTTGTATGCCTTAGAGATCTCAAATTTTATAAATCATTCTGGGAAACTATTGTCATATTAACTTCCCATACATCTGTGCCATGTTTTAACATCTTTAATATATAAGACTTGTTTATCAAAGACTCTGATTTCACACATTGTATCTAGTTCAAATGCTGTGGTTCAAAGACTCTTTCAATAAATACAGATTAAAAAAGCTCTTTCTAGCATACAATGCCATCATGACCGTGCTTTATTCCAGTATTTGGGGAAGGGGACTGGGGATTTTTTATTGCAATTTCATAGATAGGGGAACAAAACACCCAAGGTAAACTCCAAATTTTGAGAAAACTGCATGATTTTAAAGAAATTTCAGGAGGGGAAGGTGCCTGTAAACAGCCCCTGTTATTTAAGGGAAAAGGTATGCATGACCTCACACAAAGCTGTGTTGATGTGATGTCATGATGATTCATAAAAGTATGTCATTGCAGCTTCATACAGCAGCAATCTCAATAAACAGATATCCTGTAGAGCGTTGTCGTACAGGATCTCTACTGTCTCCGTGGAAGGTCAAGTTGAGATGAACTTTGTTTCGACCAATCAATGTGTAGCTTTCATCTAGACGAAAACACTATTAATCACATTTTGATTTCGTAATTTCTATTTTTAGACCAAGTTTTGCATGCTAATTTAACAGCGGTACTATTCACAGTCAGCGATTGGGCGGCTCATTTCAAATTGCGTGACGTAGACGATGTAAACAAGTTACGTATCATAACAATTTTGTCATGAATATTACGATGAAAAAAGGTCTCCTGAACGTGACCTTCGTTTTGAAAAAGGCCAGATCTAAATTAGCGAGTATGCAAGCAGAAAATTTTAGATCGGGTTTTAATCAGATTGATACAGCAGCAGAGAATAATTGAACATAATTTTTTAATTTCTGAACAAAGTCTACAAGGATGATTGCTCATTTTCTTAGTTAGATCAGGGGACTTCTGCGTCTAATGGGCATACATGTACTTTTAAATTAAATTTCTAAGAAATGTTGTTTTCAATAATTTGAATCCAGAGTTAACAAGGTCATAAGGTCATTTTCGTGAGCAATTTCATTCAGTGGTGTGACAAATTGTATTTCTTTTATTTCGGTATAATTAAACCAATGGCCAGATAAACAAATATAAATTATAGATTAAAGGAGAGGTTGGCAAACTGGCCTGAAGTCTGTTTAACTATAAATTACAGCCTGAAAGAGTTCAACAATAAAAATCTATAAGGCTTTGTTGAGCAATTTAAAGATAATTAACAAGTATACACTTATGTAAGACAATACTGTAGGTGAACTTAGATTAAGGGGACAACAAACTAATATTGGAATGGCAAACAAGTCCAATAGCAAGAACTGTAAAATTAAAACAATTAAGCTTTTTTCCAAGAAATTTGGTCACAGAACAAAATGTAGAGCATTTGGGAAAAACTTGACATTCCACATCCCTGTTCAGTAAAAAGGGGATGCATGGCTCCTGTCCAGTGAATTCCTAAATTGTACAAGCAGGAAAATCTGTCAAAATTACAGTTGCTAACCAGTACATGGATGAAAGTTGAAAGTTCTGAAAATACTGAATACCTACTTTCAAAATAATGAAATAGACAGATTTCTTGTTACTGTTGTTACATAGAGTAAATTTATTCTAAAATACTGAAATCAGTTTGAATACTGTAACTTTCACCCTTTTTAATATGTTACGTATCTTAACTGTAATAAGTATCTTAACTGTATCTTAATGAATAGCTATCTTTACCAATTTTAATACGTACTACTTCTCATCTATGTATGATACTGATAGTTGTCAGACAGTGCAATATTATTTTGTCTAATTCATGTATTATATTTATGCAGTCGGTGTAAAAAGCTCATCAGAGCTTATATATATTAAATTGTTATATATATCCGAATTATAAATAAAATTTACTTGACTTGACTAGGACAATGCCAGTAGGCGGAACATACAGTGTACTTCTTAACTCAAATTAAATGTCTTAAATAACAAAAAATATTAAGTTATTTCTTCTTGTTGAGTCAGAAGTTGGCAGTACACCCATAATAATGCTATAATACATACATCAGTCCTAAATATATGACCATACATAACTTTTTTATCATTTGGACATTTTTCTACTACATAACAGAAGAACGTCCATATAATAAAATAGTTATGTAGGGTCTTATATTTAGGACTAATACTTACATGTATACAACAGGGATGCATGCAAAGATGAAACATTTTTATGCCAAATTAATTACTCTAACTCATGTCATATTCTCAACCATGAAAAATTGATTTAACATAATAATTATCGTAAATTCTAACAATTATGAATCTACCGAATCAATATAAACAAAACACGTGTGTGTGACAGTTTATAAACATTGACTTCAGGTAAATAAATTTCAACTTACGATTCCCCGGACATTTTCTTTATTTTACGTTGACAAAATCAAACCATAACCAAAATAATTCCAAAATGGTTTAAAGAATGTTTCGATTTCTTAATCAATACACGTCCAGCGTCCAGCGCTGTCTGGTTATAATATCTGTCAAACACGTTCCACTTGATTGAATTAAGCAGGTATATCTAAAGTCTGTTTCAACCGTGACGTATTATCACTTTGTGTAGAGTGGACATGTGTATAATAGGTTAGCGAGCTTTCATATTCAATGCGTGTTTTTGCAGTACAAATAGGGCATAATTTACCAAGGATTTGTAAATTAATATATCACAAAAAATTGATAATATTATCACAGGGTCCGTGTTTGTTACAAAATTAAAATTTGATAAGGAAAAGCTGGCATACATTAATAAATTAATTGATTACCTGAATTGAAGCAAGGACCTAGGGTCATATATAATTGTCCCTACCCAGAAGGAATCAGTCATAAAATGTACAAAAACGTGAATTCAAGTCAAAGCTAGTTATATATACTTTAAGATACATAAGTTGTATTCAACTGTCAGTGACGCAAACGTTAACCCCTCTGACTTAGATAATTAAAATACAATCTCCGTAAACAGATATCCTGTAGAGCATTGTCGTACAGGATCTCTACTTTCTCAATGCAGGGTCACGTCGAGATGACCTTTATGTAGACCAATCACTGCGTAGCTTTCATCTAGACGAAAACACTATTAATAACATTTTGATTTCGTAATTTCTATTTTTAGACCAAGGTTTGCAAGCTAATTTATTATCTGTATTATTCACAGTCTGCCATTGGACGGCTCATTTCAAATTGCGTGACGTAGACGATGTAAACAAGTTACGTATCATAACAATTTCGTCATTAATATCATGATGAGAAAAGGTCACCTGAACGTGACCCTCGTTTGAAAAAGGCCAGATCTAAATTAGTGAGTAGGCGAGCGGAAAATTTAAGATCGGGTTTTAATCAGATTGATTAAAATATAACTTTCTTTCGGTTTCCACCTTTCTTTTCGCCCCCATTTGAAAATATTAAAGGGGGACAGGCTAAATTGACCTGTATCTGGTCGAATACAAATTTCTAAGCCAGCCATTCAGCTCTTTCTCAATGCCATCGCGTTCTATATTCCCAACTGTTGATTTTAATTGTTGCATTAACGAAACAGACTATATAATTTATCGTTCGTATCCATTGTAAACAAAAACAATGGCGAATAGCAACATGTCGGTTAGTGTATTGTACGCATTTATGAGGGATGATCTCCTGTATAAGTGTCTTAATGAAATATAATAGATTTTATAAATATTTGACTTATTTGAATAATTTGAGAAGAACAAAATTTATGTGATGTAATATTTAATTGCCCTATATAAGAACAAGAAAACATTATCCGAACAATTTGATTAAGGTAGTGCAGGCTAAGCCTACGTAATGGTTAGATAACTTAGTTAAACATGTTTGTTGGGGTTTTTAGCGCATACTGTATTAAATAAAAATAATAAAAAAACATGAAAATGGCAGAGTAGTCTATAGATATATTTTGTAAGGCATAACAGTCTGCGAGAGTATTTTCGATTTTAACGCGAGTGTGCGAAGTATGCGGTAAGTATTTGGAGTATGCGGTAAATCGTGCGGCCGAAATATTTCAATCGTTATGATTGATTTGCGTCTAAACTCTTAGTATAAATAGACTGATCATGGTTCTAGGAAATCGCCTAATTCTTTCTTCATCGATTTGTCCAGGTTAATCTTTTTGTACACAAACGGTCTTACTGTGATATCGCCACCTTCTATTAATAGAATGCAACCATAGACATGCAGCTTAATATATTAACTAAGGGAGAATACTGCGTTAATTATTTTATAAATTTTAATAGAGTTATTTCCCTTTATAAGACGGTTTCGGAATGTCCTGGAAGAACGCATTTTCGTGCGTTTTTATCCTACCTCTTTCAAAATGGTCATCCAAGAACGCAAGTGGCTTGGTTTAGAAAAAGCTATAATCGAAATAATAAACAATAACACATTGCCCGAGTTACAGCACTTTCAAGACGCACAAATGAGTGGTAAATACGAACATTTTCAAAATATTGCATTAGAGTAGCAACGCAATGTTAAATTTCGGTCAAAACTAAGCTAGCAATGGGTAAATTTATACATGAGACGCTTCATTACCTACAACACAGTAGCTAACTCATTCAATGAATGTTAATGATATTTATAGACCCCGTTAATTGTATCTATTACCTCATATCATTTTAAAAGCTTTATATTAAGATACACGAAATGAACAGTGAGATGAGAATATGGTTTTTAATTAAATAACATTCTATCTATTTCCCATGCCTCCACACAAATATTTGTTCTAAAGTTCGATTTATAATTAAATTATCATTACACCGTATTTTAAAGCAATTTTACAGGATTTTGATGAACACAATTACGCTCGTTAAAAAAAGCTAATTATCAACCTTTTCATAAACTTATTTTAATTACATAGAAGAATCTTATATTGATCTTCAGAAAAGAGTAGGCTTATTTTATATACATGTATACTAGGCAAAACTTCTAACGCAACAGAGAACGTTTGCAGTGATAAGAACTTAGCATGGGGTCTATGATTATAAATATATGTATAAAATTGAATAATTGAAACATGTATTGATATTGTTGCCGAAATTTAATGACCGTCACTGGAAATAATTGTATGTATATTTATATGTTATTACATGTTTGTATTGCCTATGGACAAATGACTTTTTTGCAATAAAATTATGTCTATGTCTATGTATAAAGTGATACAAGTTTAAAAGTTTATAAGAATAATCAATCATGAAAACAATCCATCTTAATCATGTGTTTTATTTATTTAACATTTAACAATAGAAATTAACATAAACAGCATCTATATAGTGTGACCACCTCCTGCGTTGACAACTGCTGAACATCTTCGACAAATTGAGACAATTAAATGCCCAACAGATGCCAGTGGAATATTATCATACGTGTTTATATCATATTTTTCAGGAGTCTTTTTTTCTAGTATTGTGAAAATCCCCCGAGCTGAGACATTGTCGCACAGATTTGTTCATGCAGGCCATTGAGAAAAGCGCACAGGTAAAAGTATAAAACAACACTATTAAAACAGTTCATCAGTTGAAACGATCGGAAGATCTCCGGCTTTCCTCGGGTCTAGACTTAAATATTATGTTCATTGCTATAGTCTACAAATTTCTGTTAAACTATAAAGAACATCTTAAATACAGCCAAATTTCCGTCGGGTATTGTGATACGTTTCATGATATTGTACTTATGACATCTGTTAGTCATGAATCTTTGTCATGCATATAGTACATGTAAATGGTCAAAGGCAAACGTAAAGCCAGTTTTGCCAAATAAAGATATATGCATGTCTGTTAGTATTTCTAAATGCTAAGGAGTTCAAACTCATTGATTTCTCACTTGAATTCGATTTCATGTTTCTTATTCTTTGATACATTTTTTAATTAAAAAATGAGCGCTAGCAGGTAAAGCAATACGCTATGGTCATTCATGAAAGTTCAGAGTAATTCTACGAGAGCACATATCCCGCTGCCTTATGCCTTAGTCCCATAAAATCCTGGCTTGTTACGGACCCGTACGTGCAGACAGTCGTAGGCCGTGGGAAGCCTTGCGTAAGGTGACGGTACACACATGATACAAAACAACACACCCGTACGGAGCCGTAACTGGAAGATATGCACGTTTAATCCATACTCGGCCACGATTTTGTTCACGATTTGACTCTGAAACTGATACGTGTATCCTGGGCTCATCTCAATGTCCCTAGTAAAAACGTAACAGTCCATACGGGTGCGCAAGACTTCGCACGGGTCCTTGCGGAGCTTGATCGCACGGCGCCCTTACGGTGCCCTCACGGCTATTTTTATGTTTATGGGACTGTAGCTTTTTTGTATTTATCGTTTCTTTACGTGGTAGAAACATAAACGTAACATTAGGATCGATTCTGTAAGTCATAATCTCACCAGAACTACAATATGATATATATTGATGAATTATTAACCATACTTGCATGGTTATGGCCAAACATGGCATGAATAATGAATATCACGTATGGAACAAGATGACCTAAAATCTTGATCTAATTTACATCATAACAACTGCTGTTGTACTTACTTAAAAATAACCAGTCAGAATCATCGTAAAGCTAAAATTACAAAGGCTTTGGCCGAAGTATTTTTACCATAAGTACATTTTAAAACTGTACATCGCAAGCATAATAAGAGGAACATTCCTTCAAACTCAGGGTCCCTGACTATAAGCATGGACCTGTGTAGATGATATAGCACCGTGTTATTGATTAACCAGACTTGTTCGTGTATTATCAATGCAAGAGTCGTGCTCCTTTTGTAGCCAATGACATCTGCCTTGAAATATCATGTAGAATATAGACAGGGTGGAGAATCAAAACCAGTTCGTATCATATAAAATGTAAACAAACGGACGCCATTTTGGAAAATTTCAGGTATTTTTTCTAATTTACTCTTTTAATCGTCCACCAATGAAAAAACAAAAATTACCATAACACGCTTCTCATTTTTCCGCTTCTAATGATGTATATAACATACAGATTCAATTAGAATTTCAACAAGTTATCCCGGACATTGGAATCGAAGTGAGCAAGAATAAGGTCATTTTTGACGGATGCGAACTGGTTCAAATTCATGCTTTTGCCTAGTTTATCACAAAAATGCATCTCTTCTCGTTAAATTTGCCATGTATAACCCACGGAGCAAGTGTGTAGTCTTGTAGAAAAGTATTAACTCTTCCTGACTTAGCTTTGACATAGAAATAGAATTTTTTGAGAATGATGCGAACCGGTTCAGGTTTATACAATGATACGAACCGGTTCAGATTTATGGTATTTTGAAATTTAATTTTTATTTGCATACGTGCTTTGTCGATGTCAGTTTCACGGCATTTTTTTCCAAACTTACTCAATCTTATTTCGTTTTCGTCTCGATTTCAAAACTTTTTACTAAGATCTGATTTTTTTGGGAGTTTTAGCTGAAAATGAATTCATATTACCATATAACTCACCGGTTACGTTTATGAAGACATGACTGTGGACATATGCATGGTCAGGTGGCGAAAAAGTAAATGCGAATGGAACGTTGACATTTTTATCATCCAAAATAGAGATGGTGTTCGGTTAAGTATAAAGTCATTTTCAGATAAAAATCCCGAATTAGTCAAATCGTTTGCGAAAGTTGTTAAATTGAGACAAAATGACGATCACAATTCGCTATTCAAAGTATTGAAAGACTTTCGTACACATTGAAACCTAATAAATACATACTAAAATTACTCCTTAATAGATTCAAGTACGAATCGAAAAGTGCATGACAAGCTGACGAAATTTTAATTTCACAATAAAAATATTTATGTTTCATCTTTCCTAAACATGATTTATATAACACATATGTAGGTAGGTATGTCGGCTTTTTTGGAAAACATATCCATTTCGACGTTTGGGGACTGGAGACAGCGGTTACACTTACACAAACACAAAATCTGGTTTATCGCTGGGTTAATTTTACTTAAGACTGTCTGTCTGTATTCATTTTGTAAAACTCAAAATATCCGACGTGAAAAACACTGACCAACAGCACATTATTACTTGCGCAGCGATTTATTTTAAAGCTGGAAAACATTAGTCCATGGGACATATTTTGAAACAATGAGTCCCACCCAAAAAACAACGAATCTTGAGATTTTGGTCACTAAAGCATGTCCTTCAAATAATGCATGATTTTTAAACAATCATTTTTCATTCAATATTATTGTGTAGTCTCAATGACTTGGTGTATTTTATATTAATATTATCACATTCATTTTCATTAGTAAATAAGTTTTGTGAATTATTTGTAATGTTAAAACATAATTTCATGATAAATTGCAGA
The DNA here is from genome assembly GCA_025267735.1 of Mactra quadrangularis. Classification (NCBI taxonomy): domain Eukaryota; kingdom Metazoa; phylum Mollusca; class Bivalvia; order Venerida; family Mactridae; genus Mactra; species Mactra quadrangularis. The sequence goes on along the minus strand of CM046300.1, from coordinate 6,284,969 downwards.
CTGAGTCATTATCTGTTATTGTGAAGTATTTATCAATTTTAGCTTGTTTATTTCTAAATGATTACATTTTATTTTATTTCTATATACATTAATTAACTTGGATTAATTTGGAATTGTTTTACACACACCACAGTACAAACTATTATGATCGGCCACGTTTACAAAATTATTGTGGACATAAGTTAAATTTCACGATGCCATTTACTTTTTATAGTCAAGTAAATGGTTTGATCAATTGTATACATAATACTAAATCATCATTAAATGATGTGGGTTTAAATCTCTATTAAAATAATAGCCACACACATTTATAATATACTGTAAAATTCGTAATATTCGATAGTAACCTTTCATGTCATACTGCAGAACTCTGTAGTTTTCAGCTGAGGTTTACTTTAATTTTACGGGTATAACGCGCATTAAAAAAATCTGAGCAAAATCTGAAAATAATCAGCCGATTTATTCGGCGAAATCGAGATGATCGGCCGATTTTTCGGCGAAAAGAAAAAATCTCGCGGCCGATTTCTTTGGCAAAATCGAAAAGAAATAGCTTATGGCCGTTTTTTTTTTCACGGCGAAATCGAATTTGTTAGGATCGCATAATTTCACTCTTTGTGGTGAAACAGGTTTAAAGTTACGGTGCAACGGCCCATAATCATACTATCAATTATCAATAAATATGAGTTCATTCACTTACAACCGACCACACAGCTCTCAAATCAATAACAAAACATCGTCCGTCATTATATAATTAAGGTCGGCGGTTATCATCAAAGAAGTTGATATACATTAACCATAAGTTCGAAGGGACACAGAGCCGACTCACATTAAATTGATTTTAATGACGTTATTATTAGAGCTGTGTTCTTACTCGGATAAAAAAATAAATTATATGCCTGTAAAAATTACGATATTTTATGGATATTCATAAATACATGTATAAAAAAAATGTCAAAATCACGACAAATTTTACTAAAACAGTCATTACTCGGTGCTAATTATCACCTAACCTTCTATGTATAAATTAACTGCAAACACGTTATCATTTATCAATTGACGCATGTCCGCGGTTCAAAGTTAGCGTCTCTAACGCAGGACGCACGGCAAAATGAATCACTGCTTGAACGCCGGGTCGAAAAAAAATCGTTGTTGAAAGTCCTACATCCAGATTGGATTGAAAAAAATCCTGATTTCGGCAATAAAAACTTTTGAGTGGGCGGGTTTTTGGTCGTCGGTCGAGAAAGGGAAAACATGTGTATTTTTAATTTTGGTCCTAAAATAATTATGGTACAATACTGTTCGACATTTAAATGAACGACATTGCATTCTATAAATAGATGGTGAAGATATCACCCGTATACTAACCCGCACAACCTTCCCAGATTTCGGCGTTTTAGTACGCAACATAATATAGTGCGGCGCATGAAGACAAAATCTTTGGATTTTTTCGGTTTTTGACAAAATCATTGTTAAAATTTAAAATAAATTATCAATTATAGCTACAGGAATATAAATCCATGTATTCAAAGTACATTTAAACATCTAAAGGTACAGATGCATAGTTAAACTGTGTATTCTACTTTCGATTTCAAATGTCTGTGTAAAGAATGACAGATGTAAACACGTTACGACGGAGGTTTAATTACTGTAAAAGTTTAATTAATGAGGAAAGTTGGTTGGATAGCAAAATTTCATTGAGTAGACACAAAATACATACTCTATATGTTGAGTATACTTGTTTGGGGAAATTACTAGAATGTAAACTTTGCCACGTGTTTTTAGGTAAATAAACAGTTATACCCATGATGCTCGGCGTCTCCGTACAAAGGTCAGTCAGACCGTTTGTGTACAGAATGACGATTGTGCAAGTTTTTAATATTAATGCCGTGAAACAGACATCGACAAAGAACGTATGCAAATGAAGTAAAAATGTAAAATATAATAAATCTGAACCGGTTCGTATCATTGTATTAATCTGAACCGGTTCGCATCATTCTTCAAAAATTCTTTTTTTATGTCCAAACTATATCTGGAGGAGTTGATACTTTACTACAAGACTACATACGTGTTCCGTGGGTTATACATAGCAATTTTAACGAGAATAAATGCTTTTTTGTGATAAACTAGGCTTAAGTATGAATTTGAACCAGTTCGCATCTGTCAAATACGATCCAATTTTTGCTCACTTCAATTCCAATGTCCGGGATAACTTGTTGAAATTCTAATTGAATCTGTAGGTAATATACATCACAAGAAGCGGAAAAATGAGTAGCGTGTTATAGTAATTTTTGTTTTTTCATTGGTGGACGAATAAAAGAGTAAATTAGAAAAATTACCTGAAATTTTCCAAAATGGCGTCCGTTTGTTTACGTTTTGAGTGATACGAACTGGTTTTGATTCTCCACCCTGTATAGAGTAAAATGAATTATGATTCATTTCCAAAAAGTGTATTGTAAGCAATTTGAGATTATTTATCGTAAAAGACGACAAATATCTTTTTAATTTATTAATGAGGAACACTTCAAGTACGTTGTTAAGTAAATATGTATGAAGGGTAGATTGCTATTGTAAATTATTACACAGGCATATTTGCTTCCAGTTGTGAACATATTTACACTGTTATTATCCCGTTTAGTTTGTTTGTTTTTCTTTTGATTTTTGAAAATATTTGAGCGCAATTGTAAAACAATATTTTCTTTTCATTAAAAAGCAATCAAGGCGAGTCCACTTTTTAAGATAATAATATGATCGAACCAAAGGTATTTCGGGTACAAACCGGACTCTACCACGTCATTTCAAAATGATAAGTACTAATGTCGTATTATACGAATCGTAATTAAAAAAAGGAATGTAATTGTTATGTTCAACTTAATTCTTTTCATTTTCTTTTCATCCTGAACGTTAATACACTTCATTTCAAATTACAGTCCAGACTGTGTGTTTTTATTCCAACTTTAGAAACGTTAGAATTAAAATTGTTGTAATTACAAGTATTTCAATTCTTGTGAACTAGTTTGTAAATACATTTATTAAATAACTATGTGTTATTTGTCCTGTAAGTGCCTAATTCACTGCACAACACGGCAAAACCTGTTTAATATAACTAAAACAGGGCCGAAATCTGTTACTGGGTCAATAACACTTTTTGGCCCTGGTCAAATAACACATTTCTGCGCTCTGATTGGTTGATAAAACAGGATCAATATCAAAAACTGGTCCGTAAGTAGTAATTAAATAAAATTGTCGTTATATATGTGATTTTATATAGGCCCTGATATTTTTCCTCGGGACAATCATATTCCCCAGTGGCATTCGGCTTCGGGCCAATAAGACTGTCCTTGGAAAAATGACAGGGCCTATTATCGAATCGCTTACTTAATGACATATAATATACATGTCTGTATTAAAATGGGATGTGTACCAGATTTGTATTAAATCTATCAATGCATCTCATGTATTTGAAAACCGTCATGAATACTATTTTAAAGCCCTTTACTCGTTTTAATAAAGTGTTAGCACTGGAATTTTGTATGTTTGTGTTTAAGTTCAAGGTAAACATTGCACACAATACCGTTATTGTTGTAAGCCCATTCACAAGACAAGTCACAAAAACTTCATTTGATGCCTTTATGAAATTTCTTAATATAGTGTTTTTGTTAATTTCGTCATTGTGTTAAACAAATAAACTGTATATTAGTTTTAACAGAATATATAAGAATAAACCTTTATTTCCTAAAATCATACATGAGTATTAACAAAGAGCGATATTAGAACATTTTATCATAAAATATGCTTCTTTATGTCTCAGTCGTTCTCGTATACCCGGAGGTTATCAATATTCGCTAGTATCTTGAGATCTTGATAGCCTCTGGGAACGAGAGTGGTCTCAGCTTGTACAAAGATGAACGACAAATGCATTATGCATTTAGTTGCGTTCTGGTCCTATGATTGAATATTCTTAGGTACAAAGATTATCTTGTTGACGTAATGCTGCTATAAAACAGATTATTCAAATGTATACCTTCGCTGCTAGATCTGCTCCATGTATGTATATGGTGTTGTCGTTCGGATCCCCACGGCGTTCTTCTACGAAGATATTGAAACGGGCCGGGGTTTAATACACATAATAACAGTTTGAAACCAAAAGTTACCTTGTAATACATGTTTAAATTTGCTCCGTTCCATGTTTCCTGTTTTGAGAGCATGATGCATGTCTCTAGCCATAAAGCACATAATGACTAGTGTTCTAGGCAACACACAGAACACATTAGAGCATGTATGTAGGTTATGAACTAGGATTCTGAGCTCAAAATTAATGTTTGTTTATCCAGTATGTTTCGTAACCAGTTTTCGCGACGTTCGCATATTTGGATCCTCTATATTCCAGCTAATTTGTATCCTTCGATGTTAAATCCTATTCCTAGATATGAATTAGTTATTTCCTTACACTTTCGCTGAATGTTAATGTTTAAATCCAGTTATAACGCAAGTTTTGATCCATTTTGTTATGAGCACATTTTGTCTTATGTCAGCGTTCCTGTCATGTTTACAGTGAACTCTGGGAATTTATTCCTACGCCGCACAGTCTTAAACTTACAGCACTATGTTTTCTGCTAAAAGGTCATTTAATGGCCAAATCAAGGTATTATAGTCATAGATTTATCTGTATTTTTGTTGTTTAATAGTAATTCTAAGTTATTTTAGTCATTGGTATATACAAATCGTTGTCTGCTTAGAAATTTCACGGTTGGATAAGCCGCCCAAAAAATGGGGTGCTTTTTGGGCGGAATCGACCAAAAAGCACCCATTTATTGGGTGTTTTTTGGTCGAGTTAGCCAATGGGTGGAAACAACCAAAAAGCACCCAATTTTGGGCGGAATCAACCAAAAAGCACCCACTTTTGGTTGATGGGCGGAAATTTACTATAAAAACCCCCGGAAAATTGTTCGTTGAGCTCATTTGATCACGGTTACCAGAGGGTCAGGTTATTGTTGAAGTCAACGATTTTTATTTGTAAGATGCTTTTCTGAGCTTCAAGCGTTCTTATAAATTTCACCTTCATAGTATACATGTAGTATTGATAAATTGTGCATATGTATAGAATTATTTTAACGTAAAATAAAACGTTCGAGTTGAAATTTTACCAACGAGTTGTGTTTGTGTTCACCCTTGTGTACCTGGTACGCAGACAGTTTGGAAGAGAGCATCGAGTGAACTTCATTCGTTCACGCTACCAATTGAACCACAGATGTAAGAGATCCACTCGACAGGCCTCTCAATCCCGATACCAACCAGTTCACCTCGGAGAAACCTCCATTGACGTAGATCGACTCCGGCTGTATAGATCTAAACGATACATCGTACGTAGATCTATACACGCGTCCACAGTCGTCCGGGTGAGCTCGTTACATTTTATGGTGGCAGCGGTGGGATCTGTTATTTTCATAAACAGGTCCAGTGATCTGAACCTCGTCTTCTTTACAGAGTAGAGTTGAATTTAAGTTCAACTATTTATAGATTCGACCCGATCTATATATATATTTCGTAATAAGTCGTAGTTTTATAACAGTAATAGCTCGTCCGAATTATAAAGATGAACAGTCCTGTACCCGTTGACAGTACAGGTGAGGTAACGTTCCGTATCCCACAGGGACCAGAGACTCGGAGTATATGTACAGAGAATATTGAGTTAATATCGAACAGTGGTTCTATTGACTCAGAGGTTAATGCATCAAACAGCAGGGGAGAGTCAGTCCTCCAGGATAAAGTGAACAGTTTAGCAATCCTGTTGCAAAATGTAGTTCAAGAGTTAAGTTCTATTAAATCAACCTGTAACAACAAACAAACTGTTTCAAGTGCTAACAGTCCAATTGATAGTCAGAATCAAAGTATAAATCCTGCAGTAACACAAGGTTACTGCCAGTCCCAAGATGTAAGAAATCACAGGGAAGCCATGAGACAGAGGCCTAATAGTAGTCACCAGGGTTACAATAACAATCCCAGTGATCAACCAGAGTACCACAGGGGTCCGAGGCAAAGAAAAGTTACCTTCAGTTCAAATTGTCATAGCAGTGACTTAAGTAATAATTATGTGTCAGATAATGATTTCATGACTGATGACGTACCTTGGCCACCTATCTATGAGTTTCATAACCCATATGATCCACAGCCTCCCAGGTTTGCTCGTAAACAGGGCACAATCTCAAGTGTCAAGATGTCCCCTTTCAGTGGTACTGGTGATTGGCAAACATGGATTGCCCGCTTTGAGGCTATTGCAAGACGAAACTGTTGGTCAGAAGATGACATGCTAGACCAGTTGTTGCCAAGACTTGAAGGTGTGGCGGCTCAATTTGTGTTTACACAACTTAACCCTATGGTGCTAGACAGTTATACAGAGTTGAAAACCGAGATGAATAGTAGATTTATGACCATAGAAACCCCTAGATTTTATGCTTCTAAATTTAGTCGCAGATCACAGAAACCTGATGAAACTCTTGAAGAATACGCTGCAGAGTTAAAAAGGCTATATGATAAAGCACATGGATACCGAAGTAAAAGAGCAAGGGACGAAGATCTGGTGCGTAGATTTCTAGATGGTATCACTGATGATGATGTAAGATTCGAGATAGAGTTCAACAAAGAGCCAGGTAACATAGATCAAGCAGTCTATTATGCAGTCAACTACATGCAGATAAAGACGTTGGCAAGCGAAAGGAGAGGTCGATTCCAAGCCCGTAGAGCAGTAGAAGCTCCTGTTGGGGACAGGAACCTGTCCAAAGACGAATACTTAGAATTAAATGAAGAGAAATCAGTGAGAGATAAAAGTGACAGGGAGCTGTTAATAGAGTTAATTCAAAGAATGAATGTTATAGAAGGGCAGAAGCAAGGTTCTCGGCGACGATATGATAAGAGTGAAGTGAAGTGCTACAATTGTCACCGTTTGGGTCATTATGCTAGAGAATGCCCTAACCAAAGTTTTATAGAAGAAAGTAGTCATAGTACAAGTGTAACAGAGAATCCTTTAAACAGGAACGGACCTACTCTCGAGGCCAGAGGGAGGTCCCGACAGTAGATGTTTATAGCGAGGGCCAGTCATGTAAAGCTACAGAGTTAAAGCCAGCTGTAGAGTCAGGTCGAGCGAAGCAGGTAAACACTGGAAGAAAGGAGGGTCTGACTGATGGGGTTTATTTGAGGGGTACAGTGAATGGAGAGCCCGTAGTATATACTGTAGATACAGGGGCGTCGTGTACACTTATCTCCTCTAGAGTGTATGATAAGATCCCAGAGACCAATCGACCAGTGCTAGATCATTCCGTGCGAGTCGTGGGTGCCGGGGGCATGCCTATTAAAGGTGTCGGTAAAGCAGAGTTTGAGTTAACTCTAGGCTCATTAACGTTAGGTCAGAATGTCTTAGTTGCAGAGATCGAGGATGATGCTTTGCTAGGATACGATGTTCTTAGGGGTAGTAACGGGGAGCATGCCGACATGTTATTGTCTCAAAACAAGATCATTTTAGGCGGAGTGGATATACCCGTTTTTCAAGTTGGTTCTTCTAAGAGAGCTAGGAGAGTCGTTGTAGCAGACAATGTGACTCTACCGGTCCAAGTAGAAGCAGTAGTTAGTGTTCGTGTTGAGAAGTTTGAGGGCAATAGTGAATATTTAAGAGAATGTATCTTTTGTGAAGATATTCAACCTATTAATATGGCTGAATCAGGGTTGCCAGTAGAAATCACTACAGAGAGCGATACTCTGAAACCAGATGATTCCATTCAAGTTATCGATGATGTTGTACCGATCATCAAAGAGGGATGTAGCTTGTTGGCTAAAGTTCCAGTTGCCAAGTGTAATGCCAAAGAACCCCAGCAACCGGGACAGATGTCAGTCAAGTACAACTCTAATGGATTACCAAGCCAGAAAACACTAATGTCATGTCAGGTGAATGACACCTGTAGTATAGTTATAAAACAACCCAAAGATCCAGACATAAAGGGGTTGAATTTGTATAAAGATTCGCGGTTGATGAAGTGGCTGTCCAAGACGTTAAAGTGTTAGTTGTGTGAGGTGTTTGAAAATTTGATTCATGTAATTAGTGTGGACGAGTGAAATATAAAGAAATTTATGAATTTATTTTTTATCTAAGTTGTGTGTTTAATTAATGTGTTAGTGAGTGTATCAGTTGAAAGTTCAAATTTGAATTTAGAATTGTGATTTTGTGATACTATTTGATTAGTAGATGTAATAGTTTAAGCGCAATTAAATATTTATTTTCAAGTGTATAAATTCTGAGGATAACCTATGGTGTGTGTTGAACAACAAATCGCCGGTTTCGTGTGTTTCTTGATGTAGTCACGTTATTGTCAGTACAGATAACTAGTTATCGCTGATGCAGAGTGAAGCAGTCTAGGTAAGAGCATGGATAGTAAAGATAGATATTCGACACAGACAAAGATCTATGATTGGTAACAAAGTTGCAGTCTGATGTTCTGCTGATACCTAAGGGCGGGTCATACAAGGGTGAAAGAACCAGGTTCCTGATGTAGTCTAAAGAGATTGCGCTGTCACGCTCCCTCAACGCACTTATACTATGGTTATTTTCACAAGTATCTAACGATTATCAATAAAACAGAGTTAACCATAGGTCACATGGTAGCAAGTCAACGTAAAAAATAACTTGCTCATATCTCAACTAATGTGGGCCTTCATGTTACCAGTATAACAGGGATTCTGGAGAGTCCACTGAGTGCAATCGAAGCCAGGGGAGAGAATGAAGATTCTTACAAGTTCAACTTTACCGAGTTACAGTCACGTTAGTATTTACTGTATATCTGATAGAAGGGCCGAAATAACAAACCAGTCGGTACCAACACCAAGTTCACCTTTACATCTTCTCGCTTGTTGTACGTTATAATACAACTTGTCCATGTTTTGTTAGGCGTTTGGATAAAACATTACATGGGTACAACGCCTGCCATGATGTCAATGGTAGGTCCATATAGTGTTAATTCATAATGCTGTATGGATACCATATTTATACTATGATCTTTTCTTCATCTACAAGAATTATTCTACAAAACTGACAATATTTTAACTTTAAGTAAATTTCATATACAGTGATCTCTTCATGAGTAACTTTAAGTAAATTTTATATACAGTGATCTCTTCATGAGTAACTTTAAGTAAGTTTTATATACAGTGATCTCTTCATGAGTAACTTTAAGTAAGTTTTATATATATATACAGTGATCTTTCCATGAGTAACTTTAAGTACATTTTACGGATCCAGTGATCTCTTTGTGAGTAACGATAAATAGAATTTGTGAATCCAGTGATCTCTTTGTGAGTAACTTTGAACGTTGTGTAAATTTTGCATTGTTGCAAATGTATGGTATTTTATGTTGTGAACTCATATGTGTGGTTTTACTTTAGTCATGTTAACTAGACTTTGGTGTCGTGTGGTTATAAAGTAAATGCTATGTCTTTTAGTATAGTATGTGCTATGAAATAATTTTAAAGAACTGTGTGACAATACGTATGGTTGTTATGTAAGCATTTGAATGTACCGGCTAATCCTTTTTGGTAAAGCTTTAAAGGGATAGTCTTACTGTTTTTATGTATGACTTCAAAGATGCAGTCTTACTGCTTTGTGTGTAACTTTAAAGATGCAGTCTTACTGTTTTGCGTATAACTTTAAAGGTGCAGTCTTGCTGTTTAGTGTATAACTTTAAAGGTGCAGTCTAACTATTTTGTGAATTATTTTAAAGGAACTGTTTGTCTATGTTATGTATGATTTTAATGTATTGATAAGCTATTTAATGTAATTAGCAAAGGAACCTGATCATTTATATTGAAATGTGAACTTGATGTTATAGTGTTACTTGTTGTTGAATTGTAAGTTAATGCGTTGTAAGTCCATAATAGTGAATGATTTTTTTTATTCCTATGAATTCATGTTTCAATTTTTGTAAATTTTTGCGTAGGTCAGTTATTATGTGTTTATTAGGATAAGGCTGCAGGAGCTTAGCCTTTTGAAGGCCGGGGTAATGAAACGGGCCGGGGTTTAATACACATAATAACAGTTTGAAACCAAAAGTTACCTTGTAATACATGTTTAAATTTGCTCCGTTCCATGTTTCCTGTTTTGAGAGCATGATGCATGTCTCTAGCCATAAAGCACATAATGACTAGTGTTCTAGGCAACACACAGAACACATTAGAGCATGTATGTAGGTTATGAACTAGGATTCTGAGCTCAAAATTAATGTTTGTTTATCCAGTATGTTTCGTAACCAGTTTTCGCGACGTTCGCATATTTGGATCCTCTATATTCCAGCTAATTTGTATCCTTCGATGTTAAATCCTATTCCTAGATATGAATTAGTTATTTCCTTACACTTTCGCTGAATGTTAATGTTTAAATCCAGTTATAACGCAAGTTTTGATCCATTTTGTTATGAGCACATTTTGTCTTATGTCAGCGTTCCTGTCATGTTTACAGTGAACTCTGGGAATTTATTCCTACGCCGCACAGTCTTAAACTTACAGCACTATGTTTTCTGCTAAAAGGTCATTTAATGGCCAAATCAAGGTATTATAGTCATAGATTTATCTGTATTTTTGTTGTTTAATAGTAATTCTAAGTTATTTTAGTCATTGGTATATACAAATCGTTGTCTGCTTAGAAATTTCACGGTTGGATAAGCCGCCCAAAAAATGGGGTGCTTTTTGGGCGGAATCGACCAAAAAGCACCCATTTATTGGGTGTTTTTTGGTCGAGTTAGCCAATGGGTGGAAACAACCAAAAAGCACCCAATTTTGGGCGGAATCAACCAAAAAGCACCCACTTTTGGTTGATGGGCGGAAATTTACTATAAAAACCCCCGGAAAATTGTTCGTTAAGCTCATTTGATCACGGTTACCAGAGGGTCAGGTTATTGTTGAAGTCAACGATTTTTATTTGTAAGATGCTTTTCTGAGCTTCAAGCGTTCTTATAAATTTCACCTTCATAGTATACATGTAGTATTGATAAATTGTGCATATGTATAGAATTATTTTAACGTAAAATAAAACGTTCGAGTTGAAATTTTACCAACGAGTTGTGTTTGTGTTCACCCTTGTGTACCTGGTACGCAGACAGTTTGGAAGAGAGCATCGAGTGAACTTCATTCGTTCACGCTACCAATTGAACCACAGATGTAAGAGATCCACTCGACAGGCCTCTCAATCCCGATACCAACCAGTTCACCTCGGAGAAACCTCCATTGACGTAGATCGACTCCGGCTGTATAGATCTAAACGATACATCGTACGTAGATCTATACACGCGTCCACAGTCGTCCGGGTGAGCTCGTTACAATATTTGCGTAGAAAACCACCGAGGAGTTCCGAATGAGGTGTTGACTATACATTGGTATAACAAGAAAATACTGATGCAAAACACAGGAAAGTGTTAAAACATAATTTGTTCTGGTATCACGATGATAAGAATATATCGAGTCGTGCAACAACTGAACAGCAGAATGAGAGCCCGCAAACGTGTCAATTCGTACAGAAACACCTCGACCATTCACTAAATGATTATTATTCCTAGTGAATGGCCGAGGAGTTCCAAATGACAGTATTGTATCACTTGGAGGGTTTGGTCAAAACCAGAGACATAGATGTCTCTTGTCAAACGCGTATCACAGCTTTCAGGCTGCGCTCAATAAATAAAGGCTCAATGCGACAAGAGATTCGTCGGGCTTACAATACTCCATGTACAAATTTGTTTAGAAAGTATACATGTATATGCAATTATGTATAATAATATTCTACAGTAATTTTCTTTTTTTAAAACTTGAAAAATTACATTTACGACGGTTTCCACATTATCGTCAGTGGAAATCTATATCCTCATTTTGTGCTCGTATTTGCAATACTTCAAACTTACGGTTAAATAAGAGAGTAGCTCTGTGGGCAGCAGGTTGTGCCGAGAATATTCGTACCTGTAAAAATTGGTTTTTCGTTGTAAAGCAACAATTTCAATTAAGTAATTTGAATGATTTTTCATTTCATATTCCAATCTGTAAGAAGTTTTTAATTTCTCATGTATCGAATTTTATTCTAAGTAATTTTATTAATGAATGGGAAAATAGTATTAATAGGCACACTGGTATAAGTGGTAGAGGTCGGAATAAGCTACGTACATATTGTTCTTTTAAATCTCATTTCAAAGTTGAAAACTATTGTAAAATGATTTTACCACCTCAACACCGATCAGCATTAAGTAAATTTAGATGTGGTGTCGCCCCTATACGAATAGAAACCGGCAGATTTGAGAATATTTCTCTTGAGGACAGAAAATGTCCCTTCTGTAATTCAGTTGAGACAGAATCTCATGTTTTATTTAAATGTCATGTCTATAATGACCTAAGAGCTCCACTGTTTGATAAAGCAATCTCTCTAAATTTGTCGTTTTTAGCTTTACCTGATTCAGAAAAATTTAAGTTAATTTTTTCTGATAAGTCTATCATAAGAATTTGTGCCAAAACCTGTTTCAATATTTTAAATAAAAGGCAGTGTCTTTTAAATAGATAAAATTTAGTTCTTTCAATCATATGTTTTTTTCCATATTCCTTACTATCTCTTTATGTAATATTTGTTTTAACTGTACTATAAATCTTTTACCATGTATGAAGGTAATCAATGCTATTCAAATCATCTCTGATCTGATCAGATATGATGATCGATTTTCTAAACTAGTTTTTTTTTTCATGCGCGTTAGTGCACCAAATTAATAATTGTCATGTTTTAAGTCTTTTCTTAAATATATATTTAACTTTGCGAATAGCATTGATTAGCTGTTTTTATTTTTAATCTGTGTATAATATTTTTGTTGAAATAACTATATTGTATGAATGTGTGATAGTTTTAGTTAATATGTAAAATGCTTATAGTCTTTTATAACTCTTCTAAGAGTGGCTATGTACATGTGTTGTTTTTTTTTTATATTGTATAATATGTATGTTTTATGCACATGATGTACATAGATAAGACGTTAATAAATAATTAAATAATTTATATTATTATTATTATAGGTCATAGTTAAACAATAATTGCCCCGATTACTTTTTCAGTTATTTTGTTAACAAGTATATAATTTGTGTTCAACTCAAGATAATAATACGTACAGTCTGTCATTGAATGTTAATTTTGTCATTTACTATTACTCAAAGAATCATATATATATAGGTATGAAGAAATGGGCATATTTATAAGGTTTCGTTTCTCATTTTGAGTAGTTCTTGGGCAAGTTTGAGAGGGTAAACTTAACCATCCTATGACCTTAATGTTACATCTTAGAAACGGACCTTCAAACTTAATTATGGTTATAATTAATTAAGCTGCATTTATACAAAAGCATAAAGTCATACAAGTTCATGTATATAAATATTACTTGGTACTAAAAAGTATGCCAAAAACCGTCTATGAAATAAGAATATGAAAGTGAACAGAGCATTTTAAGAATAAGCACTATATCTTATTTGCAGAATTATGGTTGCCCAAAAGAAATTGTTGGTTGCCCGAACTAAAATGTGGCTGTCATGGGCAACTGGACACCTACTAATTTCGTAGATAGCAAATATAGTCTATTTTTTTTAAAAAAGCAGCGACATTCTTTGAGAATGAAACTAAGCTTTGTCCAAAAAGTTCGTTCACAAATGTTTCAGTCTCAAGCCCTTTGGTCATAAAAACAGTCCATGACAACTGATTCGATAAATTGACAACCATGATTATCTGCTAAACTGAAGACACCCGTGTGAACACCAGACTAAAAAATAAATATATACATGTATAAGGTATACTTACTTTTGTTGGTCCTCCATTGTTAATCACGTGACCACTTATTTTATTCCCTCTCTTCACAGTTCTAAAAAAATATCACTAAGTCAACTAATAAGTCCAGCTGAAAAAAATCCACAGAATTTCAAACACTTTGAATATTAAAATCGTACTTGCATGTTAACTTGTATTAATTAGTATTAACATACAATCGTACTATCAACTTAAATCTACCGCGGAGGAATACACAATGGCGGCGATCAGGAAGTAGATCTAAGTACGATTAATTGAAATATTATAATAAATATGTGAAGATTTTACGATACTATTCATAGATGTATGCACTGCCTTATTCAATCAAATTGTAAGAACTTTAAAGTTAAGTTTATAACATATTTTAAGATCAAACTTAATCATTGAAAACCTTCTTAACAGTTAAATGCCCGCAAAAATTGTGAATTCTTTTATAGCTATACACCTACATAAGAAGCAAAATGCTTATGGGATTTTAATGGATTTGAAGGCAGACGATACTATATTTGTCCGATAAATATCTCTCCAAAAACTGTCACAAATATATGATTTCTATACAATAAACTAAAGTTGACTTTTATTGGTATTTTTAACAGTTTTTGAAAAATATGTACCTCCTAGCAGTTTTTCTTTAATATCCGATATTTTCTATTCATTTCAGTTTTTAAGGTTTAGTTAAATAACAAAATAACAGAAGTAACCAGGATACGTTTATCTGCATAGGAACTAAACAAAAATAAATAAGAAATTATTAAATATCAGGAATTCACCATGGAAAAGGCCTGACATCAAGGAAAATACTACAGTTAAAACTTTCTTATGGTGGCATATTTCTGCCAACATATAACCAGATGAATAACTAGTTAATTAATTGGTTAACTAGTTACGTAACTGGTTAACCACTTAACATTTAATTGGTAAAATATTACAAGAATGGCAGTTGTGGGCACTAACTTGCATTTACTTCATGTCATGATCTTTTATTTATTGAAAAAACTGGTTATGTAGCTACATAGTTAACCACTTAAATAACGCGTTAGTTATGTGGTTATCTGGTGGCAGAAATATGCCACCATACTTTCTATACTTTTAAGACTTGTTAACCAAGAGATACGGTTATCGCGGTCGCTGAGTAGTGGTAGCAGAGCCGACTTCGCATCTAGTGACTTTGTTTAGATTCCCAGTCGCAGAATGAAATGCGACAATGATGTCGAATTTCCTCCATAATCGGACAAATGTCGGCTTCCTTTGGAATGATTTATAAGCAAGTTTTGGAAAAATAAAATGAAGGAAAGTTAGTAACGTGAGTCGTCCGCCATATTAACTTTATAAACTGTATAAAGGCGTACGTCCTTCATTTGAAACGCAACATAACTCGGGTCGGTAGGGCATTTTGTAGTGCCTGGATTTCTATTGTCCCGAAGGGGGTACGGCTTAGAATTCCACTAGGGGAGGTTTTACCCTTCAATGAAAATTTGACAGTAATGTCAATTTTCCTACATTGATGAGGTATATGGAGAAGTTTCTGGCCTTGTGGATGACCTATACTATGTGTTGCTACGGCGTTAAACCCAACAAAATAAATAAACAAGTAAAAAATTGCTGCTAAATGCAGCAAAGGGATTGTCACGGCAAACAAAAAAGAATGATTAAGTATAATCTAAAGGTAACTCAAAAGAGCATTATATTGAATTGTCATGTTAAGGTTTTTCAGTAATTAAAAGGTAACTTGTCATAAAACGTTTTTCTGTTCAAATGTAACAATCTCGTTCCAAAAGCCTAGTAAGATTCTCGATACTAGTTAGATTGAGAATCTTGACAAATTTGGAGTACGCGAATGGTCTGGATCTAGACACCATCTTTATGCCGACAGGATGTTTGGTTTTAGTTGGATTTATTTCCAGTAATTCATATTTGCATGACGCTTAAAAAGATCGGCAGAAGGGAAAACATAGTTCTTCAGAACAGAAGCTATTTACATGACTTATCGCTTCTGTTTAGTCAAGTGCTCCTCACATTGCGGATCTGTTCTTACCAATCCGTGTAACCAATCATCTAACTAATGCATTACTGTCCAGCATCTTTGAATTTCGACATTTTGATTTTACAGGCGTGAACATTTGTTGCATTTATTGCATTTATTTTTTAATCACGAGACAGTAATGCAATCTAAATGTGTGTGTCTTTGCCTTGAAATAGAAATATCAGTTTGCGCATAGTATTTAAGCAGAGGTAGAGAGTCAGCGAGTGAATCTTTCAAACCAGTGTATTAGAGAGTAGTCATACCTTTACTTGTTACGGAAGAATTTTGTTGCCCGATACACGAAAGGATTTAACATGTATTTTAATTCCGAAAAGATGCACTTAAATACAAAAGGCAAGCTATTTCGAATAGAAATCATTTTTCTTAATAATGAATTCACTCGGACTCGAGAAAACATACTCCATTCGAACAAATTCGCTCGATCTATAACCAGAAGCAAGTTCAATTACACAAAACGCTACAGTACGTTACATAACGATGCATTCGGAACTCCTCGGTCATACATTTGTTTACTTTAACGCCGGACATTTCAAAATAGCGTCCAAATATGTCCGAGATTATTCGCAGCAAATGGACGAGGACTTCCGAATGTATCGTTGCGGAACGTTCTATAACGTTCGCAGTTACTGAACTCAACCCTGGTCCGTAACTCTTATGCTCTTAAAATTAACTGGTCCGCTGCACTTAATCATAGTTAGAAAAGATCGCCAATAGAGCTCAGTAAGAGTAAGAATTAAGAGTCAATGTTACACGATTACACTTCTTTATTTATACAGTCGGCTAATAAGAAAAAAAGGTATATTATTAAAATATATGAATCATATCAAATTAGTTTTCAAATGATAAATGCTCTAACAGTTGAAATATACAATATTTACAACAATATGTGATGAAGCAATCGACGATTCTTTTAATAGTTAAAGTCTGCAAAGTTATTTCTTAAAATATAATTTCGATATTGGTGTCTTATCTTTTCAAATAAAATATTGGCAAATATCAATAATATATGTACTATACACACATTATGATACGCATATTTGTTAAACTGTATCCGTATACTAAACTGGTCTCCTGGTCCGGTTGGTTCGCGATTTATACCTACCCCTTTTCGTGTGATTCGAAAGGATTTGCGGAAATGTGTTGATATAAAACGCTGATTTTTCGTGTGTTGCATTGTTGCAAGAAAAATTGTTTATATGGATTCCCCCAAAAATGATTTTTCTATTTAACTTTTAACGGAAATGGGCTGTACTATGACTGCATTAAAAACAATAAATTTGTCGGCAGTGGAAATCGAAAGGATTTTTATCATTTTTTATCACGTGACTTTTGCCCATTGCTATCAAAATCTACCCACCACAATATCACGGCGTTGAGACGCCGTGAAATAAATGAAATGCAACATACTTATTTATAGTGTGTACAGTATTTGCATTATTTATGAAACTAAGCGTAAATTAGATCAGCAGAATTACATGTATTATAAACCCTACTCACTTATCAATAATCCTAAATTTAAGTCTGACATAACAAGCTTCTTCAGAGACCCCCAGACGGGTTTAACAGAGTTTATAGTTTATGGGCAAATGTACTCTATTTTTGTTCTAAATATATGAAATAACATACGTTATCTCTACGTTGTTTAATATAATAAAAGTTAATAGCATAGCAGATGAAATAACTTAATAACCTAAACAAATAAACAATCTCCTTAAAATGGTATGTATATGTAGTTTATTGAAATTCCATGTCGTAAATCGGCAAAAATTGCTAAAAGGTGAAAATGATAAACAGCGAATTCACAAACAAATTTTGAAAGTATTGAAATAAACGGTAAATGCTGGCTGGCAACAAACAAACTATTATTTAGAAATAGATAAACGTAAAATATTGCTAACTGAAAAAAGTGAACTTATAGCAAATGGAATTCTAGCAACTAAAAAACTATATAGGAACAAACGTAAAATGGGGCCAACTGACAAACATAATTCATGAAGTAAGTGTTGAGTGGGGTCCTTGAAAATGTAACAACCTGCACATAATATCAATGCATTGCAGTTAAGAAATACACATTGTACTAAAAGTCCGTTATATAAAGTACACAAATTGACAGAACCGTGCACGGAAGGATATAGAAAATGTTCTTTTTTGCATTTTCTTGAAGGTAAGACACTGTAGTTTACGAAACTGAATGATGCCACTTCTGCACTCTTGGTCAATCCCCAAAACCAAGATGGCGACCAAAATGGCGGATGAGAGCTGATTAATGTATAATTAATCAATCTTTATCACAGTCTGATCATTAAAAGAGCTAAAACAAGTCTAACATTTTCAGCAATTTTATTTGATGCAAGTTTGGTACCCTTAATTTATTCTCAGAATTTAAGATGGTAGACAAAATGGCGGATAAAAGCTATTTTTGTCGGGTAAATCAACCACAATGAGCAGTGGTAAGAATAAATAATACTTATTTCTATTAAGACATACTCAATTTCTTGGCAACATGAATTTCATCAACCATTTTACAATTTCAATTCATTTCTACTTTATCTTATTTATGCACATATTTCTATTCCTTACATTCTAAAAACTCCCAGGACACTCGAATTTAAAATTGGATTTTTGATTTTTCGAATTTAGAGATAAACCCGACCAACATTAATTTTATGATTTTAAATTAAAATTCCATAACATTAGCAAAATGTATATGAAAAGAAGACATTCGACGTGAAAAATCATGCGATTTAATAAATTGTGTATAATTTATGCTGATACATGTATTCTGTAGAATTATGCTGTAAAATTATAATATTTACTATTTTGTACACGATTATTTACTTACAAGTTAATTTATTAGAAAAAAGTTAATTTCAAAGTATGTCAAAATATTAATTCATTACAAGTTTTAATACAGTCACATTTATATTCATTCCGAGTATACGTTGTACAATAATATGCCAGTCATTAATAAATCCCAGATTAAAACATAAGTTAATATATTCATCTGAATGTATTCCATGTATCTACACACATTTATATTAAACTCCTATATGAAATGATAACCATGCAGTGATTTTCGATTTCCAACTTACTGCGTCATGTGTATGTATGAACTCATAGATTGATATACAGATTATCTTTATTAGGGAAAACATCTATACACCGAAATTAAAGATTTATAAGTCATCCATTCATAATACTGCTAACACCCGATAGTAAGACCACCGTGAGCACCAAATGATGAGACCAGAAAATGTAGGTCACTGTGCTGCCTCTTAAATCTTATATACATTGTATATGCTTTCCATTCCACCTGGCTGGCTCAGTCGGTAGCACATGGCGTTAAACAAAACCATAAAACATACTTCCCATGGAGGGAATACTTTCCAAGCACGCTCATCTAAAATATTTTTACAAAATAGTTTTGATGCTTTGATTTCCTAACTTGTACTTTATCAATGCAATCGGAACTACTCGGAATTATTAGTAACCTAAAAATTTGTTTTCATTTGACTAACCAGAGTGATATCTTTGAAAATTTTAACGCCTTTATGACGCTTTACGTCATTTATATATCATTTTTCAGTCACATCACGCTGGTCAGTCGGTACCATTCTCGTACCCAGAGTCTAGTAGGATTCTCAATACTAGCTAGTATTGAGAATCCTACTAAACTCTGGGAACGAGAATGGTCGGTATACGAAGTCGTACTATTCTTGACTCTCTGGTCAGGATTAGATCACTGGAACTAATTTAAGCTTCAAACCAATACTATTTTTTCCTTTCGCCAGTGGCTAACTACTGACTGACTTGATACAGAGGTAAGGAAAAGAATTGCCGTAGAGTTCATGATCAGATTCAACAAACGTATGTAGACCAAGCCACTCTCTTCCGGACCATTGCGTGGTTTCACTATCGACACTTTACAGTTCATTAACTAGAGAATTATGACCAAGAACAAAACTAGGCCAAAAGTATTAGATTTACACCGCTATAGAAAATAGAACTTAAAAAATTCTTTAATTTTATTCTATTAAAAATAAACACGTAAAATGATAACACGATACTTACATAGGGTTATTACAATTAAAATACCATAAAAATAACCCTGGTTAGTTTACTTACACCCACAATGAATACGCGTCAATAAATGAGAACCAACCGCCCATTTTCATTTTGAAGTACTATATAGTATAATACATTTACATAATAACGTAAATGTCCGCTGTAATTCGTATGTCACCTTTTTAAAATATAAGAAGCACCAAGCATTAAAATGTAAGTCAATCTTTTTATTTTGGTTGGGTTTTACGCCGGAGTACAACAAAATGTGTAGGTCATATCACGGTGACCAGGCAATCTAATCACCCTTTCTAAAAATAATCAGTTACTAGACGCATACTTCCACCAGTGACTAACAATTGCCCTACATACATTTATAATTTAGAATCTGTGGTAGGAGGGAGACTGGCCGCAACTCCACAAACATATGCCCCGCCCGGGAATCGAACCCACGACGACTCGATCGAAGGACTTGTGTGCTTTCCACTGAGCTAGCCGAGTGAGCTAAATCTGTTAAAGAAAACATGCTTAAATTTCTGTGCTCAGTTTTGGTAGTGATGGCTATAATGGCAAAACATGGCGATCCAAATGCTGTTTATTAGTAGGAATGTGTATTTTCTTCAAATAAACTCCATTATATCATTATATTAAATATATATTATTTAAGAAGCATTTCATTATTTATTCAGTTAATACAACGGACATTTCACCTTATCACTTTTCTTAGATTTTTTTATCAATATTCGCTTACCTTTGCCAAAGTAGTCGCTTTATGATATAAATAAACATTTACATCATTGAAAGTGTATGACCTGCAATGATCAGAAGTTAAACCCGAATAGCCGATTTGAAGTCAAGTGTACTAACCGAAACTTGAAGAAAGTTTGTTTGTTTGTTTGTTTTGTTGGGTTTAACGCCGTAGCAACACATTTTATAGGTCATATAACGGCGGTCAGTCAACCTACTCACTCCTCCTGGAAAGGCCAAATCTCTGGATTTAGCTGTTAACCAACTACTAAGCACATACTTTCGTCAGTGACTGACAACTGCCCTACATAATTAATAATCATTGGTAGGAGGGAGAATGGCCGTAGAAATTTCATGACCAAACTCCACGAAAGTATGCCCCGCCCGGGAATCGAACCCACGACCCCTCGATCAGTAGACTTGCGTGCTACCAACTGAGCTAGCCGGGCGGCTTTTTGAAGAAAGTAATAGCAGCTACCCAGTCACCGTGAAATAGGCATTACTATATACGATATCGGTGTAAGCTACCATTAATCACATGCTTCCGCATAAAAGATTCTCCCCCGCCCCCAAAAATGTAATTGTGTGCACATACATGTATATAGAATGTATGTAAATACTAAATACAATAAACATTTTTGGGGGATGAGGACTCTCATGCCGGCAACCAGTGCAATTAACTACAGTAAGGCGTTGTTAAACGTGTAGCCCACGTGATCAATTGTTATCAAGCAATGTTAGTAGTCATAGATACATTAATGTACTTCTTTAATGTTAACTTTATAAATAGACTTAATTTCTAAAGATCAAATAAGCCTCAAAGCGTTTAAAGTATTCATTTATAATGGCTAAAATTAAAATAGAAATATTGAAAGCTTTAAATCATAAATTAGGTTTTAATTGCAAAATAATAGAACATCACAATAGGAGCATTTTGGTATTTTCCGTAAAAAGCCACAAAATGACGAGGAAACAATCGGTAAACCTCGAGTATTTTCGTAGCACTCTTGATACATGTATGTTCCTACAAACTGAAGTACAAATGAAATCATATTGAAGTTCGAAGATGGCCATTAACTTTGAACGCTTTAGTAACATGTTTTATAAAACTGTTTATTTTTCACTTGATCATGTTTTGACACTTTCTTAAGTGCCTTGGGAGTAAACTACTCTTTTAAAATCCACTTGATACATTTTAAGGATTTGTCAAGCAATGTTTCTGTACATTGTAAACACAGACATGTATATGCAGTACAAATGATTAGTGATTACATATCTTTCATGACAAGTAAATTACAAATGGTCATCCATTAGCTGCAACGTGTGAAGACAGACTTTCAAACTCCTCGCAGCGCTAACGTCACGGGATTCAATGTTTCTCAACCGATTTTCGTCGATTTCATGCCAACCGATTTTTGATGAAAGTAGTAATACACAAATGAATATAATTAAAATTAAATTTGCTTATTCTATCTTAGAATTGACTTTAATGTAAATGTTAACGTATTGTTTATAAAATATAACTGTTTTCTAAATACCAAATGCTCAAAATCAACACATGTAGACAAAAAGTGTCGGAACTATTTGAGATAAAAACCACGCCTACCTAGTTAGAAATGTTTATACCCCGGTTTCAAAGAAAATAATTTGCGGTAATTATTGAAAGAAACTGGAAATAAAAGTTACTGTTCTTGATAAGATTGTCGAAAATCATATTTAAGAATATATTATTACAGGAACATATAAATGTATACACATTCACGCATACAATGT
Source organism: Mactra quadrangularis (assembly GCA_025267735.1). Classification (NCBI taxonomy): domain Eukaryota; kingdom Metazoa; phylum Mollusca; class Bivalvia; order Venerida; family Mactridae; genus Mactra; species Mactra quadrangularis. The sequence goes on along the minus strand of CM046300.1, from coordinate 6,262,491 downwards.
CATAAGCTCTGTTAACAAGTCGACACTAATAACATAATGGAGTTAACTACGATGAAAAGCGGTTTAAGTATATTTATCAGTACCATTAGTTGGGAGAAAAACATAAGCAAATAAAGGATTTCTAGCTGGGGGGAGCTATAATGAACAAGAGACTATAGTCTTACCTATACGTAACTAATATTTTTCTATTTTTAGAGATGGATGCCAACTGACTTTTGACGATTTGTAGAAGTTAGATACCAACCGATTTTGGTCGATTTGTAGAGTCCTGATTCCAGCCATTTTTATGACTATTTGTGGAGTGTGGATGCCAACCGATTTTCGTCCATTTGTAAAATTTGCATGCCAAGTGGTGTTTGACGATTTTAATCAGTTTGAGTCACAACTGATGATGGTCCATTGTAGATTGTTAATGCCAACCGATTTGAAGATAGTAAATTTATAGTATAGATGGCAACCGATTTTCGTTGATGTCTAGTGTCTAGATAAAAACTGGATAAAAACTTTGGATCCAACCGATTATCGTCTCTTTGTAGCGTTTAGATGACAACCGATTTTCGTTTATTTGTTCAGTATATCCCGACCAATTTTTGTAGTTTTGTTTAGCTGGGAACCCAACCGAGTTTGTTTTTTGTTGAAATTGCATCCCAACCGATTTTGGTCGATTTGTGAACTCAGATAGCAACCGATTTTTGTCGTTTTGTGGAGTCAGAATGCCAACCGATTTTGGTAGTTTTGTTTGGCTTGGATCCAAACCGGTTTGATCGATTTGGAGCGGCTAGATGCCAATCGATCTTTGTCTATTTGATCAGTCTAAATGCCAACCGATTTTCGTCGATTTGTAAAGTCAAGATGCCAACATATTATTCTCTAATTCTTCCGTCTAAATGCCAACGATTTTGTCATTTTGTAGCGGTTAGATGCCAACCAAATTTCGTCTATTTATAGCGGCTAGATGCCAGCCGATTTTCGTCTATTTGTTCGGTCTAAATGCCAACCGATTTTGGTTTATATGTAAAAGCTAGATGTCAACCGATTTTCGTCTATTTGTTCAGTCTAAATGGCAACCTATTTTCGTCGTTTTGTTAAGCTTGGATCCCAATCGATTCTAGTCTATATGTAGCTGCTAGCTGCCAACCGATTTTCGTCTATTTGGTCAGTCTGAATGCCAACTGATTTTCGTCGTTTTTAGGGGTAAGATGCCAACCGATTTTCGTCTATTTGTTCGGTCTAAATGCCAACCGTTTTTCGTCGTTTTGTTCGGTCTAAATGCCGACCGATTTTGGTAGATTAAAGAAATCAAGATCCTAATCAATTGTGTCTATTTGATCAGTGTTAATGCTAACCGAATTTGGTAGATTTTTGAAGTCAAGATGCCAACCGATTTTCATCGCTTTGTAGCTGCTAGATGCCAACCGATTTTCGTCTGTTTGTTAGTCTGAATGCAAACCGATTTTCGTCGTTTTTTAACGGTAAGATGCCAACCGATTTTAGTCTATTTGTTCCGTCTAAATGCCAACCGATTTTCGTTTATTTGTTCAGTCTGAATGCCAACCGATTTTCGTCGTTTTTTAGCGGTAAGATGCCAACCGATTTTCGTCTATTTGTTCCGTCTAAATGCCAACCGTTTTCGTCGTTTTGTAGGGGTTAGATGACTACCGTTGTCTTTTATTTGTTTAGTCTAAATGCCAACCGATTTTCGTCGTTTTGTTTAGCTTGGATCCCAACCGATTTTCGTCTATATGTAGCTGCTAGATGCCAACCGATTTTCGTCTATTTGTTCAGTCTGAATGCCAACCGATTTTCGTGTATTTGTTCGGTCTGAATGCCAACCGATTTTGGTAGATTAAATTTGGTTTATTAAAACTACCAAAATCGGTTGGCATTCAGACTCCACAAAACGACAAAAATTGGTTGGCATCTAGACATTATACGTAGTAATCAACCAAAATAGGTTGACATAATGACTCTCCAAATGAGGGCATTTAGTATGAACAAATAGACAAAAATCGGTTGACATCTAGCCGCATTAAATCGACCAAAATCGTTTGGGATTCAAGCTCAACAAAGTAACTAAATTTAGTTGATATTAGGATGAAACAAATAGAATAAAATCGGTTGGCACCAAACCCCTACAAAACGACGAAAATCGGTTGGCATTTAGACGGAACAAATAGACGAAAATCGGGTGGCATTTAAACGGAACAAATAGACGAAAATCGGTTTGCATTTAGACGCAACAAATAGACGAAAATCGGTTGTCATCTAGCAGCTACATATAGACGAGAATCGGTTGGTATCCAAGCTAAACAAAACGACGAAAATAGGTTGGCATTCAGACTGAACAAATAGACGAAAATCGGTTGGCATTTAGACGGAACAAATAGACGAAAATCGGTTGGCATCTTACCCTTAAAAACGACCAAAATCGGTTGGCATTCAGACTGAACAAATAGACGAAAATCGGTTGGCATCTAGCAGATACAAAGCGATGAAAATCGGTTGGCATCATGACTTCAAAAATCTACCAAATTCGGTTAGCATTAACACTGATCAAATAGACACCTTGGTTAGGATCTTGACTTCTTTAATCTACCAAAATCGGTTAGCATTTAGACCGAACAAATAGACGAAAATCGGTTGGCATTCAGTCTGAACAAATAAACAAAAAACGGTTGGCATCTTCCCGCAACATTCGTTTGGCATTTATACCCCTACAAAACGAAGAAAATTGTTTGGCATTTAGACTGAACAAATAGACGAAAATCGGTTGGTATCCAAGCTAAACAAAACGACGAAAATAGGTTGGCATTCAGACTGAACAAATAGACGAAAATCGGTTGGCATTTAGACGGAACAAATAGACGAAAATCGGTTGGCATCTTACCCTTAAAAACGACCAAAATCGGTTGGCATTCAGACTGAACCAAAAGACGAAAATCGGTTGGCATCTAGCAGATACAAAGCGATGAAAATCGGTTGGCATCATGACTTCAAAAATCTACCAAATTCGGTTAGCATTAACACTGATCAAATAGACACCTTGGTTAGGATCTTGACTTCTTTAATCTACCAAAATCGGTTAGCATTTAGACCGAACAAATAGACGAAAATCGGTTGGCATTCAGTCTGAACAAATAAACAAAAAACGGTTGGCATCTTCCCGCAACATTCGTTCGGCATTTATACCCCTACAAAACGAAGAAAATTGTTTGGCATTTAGACTGAACAAATAGACGAAAATCGGTTGGGATGCAAACTAAACAAAACGACCAAAATCGGTTTGCACTCAGACTCCACAAAACGACCAAAAACGGTTGGCATCTAGACACTCGTTATCAACCAAAATCGGTTGGCATTTAGGTTCTGCAAATGAAAGCATCTAGACTTAACAAATAGACAAAAACGGTTGGCATCTAGACTTCACAAAACGACCAAAAGCAGTTGGGATGCAAGCTTAACAAAACAACCAAAACCGGCTGGGATTAAAGCTAAACAAAACGACGAAAATCTGTGGCCATTTAGACTGGACAAATAAACGAATATCGGTTGGATCTAGCCGAAGCAAATCGACCAAAATCGGCTGGGATGCAAGCTAAACAAAACGACCAAAATCGGTTTGCATTTAGACACTAGTAATAAACCAAAATTGATTTGCATCTATTCTTTACAAATAGACATCAATCGGTTGGCTTCTAGCCGCTTCAAATCGACCAAAATCGGTTGGGACGCAAGCTTAACTAAACGACCAAAATTGGTTGGCATTCCGAATCAACAAAATGACTAAAATCGGTCGGCATTTAGACACAAGTATTCAAACCAAATTGATTTGTACCTAGACTCTACAAATAGACGAAAATCGGTTGGCATTTAGACTGAACAAATAGACCAAAATCGGTTGGGATCTAAGCTAAACAAAACGACCAAAATTGGTTTGGATCTAAACACTAGTAATTGCCCAAAATCGGTTGGCATTTAGACTTTTCAAATCTTCCACACTCGGCATTAGTGGCTCTACAAATCGACGAAAATCGGTTGGCATCCAGATTGCGCAAATTTCTTGGAATCGGTGAATGTCCTTATTCTCGAAATATCAAAAAATTCGGTTATCAAGTACACATGTATTTTCTACAATTGGAACGGTTAACATCCACACTCAACAAATTATTCTTTTATCGGTTAACATCCAGAATCTACAAATTTTCTAAAAATTGTTTGCCAAATAAACCCTACAATCGACCAAAATCGACTGGCATCTTGACTCTACTTTGCATCCAGAATCTACAAATGGACCAAAATTAGTTGGAAACCATCTCATCAATACTTAAAAATCCGTTGGCATCCAAGTTATACAAAACGTCATTTCGTTGGTTCATTTTTACCTAATGAACTGAATAAAATTATGCACAAATTAATGTCGAAGGCATTGTAATTATACTCATATCTATGGTGGCTGATTTATGCCATGTCGCATTGTTGTCCCGCGGGGCGCCACACGAAAACACGAAAGTACGACAAAATGGTCTTTTTGTCGTATCATCGTCCCGCGAGGCGCCATGCAAAAACACAACCATACGACATTTTAATCATTTGTCGTGTTTTCGCCTGTGAAAGCACAATGCAGCAATGTATTTTTACGACAAAACTTTTACAAAGGTACGATACATTTTCGTGTCGGGTTTTTGCCTTTATTTTGTCGTATCTTTGTGTTTTCGTCTTACAACCCGCGGGACGATGATACGACAAACAGATATTTGTCGTATGATTGTGTTTTCGTGTGGCGCCTCGCGGGACAAAGATACGACAGATTCATCTGTCGCATGATTGTATTTTCGCCTTTTCGCCTTCCACTCACACATGCGTACATCTTCAATAGTCTTCTGCGCATGTGTGAGCGGAAGGCGAAAGAGCGAAAATACAATCATGCGACAGATGAATCTGTCGTATCTTTGTCCCACGAGGCGCCACACGAAAACACTATCATATGACAAATGTCTGTTTGTCGTATCATCGTCCCGCGGATTGTGAGACGAAAACACAAAGATACGACAAAATAAAGGCAATAACACGACACTAAAATGTGTCGTATCTTTGTAAAAGTTTTGTCGTAAAAATACATTGTTGCATTGTGCTGTCACAGGCGAAAACACGACAAATGATTAAAATGTCGCATGATTGTGTTTTTGCATGGCGCCTCGCGGGACGATGATACGACAAAAAGACCACTTTGTCGTACTTTTGTGTTTTCGTGTGGCGCCCCGCGGGACAACAATGCGACATGGCATAAATCAGCCACCATACATATCGGTGAAGAAACAAAACTATTTTATTTATAAAATATGTAGTATTCAAAAATATTAAAAACTACAAAATTGCATGTTGTTATAGTCTAGCGAAGTTCCAATTAATGCTTATTGTCCCTTATACATTAAAATCTGGTCATATTTTCATAGCATGAAATTAATTATATAAGTAAACGAGTGTTTTCTAAAGGAAATCTTGTTAGACTTACAGGCCCGTAGGAACCGGGGAGGTTAGGGGGCTTAGGCCTGTACCACTCAATTGATTGACACATTCGTGCTTTTTCAACAAAGTCAAAATTTCACGCTATATATATATAACTAAAACTGCCTAGTCAGTCTTAAGCCTGAGAAAAAAGCGAGAGTTTTTATAGGACAAGACTAGATGTATATGAAAATTAAGTTCTGTTTTCTTCTCCTTGAAAAAAACCCTAAATCTGAAAATGCTTCCTACATGTACGTGCCTGTCATGTTATACCAAAGACAAATGTGACTTCAGTGCCATATCACCTTACTACCAACCATCTAAATTATACCACAAATGTACTATAAGGCAATCCTTTTAAACAGGAAGGCGGGGCTATGGGCGGTTCTATCATTGGACTACTTTCATCAAAAATCGGTTGGCATGAAATCGATGAAAATCGGTTGAGAAACATTGAATCCCTAACGTCACGGCCGTTGCTACTTTATTTACAAACTCCCCGCAGTGGTTATCTCCCTTTATCAAGTTAAAGTAGCAACGCGTGACGTAACCGCTGTGAGGAGTTTGCTTTATTTGTTCAAAAATTGGTACATAACCGCTGCGGGGAGTTTGACTGAATTCACATGAATTTTCCCTACATGTATGTTTTATATGTTCTTAAAAACTTTAAGATCTTACAAGATCGTCAACATTCACTCATACAAAAGGTATAAAGCAGTTCTTATTTACAAGTCCGAAACATACACACACTGCATATGCCTACCATTCCTGGTTTTTTTTGGTTAACTTTCTGTCATGCGTAGACATAGTCGTTCCAGCGATCAGATGATCTCATCAACGTCAGAAAACTGTCAATTCAAAGATCAACATTGTATTAACTAATAATTAGATACTGTTTGCTTTAAGTATAACTGTATGAACTATAATGTGAGCGAATTTATTGGCGAAACGTGGACGAGCGAAAGTAACTGGGGACGAATCGTCTGGCACGTCATTCTCTTAACAAAAGTGTACCGGTAAAACGGACCTTTATCCAGTGAGTTGCCGTGATGGCGCGCGTCGTCAATTAATTGCATCGTTCTCCTTAATTATTTTATCGATATTAAAAGAAAAATGTAATGTACTGTAGGCCTAGAATTCGCTGTGTATTGTGCACTTTGAAATTAGTATTATTAGTGTTATTTTTAATGCGTCATTTTTAAAAATCGAACATCGAATTAAACCTGCTCCAACAATGCAACTGTAAAGATGGCGAAACAAGTGGTCAGACATAGGCTACCGGTAGCTTCATGATAATCATCTTTGAAGGTAAGTAAATGTATATTGTCGCCAATGAATTAGTGATGTGAGTTATGTGTATCTTCGAAAGTTTCGAAACGCAAAAAGAAATAGTTTCCGCTTTACTCTTGGTAAGCTGTCTTTTGTTTATGAACAATGTCCATCATCTGAAATTTAGTTATAATTTTTTGCTTATCAGCACTTGGTTCGGTATGTGCGACGGCCGATTCAGCTTCTCGACTTTGCTTGACTCTTCTTTACCAATTCGCTTCCATAGGGTTCGATTGGAAAGGTTCTCACTCTACGTAGGAAAATCAATATTCAATATTGAATTTTATGTTTGGGTGTAGCATGTCGTGGTCAGGAATTGAAACCGGGGCCTTGGGTTTCGAAACCGTGCATCACAACTGACACTAAATGGCTGATTAATGTAGCCTACTGTGAATAGTCACTCAACATGATGTTTAAATGATGGATTTCATAATTGGTTAGAAGTTGAAATTATGTTTGCAACGATTTCAGTATGTCCCAATAACATAACTTCGATAAGTAATTAAATAAAATTACATGTATACATGCCTAAAATGCACATATTGGCCTAATTAAATTGCATTATAAAATAAAAATTTCTCAGTTTGTATAATCGTTCATTGTTTGGTAGCAAACCTTCATGAATGTCATTGCTAATTTCCTTGAGCAAGAAATTGTTGACAAAATTTATTAGTGATTGTAATTTGTACGCAGTTAACACACTTGGTTCATGTATTGGTCCGAGAAACTCCTATGTATCGTATGATGATAAATATACATCAATGATTGACTATATATTTATACCAGCTGATTTATCTGATATTGTTGAACATTGTGAGGTTGCTGATGATGCCTGTTTGAATGTATCAAGACATAGACCAATTTTGTGCTGTCTTAAATTTGAAATACAACCTATTAATCAAGAATTTCCAAAACAAAGCATAAATTGGAAATATGTTAACAATGATCATACATTTCAATATAGAAATTCTATATATGAATGCTTACAGACTGTAAGTTATGATGATAATAACTCTGATCAATTATATTCCACTATATGTCAGGTCTTACACAAATGTGCAAATGATTGTTTCCCTAAAAAAAGACCGAGTCGTTATTTGAAGCCATTCTGGTCGGATGAACTTAATGCAGTGCATGCAATAATGACCGCCTCACGTGATGCGTGGTGTCGCGCTGGGAGACCACGAGGGTCCTGTCACTTTGAATACCGGCAATATAAATCAAATAAGGCTAAATTCCGGAAAATTATGCGACAGAGCGCTGAACGCTTTCTGTCAAAACTTGACAAAGATTTAGAGTACAACTCCATGCATGATACTGTGAACTTTTGGAGAAATGTTAATTCTAGGAAAAATGGCAGAAGTGTCAACTTTGGGGGTGGAATGAAATTCAATGACACTGTCTACAACAGTCGTGATGATATAGTTAACCAGTGGGCATTATACTTCAAAGATTTGTACACTCCAACTTATTCTCTATCTTTTGATGCTGAGTGGGAGATTATGGTGAGACGCAGAGTCGATCAAACTTTTCGAAATTTATCTCTATGTAACAAAGTTATAGTATACCCAGAATCTGTTGTTAAACATATACAAACTTTAGTGAAGGGGAAATCTTGTGGTCCTGATAATATATCACACGAGCATCTTATATACAGTAGTCACGTTATTGCCGACCCTCTTGCTAAACTATTTACTGTTATGCTTAGAACTGGAACAATTCCTGATAAAATGAAGGAAGGTGAAATAATAACATTGTACAAGGGTGGTCGTAAAAGACGTGACGATCCGAATAGCTACAGAGCTATAACCTTATCATCAACAATTCTCAAATTATATGAGATGATATTGCTAGATCGATGCAAAGATACTATTATCAAATCTCTTAACAAATTGCAAGGGGGATTCCAAGACGGTCTTGGATGTATATTGACTAGTTTCGCTTTACGTGAAAGTTTATATTACGCACGTGAGTTGTCTTCACCAGTATACTTGTGTTTTTTAGACGCGCGCCAAGCTTTTGACAGAGTCTGGCATGATGGCCTATTTTTCAAACTATTGACTCTCAGTTCTGATATAGACTTACTTTCTCCAGCTATAGACGCTAATACTATAATATCACTCCGTGATATGTATCGTAATGTTACAGGTCGGGTCAGGTATCAGGGATTACTGTCAGACCTTTTTCCTATACACCAAGGTACTCGCCAAGGTGGTAAAACCTCTCCATTATGTTATCTTGTATATATTAATGATCTTATAAACGAACTACAGAAAAGTGGACACGGTTTATGTTTGTATGATAATAACATGTCAGCTCCTACAGTCGCTGACGATATGGTACTGTTATCCTTTTCTAAAAAAGGACTTCAAAATATGATTGAAATTTGTTCAAAATATGCTGATAAATGGCGTTTTCTTTATAATGCTAGCAAATGTGCCATAGTTACTTTTAATACTAAGGATCAAAATCCTCAACAAAGATTTTATCTTGGGTCCGAACCTATCCCTATCTGTGACAAATATATTCATCTCGGTATTGAATGCAATTCGTATCTGTCAACTAGTTGTATTATTCATGATGCATGTGTGAAGCTTAGAGGAACGTACATGTCTTTATGTGCAAAAGGAATTGGACCAAATAGACTTAGTCCTTCTACTTTGATGACTATATTTCGTTCAACTGTGCTTCCAAAATCTTTATATGGCAGTGAGCTTTGGAGTAATAACTCGACAAGTGATCTAGATCGTCTGTCAAAAGCTCAGAAATTTTGTATCAAACACATGCAAGGTTTTCATAGATCTATTTGTACCGACTTCTGTATGTTAACTATTAACTCTGTCCCAATTGATACAATACTTGAAATTGTGAAACTCAAATTCTTTGGTCAGATCTGTAGAATTAATCCGTATTACATTGTAAAAGAAATTTTTAATAATAGACTTTTAAGGTACATCAGCATTGATGATCAATGTCTAGGGTTTATACCCGATATATACAAACTTTTACAAAGATATAACCTTGTGGTTTATCTGGAACAATATATTGAAAATGGAACATTTCCTTCAAAGGGACAATGGAAACAAATTTTAAATCGTTGTGTTATAGCGCGCAAAAAGAATGATTCCTTACATCGACTCATAAACTGTGACAAATGGGGTGTAACTGTGAATGTTATTGATGTAAATGATTACTCCCCTTTGTGGCGAATCGCTCAGTTAAATCCCAAACTTTTATCTGTTTGTAAAATTCTTTTGAATAATATAGGTATGCTTATTTCTAGACAGTTTGTACAACATTGTAAGTCTTGTAGTTATACTACAGATAATATTGTAATACATAAAATATGTCACTGCGTGATGAAAACATCAAATAATATGAACTATGGTACTGTCTATTATCATGCATTGGATTTGATAGATATTTGCAATTCATACATAATAATGAAATGGAACAATGTGTTTTTCTCTTTAAAATGTGTACTGAAATAGATAAAAACTGTTTTGTAAATTTGTCGCTCAGTAAAAGCTTAGCTTCTGTATTACAGTAATATGTTTTTAGTATTGATCATAATGTTGTTTTAAACATGTAATAAGAACCCATCACTAAGCCCCTGTCTTCATATTTTGAAGGCAATATTAGTGAGTGGCTCAATGTGTGTTTTTCTTGTAATATTGTTCGTATCGTAATGCCTTATGTTTCGCTTTCGTCATAAGGTTTTCTCTATGAGCAATATTCACCCATATTTATAAATCGCATGTGCATGCATTTTTCTTGTATTTATTCGTAACTGTGCTTATATATTTGTGTGTTTATTTCTATGCTGTATATATGTTATGCTCTTCAAAAATGGAGGAAATAAATAAATAATCATCTGAAATTTAGTTATAATTTTTTGCTTATCAGCACTTGGTTCGGTATGTGCGACGGCCGATTCAGCTTCTCGACTTTGCTTGACTCTTCTTTACCAATTCGCTTCCATAGGGTTCGATTGGAAAGGTTCTCACTCTACGTAGGAAAATCAATATTCAATATTGAATTTTATGTTTGGGTGTAGCATGTCGTGGTCAGGAATTGAAACCGGGGCCTTGGGTTTCGAAACCGTGCATCACAACTGACACTAAATGGCTGATTAATGTAGCCTACTGTGAATAGTCACTCAACATGATGTTTAAATGATGGATTTCATAATTGGTTAGAAGTTGAAATTATGTTTGCAACGATTTCAGTATGTCCCAATAACATAACTTCGATAAGTAATTAAATAAAATTACATGTATACATGCCTAAAATGCACATATTGGCCTAATTAAATTGCATTATAAAATAAAAATTTCTCAGTTTGTATAATCGTTCATTGTTTGGTAGCAAACCTTCATGAATGTCATTGCTAATTTCCTTGAGCAAGAAATTTGCCTGCGATTGCTTCACTCCGCCCACGTGTAAATGAGTGTCTGTAAGGGTCATGCACTTTAAATATGCTGTGGCTGCAATCTGCGCCGTATGTTAACAGTGGGTGTGTGACTCGGTGATCGGGGAAGTTAATGTCAAGAGTCCCATGATAATACTAAAAGAAGACTTCAAAAACCCTTGCTTTAACTTTACATGTATATGTAATTTATGTATTGTCCAAAATTTGAAACAGAAAACACTGACTGGGTTGAACTCGTATGGGATAAGTTATAACACAAACACAATGTTGATTGATTGATAAGGGGCATTTATTCAAATGCCATAGACATAGCAAAAGACATAGACATGGGTGGAAGTTGAAAGTTTTGAAAATACTGAAAACCAACTTTCAAAATACTGAAATAGACAGATTTAATATAAATTACATTAAGTATTTTATTCTCAAAATACTGAAATCAGTATTAATACTGAAAACTTTCACCCATGCATAGATAAATACATACATTAGTTAGAACTTAGAACATATCTGGTCGGCAATCAACCGCCACATAACAAAGGACAGGAATAATTATTTACATAAGTTATAACTAAAAACATAACTGGTCGGCAAGTAACTGCCGCCATAAATTAAATAAATAATGAACCTATGTTAATGCTGAATATCTTATCGAAATGATATACTTGGACAAACGTCTTATATGAGGAGGAGGAGAGGAAGGTGGTGGTTACAAAATTGTGGAGAAAAATTTTCTCGACTGACTTGTTAGAATCAAACAAAGGAAGTGATTTTAGAGCTCCTGATTGGCTGAATTAGATCACGTGATCAAATTCTAAGCCCCCATTGGATGAGAGCCAAAAGTGTAAAAACCATTCGGCCCGTTAAGAAATTAATACGGGATATAATCTTTGTGAGTAGGAAATAAGACGTTTGACCATCACATAAAAATTTTTATGTTGTGCATAAAATATTATTTATGTATTGTCCAAAATTTGAAACAGAAAACACTGACTGGGTTGAACTCGTATGGGATAAGTTATAACACAAACACAATGTTGATTGATTGATAAGGGGCATTTATTCAAATGCCATAGACATAGCAAAAGACATAGACATGGGTGGAAGTTGAAAGTTTTGAAAATACTGAAAACCAACTTTCAAAATACTGAAATAGACAGATTTAATATAAATTACATTAAGTATTTTATTCTCAAAATACTGAAATCAGTATTAATACTGAAAACTTTCACCCATGCATAGATAAATACATACATTAGTTAGAACTTAGAACATATCTGGTCGGCAATCAACCGCCACATAACAAAGGACAGGAATAATTATTTACATAAGTTATAACTAAAAACATAACTGGTCGGCAAGTAACTGCCGCCATAAATTAAATAAATAATGAACCTATGTTAATGCTGAATATCTTATCGAAATGATATACTTGGACAAACGTCTTATATGAGGAGGAGGAGAGGAAGGTGGTGGTTACAAAATTGTGGAGAAAAATTTTCTCGACTGACTTGTTAGAATCAAACAAAGGAAGTGATTTTAGAGCTCCTGATTGGCTGAATTAGATCACGTGATCAAATTCTAAGCCCCCATTGGATGAGAGCCAAAAGTGTAAAAACCATTCGGCCCGTTAAGAAATTAATACGGGATATAATCTTTGTGAGTAGGAAATAAGACGTTTGACCATCACATAAAAATTTTTATGTTGTGCATAAAATATTATTTATGTATTGTCCAAAATTTGAAACAGAAAACACTGACTGGGTTGAACTCGTATGGGATAAGTTATAACACAAACACAATGTTGATTGATTGATAAGGGGTATTTATTCAAATGCCATAGACATAGCAAAAGACATAGATAAATACATACATTAGTTAGAACTTAGAACATATCTGGTCGGCAATCAACCGCCAAAAGTAAAACGCCGCCAGAGAAATTTATATATAAAATGTACATGTAGTACTTTATATAGGAGTTCATTTTTCCATTAAGATATCTTAATAGGTGCTATTTGTGTATTAAAACATCTTAACCTACCAATCTCTGCTGGTTGTTTCAAAGATTACTTTTTACGAATGAATTTCCTATTAGTATTCAATGAAGTTTTATTTAGCGTCTAACATGTACAGTTATTAAGATATTAGGAACGATAACTCTTGGATAATATCACATTCCGAGAGAACACGCCTTCGAAGTCGTGAAAATGGGCGGTGCCTGTGTGCAAACAGAGGTCAACTTATTTGGCAAAACTTATTTTTTGAGGCAATATAAGCGCAATTAACAAAAGTTTTACGTTTAATTTTCCCTTTAATCAATACTTAATCTCAAGTTAGGTAGTTTTCTGCTTGATATAAGCATTAAACTCTTTGTGGGCGGTATTGGTATAAGGTTACATACCACTAAATGGTAACCGGAAGTGAGCATTTACCGGAAGTAGAAAGTGTGACATAGTCCTTATTTATTTTTTGAGAGTGCATGGATACCTCATTTGTGGTGCTTTTTAATATTGAAGAGTATGTATGTCTTTGACAATGCTTTTCCTATGAAAGTATGCAAAAATTCAATGGATCTGGTTTGTTTAGTCGCGAAAACTGGTTAAAAGGGGAGATGACTCTGTACGGCTGGTGAAGAGTTAAAAACCAGGACATTTTCAGGGTAGGAACTTTCAATCGAAATTTATTTTCTTATAAGTAACGTAACTTTTTTTCTAATACTGATCATTTTGAGGGGAATAGATAGATCTTTCAGCCTATATATGGTTTGGGGTATCTTACGTACCTTGGTCATAGTGTAATTTGTCATTGAAAATGAGACTTTTTATATACAACAAAGAAGGATTCTATTTAGTGGTATGTAACCTATAAATGGTTGATATCATGTCGGTGTGTATGGTTGATATAAAGGTATTTGCAAGCAGTGGGTGGAATACTGAAAAGTGATTTCCAGGACCAGATTTTCAAAAAAATAAACTACTTTTTTGAAAAAAAAGAGTTTAATTCAGCCACGAATTAAAATGGCACTTGAAAGTACGCGCAGTATTCAAGGGAAAATGTCTGAGGAAAGCTTTGATTTTATTTGCACCACGTGTGATGAAAATTATGGCAAAGAAGTTGGAGCTGTTAGATATTGCATTGAGTGTTGTGGATATTGTTGTCAAACATGTACGGATGGACACAAACTATTTCCGACATTGAGGAGCCACAATCTTCTTGATGTTGGCCAAGGAGATCAAGCAGGACAACAACAAACAGGCTCAATGGAATTTCCAACAGAAAGATGTAGAATACATAAAGGGAAAGTTGTAGACATGTATTGTCAGGATCATGATGATGTTGGCTGCTCTACTTGTATTGCTACAAGTCACAAGTAAGTAGGTTTAAGTATAATAAACATGATTTTTTTCATAATTTCTTACAAAATCAAATATGCAGGCCTGTAGCCACAGGGAGGCTAGGAAGGCTCAGCCTCCAACAAATTTGGAAGTTCATATGAATTATGATTAACAGTAATAACACTTTTAAACAAAATTGGGAAAACCCACCGAACAAATCTGTCGCCAAACTAAAATGTTTGCCCTCTTGTAATGCGACTACATGCCATTGATATGTATAATTACATGCTGAACACTTTAATATGTTTTATGCTATACTTTTTTATGTATGAAACATATTTGTGTGTATTATTAAAAAGAAGTAATATACATTTACAAATTTTACATACGACTATAGATATTGTTATTTACTGATTAAAGTGTGTGAAATTCTGCTTAAAGGTTATTTCACTGAACAAAATAGATAACATTAAACACCTCCTGTAGCTATGTTGAGCTGCAGAAACCAATGTAGAAACATTTTTTCTCAATCCTTTCTTTGGCATGAAACAATGCTTGATACAAAGCAAATATTTTACATTACAGGTCATGCCCTGAAAGCAGTATTTATTCAATACCTGACATGGTTGCTGCTTTGTTTAAATCAGACGACACCACACGTGTAAGAAGGAGTTTGAAAGATATGATCGAGTTGATGACAACAATCATTATTTCTAAGGAAACAAAATTAAAAGCTTTGAAAGAAGCTAAGGAAGAGGCTATAGAGCAAGTTGAAATATTTGAGAAAGCGCTGATTTCTCTTATTAGAAAAGCTGCTGAGGAATCAAAATCAGATATTGTTGCTACGTACCAAGACTTAGAAAATGAGGTTCTGCAAGACAAACGCAATGTTGATAGTATCAACGATGAATTGCAACAATCAGAACGCAAGCTGAAAAAGTCAGAAGGAAACAGAGCGCAGCGATTCGTATGTACAAAGCTAGCGGAGAAAAAAGTGAAAGAGGCAGATAGTTTAAAGACAAAGCATGACCTGAGGAGTAATTATGAAGTAAGTCTTGCATTCACACCAGACCAATCTTTGATAAATTACATTCAAGGTCTGAATAGTCTTGGTCAAGTAAATGTTAGTGGAAAGAGGGAAGATGTTTATAGAAGCATCGGAGAAAAAGATATTAATATTAGGACTTATGACGATTCTCAAAAATGCTATTCATTTGGATGTTGTTTAACCCCTGACAGTAAACTTCTTGTCACTGATTATAACAATTTGAAACTTAAACTTATTGATACAGATACCATGATTGTAGAAGATTTTTGTGAGTTAGATGGTTATCCTCATGATGTCTGCTGTATCAGTGAGTATGAAGCAGTTGTAACTTATTACGAACCTGGAAGAATACAATTTGTATCTTTACATCACAAAATGTCTCCTACAAGGCAAATTGAATTGCCACATAAATGTTTTGGTATTACCTCTAAAAATGGAAAGCTATATATGACAGATGATGAATCATCACTCTATGTATACAGCATGGAGGGTACCTTATTGAATGCTATTGAATGTACAAATAACGATCATGATGGAACAAGTAGTTTTATTAGAAGTAGACACATTACCTTAAATGAGAATGGAGACAAAATATTTGTCGGTGGTGGGAATAAGGGACTAATTTGTTTTGATGGAGATTTAAATCATGTATTTACTTCCACTGACAGTGACTTGAAGTTCGCTGATGGTGTGTGTGTTGACGGCAATGGCAACATATTTGTTGTTGGAACCAACTCGCACAATGTGATACAATTTAATGAAGATGGTGAGAAGATTGGAGTTATTGTACAACCACAAGATGAAGTGCTCAACCTCAGTTCTGTTTGTTTTCATCAAGAACTTAACAGACTGTTTACTGCCATGGAGAACAATGATATTGTAAAGATGTATGAACTTGAATAGTCAATTTCATCTGCTTTAGACTGTATGGTAGAATTTGCCATGGTACTGTATTGTAATATTGTTGATTATGAGATATACTAGCAATGTTCGGAGAATGTATCTATAGTTTTTATTTCTCAATAACTTTACTGTGCAGTACTAAAACAATTGTTACTGATATTGTCTTGATATTTACTGTGCAGGAGTAAAATGTTTGTTTCTCATGTTAACTTTAATAATTTTTCTGTGCAGAATTAAAAGTTACCTTTAATAATTTTACTTTTTTTTATTTCTTGGGTTTAATGTCGTGTCAACACAATATAGGTCATTTTACAGCGTTCAGCTCACCTAACCTAGCTTTCCTGGACCATTGTCTATAACCAGTACTCACCTACCCTTCCACCAGGTCATACCCTATACATGAGTTGTCGGCCTCGTGGTAGGGTAAGTTAGTACTGGTGATAGAAAATGTGTCCAGGAAACTTATAGTAGGAAGAGCTGGCCGTTGTATATATGACCTAACTATGTGTTGAATAAGGCTTTAAACCAAATTAAAAAAGTGATAGCACAGAGCCAATTAATATGAGTCTTTTCTCATTGACTAGCACAATATAAATGAGGGAATTGTGAAAAGCTGAAGCCATGATCACTCATTCATGGATGATTGTACAACAACTGTGCAGATGAAAATAGTGCATGTGTTGCCAGATGTACAACTTAGTTAATAAAGCAGTACAGTTTAACCACAATTGAGTTGCTCACAGATTAACCACATATTGATGCAGATTGCTACAAAATTCAGCAATGAAGTAAAAAAAACTAAATTAATTCATACACATATTTGCCTGATCTTAGTCTATGCTTCATGCTTATGCATGTCCACCTAATTCACAGCTATCACCATTCCTCGTCATCAGGCTAAAGGTATTTACATGTATTTATAAATCTTCCTTGGGCATCTTACATATTGGCGCAATGGAATTATATCACTCACACTGGTACCCATTTACAACAGGGTTACGTGAAGCAATTGCATGTCAATTTCTTGCTCAAGGAAATAAGCAGAGCTCCTGGCGATGTTCAAACCCAGGACTTCTTGATCTGTAAGTGCTTATTTGTTTTTGCGGGGTGCAACGCCGTAGCAACACATTGTATAGGTCCTAAAACGGCGGTCAGTCAACCTACTCACTGTTCCTGGAAAGCTAAATCTCTGGACTTACCTGTTTACCAACAACTAAGCGCATACTTTTGTCAGTGACTGACAACTGCCCTACATAATTAAGAATCATTGTTAGGAGGGAGAATGGCTGTTAAAAAAAATTTCATGACCAAGCTCCACAAAAATATGTCCCACCCGGGAATCGAACCCACAACCCCTTGATCAGTAGACTTGCGTGCAACCAACTGATCTAGCCGGGCGGCTTTATCTGTAAGTGCACATCCTAGTACTGTACTCCTGCAGTCTGTGATAATCAATGGTCAACATAGGACCATAACACTAGCATTAAATAATAAACAACAAATAATCAAGTTCTTGAATTTTTTAATGTATAAAAAGACATATGAATGAATGAAATACACTTACAATACAATATACATATAAATGTTCAATATACGATTGAATTTGAATGAGTTAAATTTGAAATGCTTCAACAAAAAATATTTTGATATTAAAACCTTACAATACCAAATACATAAACACAAATACATGAAAATAAAGAAACATTATACAGTCATGTATAAACGTCTTATAATATTTGCAGCATTTGTATGAATTGAAGAAAGCAATGAAAGCAGCGGTACATGAAATATTTGAACACAATTAGAATAAAGGTAACAGACCAGCTTAGGGCTAAAAAAAGCTTCGTCTTGAACTAATGGGAGTATATAGATATTTCTAACTAACATATGCATTGTTTATTATAAATATTAAATAAGGTTATATGCTTAATAAAGTGTATCATATTTTTGTATAGTCATAATATTCGAATCGTCCCTATTAAAACACTACACTTGTAAGAGTTTACTGAATGGCCCATTTCCTGGTTGAACTCTTCTTTCATGGAGACATTAAGCTCCGAAATGCTTCTTGCATATGGACTGTAAACATCTACAGTTAAATATGGGAGAACAACTTTCCCTAAAACCAATGGGTTTGGTTGTACATGTATTTAAAACAAAGTTCAAGTTCAGGTGGTAAAATAGTTTCTGGACCGATTTATTTATGCAATTTTCATCTCAATATTGAAATTTAAAAAAATCTGTTTAACCTACATAAGCCTTGTTCCTGGTTAAACTTATTGACAGTGAAGTTGATACATTTTAATCCTGTATATATTAATAACTTAATGTATTCATAGGGGCGGGAAAATTTAAGACTATATTATTGACGCTTACTTAAGATAGACACCTGTATATAGAATAGTATACATGATATATAGTATTATTGCACAAAAGACTACAGTATATTATAATGATAAAATTCCATAAAAACAAAATCTTAACATATGGCTAAATTAATGCAATTTTTGTAGTTATTTTCTACCTTGTTAGACATGGTATAACTTTATATGCAAGCAGATAGGAGAAACTTGATAACATGGCAAGTCTAAGCATTGCAAGAATCAATAAGAAAAAACCTGTTAACAAAAAATCTTTTTTTGTGCAAAATAATAAGAAACTTAACCTCATAACAAGACATATTGTTGGTTTATTGCATAACGGTCGTAACTCAGAATAAGAAAAGAGTGAGTTATGACTGTTTTGCGCTAAACCCACGATATTCACTGTTATATGTATACACCCAGGTTGCATATTATCAAAAATCACAATGATAATTTAGCAATACATCATAGAGGGGTTTTACGATGAAATTCAGTCGTAAGACTTTTGATAATATGAGTGCCTAAGGACTAATTATATTATGCATTAAGATTGCATAGAGCACTTGGAATCTATGTAATACTTTCTGTTTTCAAAGGGACAAAATTTCAACCATTCAAAAAAATGTTGTCAATGAAAATAATTCAAAGCATGGTCAATATTGTTTCAGTTAATGAATTTTAAAATTTATATATTACACATAAGTTTATACAGGTATGAATATATATAAAATGAGTAAATGAAAATAATAACCACTTTCATTAAACAAGAACGCTGTATCAAGGAGAAATAATTTCGAAAACTACTCAGAATGGTGCAACTGTTCTAGTCGACTTTTGTAGTCATTACAATTGGTTTACATTTAACATCCATAGTTAAAGGTTAAAATTATTCATAACACAATAAGAACTAGGAACAAATGATGTTTATTCTATTTTTCTGAAACCAGAGCATATAATCATAGGATTATTCTGATATGTAATCGGAAATGCTGTTTCTATCTTTAAAGTTCTGTTTTTAGACATATTCCAGCAAGTACCTACTGACTTGAACAGTATTCTGATTGCTTATCACTTTTCCATTATTAAAGTAACTATTGAACAGAGAAAGAATGTCTAACATTGTACAGCTTTGAACCTTAATTCCAACAAGTATATTTAGCAAGCAATCAAATTGTTTACTTCTTTGTCACAAGATATCCGGTCATTCAAAAATATTTGGTGAACAACACTAGTTCTTATGTTTTTACAAGGGTTACCATCAGACAGAGCTAAAATCCATTGTTAAAAAAAAATATATCATAAACATTCAGCATTTACTTCCAAGATTAAGATACAAACATTAGTAATAACAAATAATGTTTTATTTTGTTTCCATTTATAAACAAAAATATCTCCAATCAAGTGCATGCATATTATATCATTCAAAACATTTTGATAAAAAAGAAACACAATACACAATATAAAACACACAAATTATTCCATTCTATTCATATAGTTTTAATTTTATGTTTGGTTGGAGTACACCATCTCAAAAAGAGTGCATATGATAAACTGTATCATGTTATGTTTTGAAAAAGCAAGCAAAGGACATAGTGTAAATTGCATCTTAAATATGATACATAGCAAGATAACATACTCATGATTGATGAATCTATTTATTTAATCGATGAATTCATAATTTCGCAGACTTATCATACAAGACTATTATATTCATAGCTAATATTTCTTGATAACTTTTCTTTCTGTTCAATTTGTAACAAATAAAAGGTTTAAAATAAGAGAGAAGCCCCCACAGTGGTAAATCTTTTAAAATTTCAAAAGAGTATGGGGCATTTAATATGATAAATACAGTAGTAGCAACTATTTTACAGTACAAAACTTTTACCATATTAATTCTACTAAATGCTCCCATGGTGGTATATTTTTTAAAAATTTTAAGAGTGTGGGGCGTTTAATATGATAAATACTATTTTGAATTATATTTGAAATAAACATATTTAATCAGATCTCACCATTGATATTATGGAACTACAACTAAGACAACATTAAGTGACTTTACAAGAAATAAAACAACACACAGAAAGGTGACCATTGGTGATAGGTTTTTTGGCACTTTTTTGAACAATTGGTCCTTTATGTGAAGAATGGTTTTGAATGAAAATTTATCTAAAATCATGAAAAGGGTATCTGCAATTAAATGTAAGACTATTTATAATTAAAAAAAAATGTTGAAAGCATGAAGGCAGATTTTCTTCAAACAAAGGGAGATAATTTGGTTTAAGTATATACATTGCTCCAAACATAATTACCTCCCTTTGTTAAAAGGAAAATTAATCATACAAGTAAACCCTTAACCTTGACACTTACTCAATATTTCTAGCTAGAGTACATATATATATACATACAAGAAAGTTGAAACAAATTATGTAGAAGATTTATTTCCAGGAAATCGCAAATAGCTCACACTATTTCAGTTTCACTGAGGGTGAGCACTTCAATCAGAAAGAATTTTTTATGTCTTCCTTCGACTTTCTTTTGACAATAAGGAAAAAAGAATTCACAAACGCAACACAATCTACAAAAAAAACTGAACCCCTATTTAAAGTGAATTTAAAATTTCTATACAACTGCATAGGTCATAAATATTATAGTTATAAAATAAAAATACAAAATTATACATCATATTAAACAACACAAAACATTTATGTTTCTAGCTTTCACTACAATACATAATATAGCCTTATTCTTCTAAAATCTCCTGCTAAATTTATGTTTTAAAGACCAGACCATTCATCTACAGTCTAGCTCTGAGCCACTACTTTGCACTAAATTATACCACTGAGAGTGTACTTCAAGTTAAGCTTCCAGCGAATACTTGTACCATTTTGCACTGAACTATATCATCGAAAATCTACTACCAGTCTAGCTTTAAGTGACAAAATGTACTAATTAAAAGCTTTACTACAACCAAGCCAAGCAGAGACATTCGTCTATGGAATAAAAATATCAACAAGCTTACAATTCAACGATATTGGTCTAATTTCAAAACTCAATTGCAAAAATAAACTCTAACTTTGTTTTCATTGAAAGGATAAATGTATTCATTTTAAAATTAGATCCACTCAATATTATTTCATATACAATGTACATGGGACTTATTTTATCTCTAAAAATCGTCTCCACAATGTATAAAATTCAAGAACTTGAAGCCAAATAATGGACTAAGGTGTACAGACATAGGGACCTATAGACTTCTGGCACTCCAGACCTTCGAAATATAAGTGCATATGTACTTAAAACAGCCTCGTTTTTAATTGAATTCAATACTACATCTACCAGAATTGAACAAGGCATGATCATAGTATGACCCAGCAAAGAAAAAACAAATTGACTTTTTCCCTTTTTCTTTTGAGAAAATCTGCTTTTATCATTATTAGTAAGCCAAACAAATAGTATTGCATGTACATTAATTTACATTTAATATTTTAGTCAATTTTCATCAGCAATAAACCGATATGTTAAAAAAGAAAAACAAGTTTAAAAAATATGCATATACAACAGAGTTACTCTTTTTTACCCTTTTACAAAGCCTGTATTAGTTTGATACACTCTCATTCGGAACAACCTCTGCGATCATCTACGAAAATATACCTCCGAAATCAGATGTAGTAGGAATACAACCAGGTTATTAGGTCCGGTGACTGTAATTTTCATGTAACATTTAATAATAATATTGTTACACGCTTTATCACATCATTTCATCAGTACAATGTCTCACCCGTCGTATTTCTGTGTAGTTCAGACTATATTACCACAGAAACCAAATTTCTAGATCTACTTTTTCATCTTATGATATCCGAGGTTTATCTGCATAGAATATCGCCGAGGTAGTTCCGTATAATACACTTTTACACATACATGTAATTAAAGATATCATTAAGTTATCAAGCAGGTCAAAATTTAGCTCTATCCATGCAGATTCTATTTCAATTTTTAATATTCTAAGCAAGAATAGAGTCAAACAATTAGTTCCCACTAATTTTCTGATATTTTACTGTAAAATCTCTAGCTTATATACTTTTCTTCTTGTTCATTAGAGGGCCTTATATATTTCAGAATACTGTTCTTCTTCAAGCAAATTATATGGAACCAAGCATATCTGACACCTTTCAAGGAACCAGGTATACAGGACACCTTTCAAACAGAAATTACGAAAAGTGGCACCAAGGCAAGTCACTTAATACAAAATAAAATAGATAATAGATGAATAATAAGCAAGCTGCAATAATTAAAGATTTGCAATAAATAAAATTAGATGCTAGTCAAATCGTGATAAAGTCCTTCCATCTAAAAACAGCCATACATTTTCAATTATTCCACGAAAATCTTTTATTTCCACTTTAAACATTCAGCTGAACGAGTTCAATTTCAAATAACACCAGCACTATCCCAGTATGTGATGGGTCTTGTAGTTAATGTTTAAAGCAGTATTAAAATACAGCACTTGTGTGTAGCTTTGTCATATAAAAACTTTGTTCCCATAGAAATGACGGAAGGCAAAAATCAGAAAAGTCCCTTCTTCTGTTTCTTATGTGCACTGAAAAGATAAAAGAGAAATTACTGAATTAATAGATAATCATTATAAAGGTTTCATTTATAGTTTATAAAAAATATTTTAGCTGGACTGTAAAACTGCTTATGACCATTCACGTCTTCTTTTAATCACTCACATGCAAGTCTGCTACCAGGTTCCAAAACTAAATGTTTCAAATTTCTTACTCATGGAAACAAGGCAGATTTTGGACAGGATTTCAAGTAATGCTACAGTCCCATAAACATAAAAATAGCCATGAGGGCACCGTACGGGCGCCGTGCCATCAAGCTCCGCAAGGACTTGTACGAACTCTTGCATACCCTTACAGACTGTTACGTTTTTACCAGGGTCCGTGAGATGAGCAATGGATACACGTATCAGTTTAAAAGTCAAATCGTGAACACAGTCGTGGCAGAGTATACATTTAAATTGTATATCTTCCAGCTAAGGGTCTACACGGGTGTGTGGTTTAGTTCCATGTGCATACCATCACCGTAATACGCAAGGCTTTCCACGGCCTACGGCTGCATGCACGTACAGGTCCGCAACAAGCCACCATTTTATGGGACTGAGGCATTATACAGAGTAAGCTGTTCAAGTATAACCAGTATAATGTTGTTGTAACTAATACAATATAATAATACAACAAGATTTTAATAAAGAATGTGAAATGAACGAGTAGTTCAAAACATGAACCCAACATTGAGAATTTTTTAACAGACATAAGTTGGATTATGAGAAATGTTAAATGACAAAAAATATGCATCACCTTATTAATAATTTATAAGACTTTAAGTAAAAGACACATCAACGTGATCACTTGCTGATCATTTCTATCAACTAATAAAACAATTGGCTTGGGTTTTTGTTTGTTTTATATCCCTTTCAACAGTTGGGGTTATATGAGATAGACAATTCATCGTATTATCTGACCCATATTATACATTAGCAACTGCCAACTTTCTAACATAAAGATTTGTTTGTTTGTTTTTGTTGGGTTTAACACCGTAGCAACACATATAGGACATATAACGGTGGTCAGTCAACCTACACACTCCTGGAAAGACCAGAAATTTAGCTGTTAACCAACTACAAAGCGCATACTTTCGTCAGTGACTGACAACTGCCCTACGTAATTAAAAATCATTGGTAGGAGGGAGAATGGCCGTAAAAATAATTTGATGACCAATATCCACAAAAGTATGCCCAGTCCGGGAATCCGAACCCTTGATCCCTCGATCAGTAGACTTGCATGCTACCAACTGAGCTAGCCCGGCGGCTAAAGATTTGGGATGACAATCCTATGATCCACAACATTGAATCGGCAAAATAATTAATTTTCAGCAACTGGATCGGCAAACAATGATGCCCTATCAGTGAATAGTAACATTTATCTAATATATGCCCTAGACAATGAAATAAGAGAGGCAAAGATGATTTTTTAGTGGAAGTACATATGATGTAAGAACATACTAAACCGTTCTAGTGTAAAAATGAAGTTACATAAAATGTATAATGGAGCCAGTTGCATAATGAAGATGCTACTTAGCTTTTAAAAAAGCAACATTTTTGTGTTAGTAAAATACTATGCAACAGTTTTACTTCAAGGTAGCAAACCTTCTCTATGTTCTAAATGTATTCATCTGGAATGAAAACAGCTAGCACTACATTATACCTTGGTCATGCAATAATTTCTACAGTCATTCTCCCTCTTAGCACTGATTCCATGTAGGGCAGTTGACAGTCACTGATGGAAGTATGCACCTAGTAACTTAAGTTAAAAGCTAAATCCAGAGATTTAGCCTTTCAAAGAAGGACGAGTAGGTTGACTAACCACCGTCATATGACCTACACAAAAACTGCTACAGCATTAAACCCACCAAAAAACTCCATTGTAGCTAACTGTTGCCTAGGAAATCACTATGTAGCACTAAATATCAATATCTTTATGCAACTAGCTCATGATTTCTGATTTCTACATGTACAAATAGCTTTAAGTCGACATAATAACGTGTTGTTATAAATTTCTAGCATACATAGTTTGACATAATAATTCTGATAAACAAAAGAAATCTACTAGCAAAAAATGATTAGATCCCGTGTAGAAATGGTTAATTAAAAAAAAAGATTTTGTAAAATAAAACAAAAATGAAAAAATGAAAGAAAATGCAAACTATAAAAGCCAAAAAGAATAGTAGCAAATGAATAACTAAATCAGTTCATCAGAAATTATTGAGAGAAAAAATAGAAAATCATACAGTTAAGTTTGTAAATAGTTCATTATTTATGGCCTAAATAAATTCTTTTTCTAGTGAATTGGAATGATTTGTGGTTAGTAGGATAGTTTCATATTTGTTCCTTGAAATACTTGAAGTGGCAGTTTAGTCATTTATCAACATTTTTCCTCGGTCACATAATGCACTCAGCTTGACAAACTATCTTCACTTACTCTTCTACAATCACATGATAGCTTTTGTCTAAAGGAAGACAAATAGTCAAAGTGGACTGTTCTTGAAAGGGTAATTGACCTGTTGCAGCCAGCAATGGCACCCAAATCACCGGATTTTGAAATGCAGGTGCTATCAACAGCACAATGGATGCAGCCAGCATAGAGTAAAAAATATATACAAAGTAAAATTGAACATTTTTAAATAATTTTAACAACACCACAAATACTATCAAAATAGATAGCCAACAATCACCCTATATTTTATCACAACCATTACAGAGGTGAATTTAGTCATGTTTTCATGAGGTTAAATTGTGAATGCACCTATAAATATTTTTAAAAAGAAATCTAACATTAGGATAGTGAGGTATATTCAAGGATGAATTTAAAATCCACCGATGTGAAGTTTACATGTTTGTTTATGTATGGGTTAAAATCACCAAATGGAAATATCTTGTGTCCCAAATGACTCTAAATTTGTTAAATTTCATCAACTGGGAAGAAGGATATATTAAAGACGGGGACTACATAAGGATAATGGAATACCCAAAACCAAACACACTTCACACACTGTTAGTAATACAATGTAGTTTTAAGTTAGAGTTTGGGGAAATCACCAAAAATTTATAAAACAAAAACCAAAAATACCAATTCCAAACCTCACGTATCAAAAGTTGATAAAAAAGGTCTACCAGTGATAAGATAAAAAATCGTGGCTACATTTCAGATGTGCTTGGTGGGAGGCAATAAGACTACCAAATGTGATAGGAAATACATTGTATATTAAAAAATTGCAGTAAGCACTTTTGACTAAAATTAAAGTGCTTTTTGGAAAATGATTAAACAATTAAGAGTTGGCATTCACCACTACTTAAAAACAAAGTCCTATTGCCTCTTTAGGGCAACCTATAACATTACAGCAATCTTTCTTAATTTCAAATTTCACAGTTCATCAATACTTTAACATGGTAATTCATGAATTTGGGCTTACTTAACCAGCTTGTCCTACTGGCTTATTCTTTGACAAGAAGTTGACAACTTCAACATTTAACATGTCAAATGTTTCATAGTTTGTGTGCACTGCACTGCACCTTAGTCATAACAATGCCCGTTCAGGTGACACGCAAAGAACAGCACCTCCAGACTTACACCCAAAAGCTGTCATAAAATGATCTATGCCCTCATAGTGACTTTGAGCTACAGACCAGGAAAACCTGTGCAACACTTCGTGTGGATGTTTTTTATGAGAAGTAACTTGAATAACGCTTAAATAATAACAAAATCACAAAATTTCAAACAGACAGAGAAATGATGCACAACATGACATAACACGACTCTTTCTGAATAAGTATGAAAAAAGTAGATCAGCTTTGTGTAAGTGTATATGATAGTTTGGACCAATGTTTAAAGCCATGAATGATATATGTACAATAAAAAAACTGCAGGAAAAATTTGTTTGTCTAATTACCCTTTATCTCGGTGGCTGTAAAATGATAGAAATGTACAAAAAATGAAAATACAATATATATTAACAGAAAATTTTACAAATACAACATATACCCTTAATAGCTAATTCCAAAATTTTAGGAATAAAAAAATAACATACCCTACATACTGACCCCTGATAATTATAAAATACCTATTTTGAATACATCTAGACCACTATGAGCTAGATGTATTGCTTGATAACCAATTGGGAACAATTTTAAAACAGACATGTGCTAGGACATTCCCTAAAGAGCAGTTACGGCTTTAATCCAATAGCCCAAAGTCCGAGTTTAGTGAAAATTGATTTGGGGTTGTTGATAATTCTGCCTTTTACTAATATATAACAAAATTAATTGGGCTGATGCTCGAGAAAATGTTAAGCTTTGACTGGAAAAGGTCACAAACATCACAAGTAACATATATATGTAGCTTGATCAAATTACAGAAAAATTGAAGAAATTTCGGTAACATGTAAAAATTTAACAGCAAAATAGCTCACTATTACTAAGAACTTATGTCCATCAAAAACTACTCCGAATTCTATGCTTAACTATTGTGTATTTATAATAAATAATTAAAATAACTTAAAAAAGTAACTACAAACTAACTGAAAATAACAAAATATATTCAAAACAGAAACATTAATTTTGAATGAAATCTGAAAAAATATCGATGAAGAAATAAAAACATGTCACTCAAGTCAAGCCACACAATTAAACTAAATTTATTCCAGTTTCAATCATAACCACTTAAAATACCATTAACATGCTATGACAGACAGAAAGGATGGAACATAGGGTAACTAAACACAAGGCTAAATCAGCAACAAAACTCAGTCAGCACTCAACCTGCAACAACCCCTAAGTTTTTTACCAATAGGCTTTCCAGTAAAAATAGCATGCAGATATAAAGCCACAACAAGTTGATCATTATGTTATATGGATTCGCTCACACCCTAATTTTGATGGTTTTTGCTAGCTCATAAATATTTGGTCAAACCGCTATATAAAGTTGAATTAAGATTTTTTTCTTTGCTCCCTGGCCCCATTTTCCCAGAAAAATCAGTAGAACACATCCTCAACTTGTTGTGACCAGAGACAAATACATGTAAATCTTTCATAGATGATTTAATAATGGTGCAAGTTTAAGTTATTTCTACACTTTTGAACAAAGAACAAAAAAAAAATATCAAAGAACTGAAAACACCTGACAATTAACAACAATGATACTGAAATGTATGGATTTTTAACTTTTATTCAACTGTCAGTGGTGAATACATTAACTCCACAGATTAAAATATTTAATTTTATTACTGATTTTGAGTACGAAAAATGTAGTGAGTATGTAAATCAGTGAGGTTAATGTATAGGCCACTGACAGTAGAATAAAATTTAACAAGACAAAAAGATAAAAGCTAAATATACATGTACCCCCTTCATGTATATCCACTGTATTTATACATTCATTCATACAGAAATTTGTGCAGATTCGATTTCGATTCGGGACAAGAATTTCGATTCGATACTGACCTTTAAATGTATCTACATAAGTTATCAGCATAAAAGCAAAGGCGCACCTAAAAGACACTAACTCCCCGCAGCAGTTATTTCCCTTTATTAAATCAAGTAGCAAGGCGTATATTAAGAGCTGCATACTATGATACAATTTATGTTTCATGTTGTAAATATAGATATGTTTTAGTTGATATTCATGACCTATATATTCATACCCAGTCCATTTCGTACTTAAAGAAGCAATCTTAATTTAGCAGATTTCCGGGTTTCATGTGAATTTAATTTGACTAACACTATAAATAAATAAATGCATATTTGGAGTAAATTATACTAATAAATGAATCAAATTGAAAAAAACTGAATCAAAAGAAAAAGTATCGCATTGCATCGAATTGACTTTCCGGTGAATCGTTGCAGCTCTAATTTTGGTCCCAAGTCTTAAAAATACAGAATCAACATGCCTGGTTACAATTGCTACTAACTTAATGCCTGTATGAAATAGTAACTTTGTTTCCAAGAATAAGTCTCCGGTATATCATTGAGTACTGAGGATATACAACGTAATATCACATAAAATACTATTCGTCATAAAGAAGGAATTCCCCTAATGCAATTCACACATCAGATTTTTTAGCGCAGCTAAGCCAACTTTTGACCTATATTTTTTAACCAATACAATTTCCACTACCATACATTGTCCATTGAAATTCTCTTCCGGTATAGAGAAATTGATAAAAGATATGGTACCATTGGTTATTTGTGATTAACAGGCACATAGCACAGACAGTAGTTGCTGACTATTTACTCTGTGTAATATGGGTGACTCACTGTGCTTATTGATAATACATTTATTGTGGTATGCTCCGGATGGTATGACTAAACAGCGAATATGACCATTTATACTTCAAACAAAATGAACCCGGCATAACACCGAATACCTTTTTATTAGTGAATTTTCATGCTCATTTCAAGCTCATTAGGGGAATTCTATCTTCAATATTGATAATAGTTCCACAATAACATAATTTATGTAGTTATAATAAAATACATACTCTTTGACATTTTCCATAGAGTTACTGTACCCTGTAGATTCTTCCCAAGCTTTTCTCTCAGCTTCAAACTGTCTCCATTTATCATCTATTTCTTTCTGTTGTTGTTCTAAACTTTTCTTCATTTGTTCTTGTCTCTTTTGTAACTGTAATAACAAAAAGATGTATATAGTAACACAAAGATACAAATAGTAACATAAAGACGTATATAGTGACACAAAGATGAACTGTATATAGTAACACAAAGATGTACATAGTAACACAAAGATGAACTGTATATAGTAACACAAAGATGTATATAGTAACACAAAGATGAATATAGTAACACAAAGATGTATATAGTAACACAAAGATGAATATAGTAACACAAAGATGCATTATAATGCAACAACTTCCAAAAGTTTTACCAAAATTACAAATTCATACAAAATTTCCAAACTACAAATACTTTCATAAATTCCATGAAAACTCAAACATAATGCCTAAATTATATAAAATTTCCACACTATGAAATATTTCCCAAAATTCCAAACTGTTTTTAAAAATACAAATTATCCAAGATAATATCAAATTACCTCAAATAATACATCATTTCACAAAATTATGCAATAAATCCCAATTAAGTTCTTCCATTTAAATAAGAAATGAAAATTTTATAGACAAGTGACATTTTGTAATAACATTTACAACAGTATTATAAAGTATTAAATGTATCATTAAACCAATTTTAATTTATTTAACTTTATTGCAATTGGCAGCAACATTTATCTACCAAAACTTATTTCCCTACTGCATATTTAATTTTTAATCATGTAACAGAGAAACTATGTATATCTATATAGAGTACTTTCATGAGTAATAAAATGAATTATAGTACCTTACTCACCAAAATTGTATTGACACGGCATTAAACCCAATAAAAAAAAACCATACTCACAGATTTCAACAATTTCTAAACTCTAGACATTGTATCAAAACAATTTGGAAGCAGTGCTCTGATAATGGCAACATTAGTGCCAAATGACATACAACTGTGGACGATGGTAATTTTATGCTTACAAAAATACTCCATTAGGTAACTGTTCAAAAATTTATTTATTTTAACACACTAACAGACAGTGAGAGGTAATTCTAAAATACAAAAAGAATTAAACCAAATAAGTGAGTGAGTAGCTTTTATTAACTCGGACAATACCAAATCTACAGGCAGTAAATAAAATATAAAATCATACATCAGCTTCTGAATCCTTTAATTTCTGTTTTTTCTCTTTTACTTTCATTTCAAATACTTGTTCCATTTCTGCCTCCATTTTCTTCATTTTAGCATCATGGTCTCTCTTCTCTTCTGCCATTTGTGACAGTGGATCTCTATAATAACAAAATAATAATTAAGTCAATATACTGGTACATGTACTAAATATATTATAACAAGAGCTCCGCTGGGCGGGGCATTATACGCCCGTGTGCAGTCCATGCTGTGTTTTATCTCATATAAAGTCCCTGTGACCTTGACCAATGACCCCAGGATCTCAGAATAGGTCCCATTTTTAACAGGAGGGCTATCCAAAGCAAAGATTTTGAGAACCTAGGTACAGCCATGGTTGATTTATCACCGACACAAAGTTTTCCCATACAAACTTCCAGTGACTTTGACCCTGGGGCCTCAGAACCATAAGTTCTCGCCCTTGACCCAAAGAGTATTGGTACATAAAACTTGGTGATCTTAGGTAAAGTTGGTTGTTGGACAAGGTTTTTCCTCATGATTTTTCTTTTGACTTTAACCTTTAACACAGGGACCTAAAACCAAAGGGGCATATGCTAGACATTAAGGCTACCCTTAAATAAGCAAAATCAATAGGGAACATCCTTGACCCATGGGCTACTCTCACATGAAATTTGGTGAACTTAAGTGCAGTCATTGTTGATTTACTACACATACAATGTTTTTCAATATGATGCCCCTGTGACCTTGACCTTTGACCCAGGGGCCCTAAAACCAATAGGACAAAACCATGACACATGGGCTACTCTCCTAAAAAAATTTAGTGAACCTAGGTACATTGGTTGTTCAGTTATTGTCTGGACAAGGTTTTTCCATATGATGCCTCTGTGACCTTGACCTTTGGGTCTGGGGCCCCAAAACCTATTGGGAACATCCTTAACACAAGGGCTACATTCACATAAAATTTTATGAACCTAGGTACAGTCCTTGTTGAGTTATTGTCCAAACAAGGTTTTTCAATATGATGCCTCTGTGACCTTGACCTTTGACCCAGGAGCCCCAAAACCAAAAGGGCATATCCTTGACACAAGGGCTACCCTCACATAGACTTTAATGAACCTAGGTAAATTGGTGGTTCAGTTATTGCCTGGACAAAAGTTTCATTGTTTGCCATTTTGACTTTATAAACATATTGATAGAACATATGAAGTCACTGCTTGGTAATTTGATATCTTCTGGTTGAAGGTTTATACTTGACCCTGTTTCCCCAAAACTGATAAGGCACATCCTTGACACATGGTCTACTGTCACATGAAATTAGGTGAACTTAGGTTCAGTCATTGTTGAGTAATTACCCAGACAATGTTTTTCAATGTGATGCCCCTGTGACCTTGACCTTTGACAAAGGCGCCCCAAAACCAATAGGGCATAACCTTGACACATGGGCTACTTTCATATAAAATTTAGTGAACCTAGGTACATTGGTTGTTCAGTTATTGTCTGGACAAGGTTTTTCCATATGATGCCTCCGTGACCTTGACCTTTGGGTCTGGGGCCCAAAAACCTATTGGGAACATCCTTGACAAAAGGGCTACCTTCACATAAAATTTTGTGAATCTAGGTACAGTAGTTGATGAGTTATTGCCCAAACAAGGATTTTCAATATGATGCCCCTGTGACCTTGACCTTTGACCCAGGAGCCCCAAAACCAATAGGGCATAACCTTTACCCAAGGGCTACCCTCACATAAAATTTGGAGAACCAAGGTACATTGGTGGTTCAGTTATTGTCTGGACAAGTGTTTCATTGTTTGCCGTTTTGACTTTATTAACATATTGATAGAACATTTGAAGTCACAGCTTGGTAATTTGATATCTTCTGGTTTAAGATTTAAACTTAACCCTGTTTTCCCAAAACTGATAAGGTACATCCTTGACACATGGGCTACTCTCACATGAAATTTGGTGAACTTTGGTACAATCATTGTTGAGTAATTATCCAGACAATGTTTTTCAATATGATGCCCCTGTGACCTTGACCTTTGACCAAGGTGCCCCAAAACCAATAGGGCATAACCTTGACACATGGGCTACTTTCACGCCAAATTTAGTGAACCTAGGTACATTGGTTGTTCAGTTATTGTCTGGACAAGGTTTTTCCATATGATCCCTCTGTGACCTTGACCTTTGGGTCTGGGGCCAAAAAACCTATTGGGAACATCCTTGACACAAGGGCTACCTTCACATAAAATTTTGTGAACCTAGGTACAGTAGTTGATGAGTTATTGTCCAAACAAGGATTTTCAATATGATGCCTCTGTGACCTTGACCTTTGACCCAGGAACCCCAAAACCAATAGGGCATAACCTTTACCCAAGGGCTACCCTCACATAAAATTTGGAGAACCTAGGTACATTGGTGGTTCAGTTATTGTCTGGACAAGTGTTTCATTGTTTGCCGTTTTGACTTTATAAACATATTGATAGAACATTTGAAGTCACAGCTTGGTAATTTGATATCTTCTGGTTTAAGATTTAAACTTAACCCTGTTTTCCCAAAACTGATAAGGTACATCCTTGACACATGGGCTACTCTCACATGAAATTTGGTGAACCTAGG
Source organism: Mactra quadrangularis (assembly GCA_025267735.1). Lineage (NCBI taxonomy): Eukaryota > Metazoa > Mollusca > Bivalvia > Venerida > Mactridae > Mactra > Mactra quadrangularis. The sequence goes on along the minus strand of CM046300.1, from coordinate 6,228,645 downwards.
TACAGTCATTAGTGAGTTATTACCCGGACAATGTTTTTCAATTTGATGCCACTATGACCTTGACCTTTGACCCAGGGGCCCCAAAATCAATAGTGCATATCCTTGACACATGGGCTACTCTCACATGAAATTTGGTGAACCTAGGTACATTGGTGTTTCATTTATTGTCCGGACAAAGTTTTTCCATATAATGCCCCTGTGACCTTGACCTTTGAACCTGGGGCCCCATAAACCTATAGGGCGCATCTTTGACACATGGGCTACTCTTACATAAAATTTGGTGAACCTAGGTACAGGCGTTGTTGAGTTATGGTCCGGACAAGGTTTTTCAATTTGATGTCCCTGTGACCTTGACCTTTGACCTAGGGGCCCCAAAACCGATTGGGAACATCCTTGACACATGGGCTTCTCTCACATAAAATTTGGTGATCCTAGGTAGATTGGTTGTTAAGTTATTGTCAGGACAAGTTTTTTTCCCATATGATGCCACTGTGACCTTGACCTTTGACGCAGGGGCCCCAAAACCGATAGGGAACATCTTTGACACATGGGCTACTCTTACATTAAATTTGGTGAACTTAGGTACATTGGTGGTTCAGATATTGTCCGGACAAGTTTTACCTATTTTAAGTCCCAGTGACCTTGACCTTTAACCCTGGGGTCTCAAAATCAATAGGGAACCTCCTCCACCCAAGGGCTATCAACACATAAAATTTGAGGAACCTAGGTTCATCCTTTCTTGAGTTATCATCCGGACAAGCAATTGTCCACGGACGGACAGACGGACAGACGGACAACAGCATAACATAATACGACCGTTTTTTCAAAACGGGCGTATAAAAAATTGAGCATCTTCTGGTTGTTATGATGGTCTCTTGACAAATTATTTCTTTCCTATCCAGTCTAAAGCTAAAGCTTTCTGGATATTATTCATACCAATGATTATCACTATCCTGTCTGCCTGTGTATTTACATTTAATTAACATACCTTTTCAGAGGAATTCATTTGTACAACCCTTCTAGCTTAAGGGCCTGACTACAAATTCTTGTAATGAGGGTATGATTTCCACACAGGACCTACATATCTTAGTTGAGTTTGATCATGAAATACTTACATGTTCATTCTCCTACAAGGAATCAAGTAGGACAGTTATCAAAAATCCTTTGCTATCAGAAGATACCAGAATTTTAGAAACTGTTTTATATGTAGTTAGATTATGTTGTAAACATTTTTGGTGCAACACATTTGTATGTACACATACAATACACAGTAAAATATTACTAAAAGTGAACAAACTGCCAGACTTTCCAAACATTTCAAATAAATATTTATAGGTCAAAATGGCATGTTAGTAACATGTTTTATCAGCAGCTAGTTTTTTTCCTGTAGTACTAGAGAGGGGAGTTAAAATAGAGTGTTATATTTGATACATTATAAAAATATAAAAACCCAACATACTTAGTTAGTGATCCTGGTTTAATTTTACCATCAGTGTTGGCAGGTGCTAGTTTATTATATCTATAATTCTCATAATGTACATTATTTGTTACATCTTTCAGATCTTGCATATGTTTCCTGAAATAACCAAATATATATACATGTACTTAAGTCACCAAAAAATATCATAGTTAAGATCAAGTATAAATAAATATTATCAGGAATGTAAGTTTGGCATTTTTCAAACATATACTCTTCATCAAGGCCATAACTTAAGGCTGTCACGATACGCCAGAAGCCTACTCTGATATATTGCAATACGCTGTCATCGTATCGCGATACGTACCACGATATATTGCGACTTTTAGATTTGTTGTTCCCCCGCTGTTTTTAACAGAAAAATTGCAAATCTTACATGCAACTACTGATAGAATCTAGCCTCTAAGTGTTTACGGTCATTTAGGACTGAGACGCTACTTGCTACTTCAGGTTAGATGGAATGAACAATAGAAAATTGACGTTTCGCTACTATTATTTCGTGAAGGAAAGAATTTTCCAATGAAATAAAAATATCGCCAAATACTGGTACATTAAAATCGTACCGCGGTACGTATTGCTGTAGATGCGTATTGCAATATACTAGTATATCGTGACAGCCCTACTATAACTACAGTAAATTTCAAATAAATAAGAGAAAAAATAATGATAAATGATTATTTACCTGACAAAAATGGTGCATACACATTTTAAATCAATGTACAGGCAACAATAGATGGTTAGTGATAAAATCACAAAATTTGTCACAGAGCATTTCCAATATGAAAGGGACATCGTAACACAATCTACTCAGATAACTTATTTCTTATTTGACTAAAAACAGCAGATATCACAGATCCCTTGGTGGCGTTTTTTAAATATCATTTCGTTTTTTTGCAATTTATCAACACTTTTTCAAAAGCAAATGTACAGTAATGGACTCACCAAACAAGCATTCTGGGACCCTTATTTTACCATTACCAGCTTAACCTTCCGAAAGTAGCTGACAACTTCTCAATTAAAAAGGAATATGACCATTATTACTGCAACAAGCAGGAATCTAACCCAGTAAGCCAGATTCTGTCAAGCTTACCACAATCCATACTGAATAAATCTTGCCATCTGTTTATGATGAACAATTTAAAAATAAAAATACTACACCAACACCAACCTGATTAACATATTCCTGAGTGCAACAAAATCATTATGTTCAAGATTTTCCACTTCTACAATACCCCATGGATATTGTCTTCCTCGTACACGTTTACCTCCGGATTCTGTTACTGTATTACTACCAACTACAGCAAATGGTACTCTGTCCTGTAAGACAAAAAATGTAGGAGTAAATTACTGAGTAAACTAATAATGTGGCTCTAAGTTCTATTCATTTATCAGAGTTATTCATATAGAGTTTTGGATGGGATGCACAATAACACATTAAATATAAAGTTTGGATTATCTCCCTTCCCCTATAACATATTTAATATTACACATTTAACTTTTTCCTTTTTTAAGGCATCTGATTCCATATATCCTGATTTATAGTAAAGTTCTTTAATTAAGACCAACAAAAAAAAAGAATTTTTTTTTTAAACTGAATTTTAACGCCATGTTGACACAATTTCGGTTACTTTACGGCTAGTTCACTTTACCTATCTTTTCTAGGGTATAGCCTTTGTGGGATTCCAACCTGTAACCCCTTCAAGAAATAGATTTGAAATCCCAGCACCCTACCAACTGTGCTTCAGACCTGGATGAAAATAATCATTATAAAAAATCTTACTCGTAATTTTTTCTGTAATTTACTCTCCTCCTCCTCTTCACAATCAGGAAACTCATAAATTTTTATCTTATGTTGAGCTATTTCATTTAAAATCTGAAAATAAAGGTCAAGGTCAAAAAAATAAATGTCAAGGTTAAATATAAATGTCAAGGTTAAAATTAAACATCAATGTTCAAAAACTTCTTAAAAGGAATACATTGTCAAACATGAGAATCAAAGTTTAGCTCATTAACAGCTTGCATAAATTCCTGACATTCAATGTCTTAAAGATACTCATTCACAAATTTCAACTAAATATCAACTTTTTCTAAAGCTATCAAAATTGTATGGAAATATTTTTGGAAGCAGGAAAGTAGTGTTTTGATAATGACAATTTTAGTGCAAATTGACATACAACTACAAATGATGGTGTTTCATGTAGTAAATATCTATCTCGTATGTCGCGGCATAGACAGTTTTAGTGCATCTTTGTGACTTTTTTGTAGAATATTTCTTGCAACAAATAGGTCAGTATGTCTTGAAATAATAAGAATTAATTTTGACGCAATTACAGACACTGAAAGGTATTTTGAGATTATAGAAAAAAATAAACCAAAATCTGTGAACTAGTACCTTTAATTTTTCTTGAGCCTTATCTTCATACAGTATGTTATAGAGTAAAGACCGAAACTATTAACTAGCACAAGAATATGAAGTAATTTTCACTAGCCTGATAAATAATGTACTTACAGTCTTCTTAAATTCCCTAACTTCATCTGGTGTCTGTGTGTCAGCTTTAGCAATTAATGGAATTATATTTACTTTATCATGTAGTCTTCTCATAAATTCTACATCTAATGGTTTCAATCTAGTAAATCAAATAAAAGTGAAGATATTACAGAAATTATTAAAACTGAAAAATGACTATGGATAGGTCATGTAGTCAGGATGGAATCCTAGACTGTCATACATCACTTATTTGGACAATAGCTGGAAAAAGAAAGAAGGAAAGTTGAAAGGCAAAAAAACTGAACTAGAATGGAACAGAAATGAAGATATTAGATAGAATGGTCATCATGGGAAATTGCCACACAGTGTGCCTAAAACAAACCAGAATGGAATGCTTTCATTTGTGCCCTGACCCCTGTGTGACATTTCTTTATTAGTCAAACATCAAAATGACCAAAGACAAAGAAAATTTGTAAAAGTACATGTTTGTGAATAATTACAAATTTTCCATATCTTATTAGTGATAGGTTATTGAAAATTAATCTTCGAAGTTGAAATTGATGATATTATGTGCCAGTCGTCAATTTATTCTAGTGGTCATTAAACAATTTGTATTTTTAAGTTGTTTACGAGTACAACTGTACAAAACAGATTATTTTTTATCACAAAATAAAAAAAATTATCATCATTTCTTAATACTATTGTTACAATTTAGATCTGCATGATTGATCTTTTTTGGCAATGACTGAAAGAGATTTTCATCTTCAAAGGACAAATATTCTAACCCAACATATTAAGGAATGATGGCAGTACTTACCCATGACCTGTGGGAGCAATAAAATATAAACAACAATGTACTCTAGTATCTGCGGTGGTTGTACGTATTACTTTAGATTCATTGGTTAAATATTCTTCATATTTACAATCTATAAAATCAATTACTGGTTGCCAACTGAAACAGAAACAAAAATATAAGTGTCATAGTTTAAAGTATCTTTAAAACATTTGTGTAGAAAAGTTGGGAGTACAACTAGGTGCTCGTCAACTCTTAGGCTGTGTTTGAAGCTTAGAAAACAAAGATTATATGAAACCTGTCATATATAAGTTTAACACAAATAGTGATGACTAGGGGTGTAACAATATGGCCAAAACCATACTGCAATATATTGCAATATTCAAAACCCGTATCTCAATATATTGCAATACTTATCGGTTTTGTTAGTAGACGTGCGAAGCATGAATTAATGCACGTGCATTGCATTCGCTACACTTACATGTGTATTTCAAATGACCTTTTATCCAAACATTTGAACAACTTGTACAAAATTGAATATGTGTTAGAACATGCATATTTCAAAACAGATTTCCGAAGGGAGTTATTCTCTTATTTGACAAAATGTTTTACATTTTAAAGCACAATAAGATTATTACTAGTTTTCAACACGTTTTAACATTCATTCAAATATTTAAATTTTAGTTTCTAATAAAATCAATCAGTAGGACACACAACTACAAAAACCGGTTCAGGAAAAAAAAAAAACGGTAAAAAACCGTCTGAATTTGTATTGCAATATAAACCAATATATTGGTTAACCATTACACCCCTAGTGATGACATCACAGGACATATCACTAAGTTGTGTTGCTTATACTGTTTTTGGACACATTTATCAGTCATATTGCAGTAGTCTATTGACCTAATCACTGTTCCTAGATACATAGACCTTGGGATTCAAGTTTTTAACCCGTACTCAGCACATACCCCTGTCAGCAGCAGACCTCAATCATATTTGACACAAAGCTAGACCGGGTCCAAATAAGTATTTCTTAACCAAACGAAAAATGTACATATTGCCACATAATCTAAAATACTACCTCTAGAATCCTAGTAAAAAATGCTACCAAACTAGCCATTATATAATTTGTGTTAGTTTATCCACTGTGCCACATTCCCATCTGTAACACATGCTGTCGGCACAAGAGCTTCCCACCACATTTTTTTATTATACACACACATCACATTGGGACTCTTTCATGCCGGCAGCCTGTGATAATTACCAGCTGAGCTAATGGTATAGCTAGACCAAAGGTACAATATATACTAATATCACTACTTACCAATTACTATTATCAACAGCATCACCAAATCCTGGGGTGTCCACAACAGTTAATCTTAACTGTACACCATTCTCTTTTAATGTTACATTGGTTTTATCAACCTAAAAATTTAATTATATATAGTATATTTCAAGTCAGTCCATCACTAACATGGTACATTGTCCAAGTTTGTCAATAACATTACAAACATGTAATACTGCCCAAAGTTGTCAAACCCAGTTTGACTTGATACCACAAATGGAAGCAGTATTCCAGTGATGGGACAAGGGCTTAAGGACTAGAAGATCAGGGGTTAAAACCCATCAGGAGCACTGTTTATTTACTTGAGAAGAAGCTCATCAATGGTTGCTTCACTCCAACCAGGTGAGAATGGGTACCTCTGAGCCAATATATCAGCTGCACATAAGCTGAGTAAAATTCACAATTTATGTGATTTTACATGGGAGACTCAGGGCATAGCATTAAATTTTAAACTAAGTTGCCCAGTTAGACAACCAGACATGTTTTACTTGCTTGAATGAATCAAAATGTTCAATAACAAGTAGCCCTAATCAAACTATAGATCATCAAGAGCAATAGGATGACCTTTAATGTCTTGCCCAGGAGATTGCAGTAAATCATACAAGACAAACCAAGATGGAAAATTGTCATAAATTGTTTACAGTGCTCTACACAACACATAGCTTCCTCCACAGAAGTTAATTCAAGCTGTGAGTGATGCAACAAGTTATTTTCTAACATAAAACCAGCAATTTAACCATCAAAACAAATTGGTGACAAACTTCACAGTTACTGATGGTATTTAACATGATTAGAATCTACATCTTTACTGTTCAATAAAACTACATATTAAAAAAACTTTTAAGAAAAATCAAATGTTTATGTATTTTATATAGTCTGTTGCCATGGTGATATAAAATATGTCATAATAATCATGTTATATTACTTTAGGTGACATAAAACCCATCAATGCTTACTGTACATACTTGTTACATGTAAGTACTGCAGTAGACTAAATACAGAGCACTCCAAAAGTCCTTGGGCAAAGACCAAAGTTTTATGATAAACCAATTCATACTTACCTACGCATAAAATGAAACTAAGAATCATATGAGTAAATTCTAAAGTCATCAATTAGCATTAATTAGGTTATAATATATGATTAAAACTATGTTATATGAATACACTTTAATTACAGTTAAATCAGAATGTTCTTTAACCCTTTACTGGTTGTGACATGGGCAAAATTTAGACATTTTTTCACCTTCAGGAAGTTCAGGCAGTAAGGCTACTTTAAGATTCTCTTATTTCATTACTTATAGACTAATGCCTCAGTCCCATAAAATCATGGCTTGTTGCGGACCGGTACGTGCAGACAGTCGTAGGCCATGGGAAGCCTTGCGTATTAAGGTGACAGTACGCACATGGTACAAAACAACACATCCGTACGGAGCCGTAGATGGAAGATATGCATGTTTAATCCATACTTGGCCACGATTTTGTTCATGATTTGACTTTGAAACTGATATGTGTATCCTGGGCTCATCTCACGGACCCTGATGAAAACGTAACAGTCCGTACGGGTACACAAAAGTTTGTACAGGTCCTTGCGGAGCTTGATTGCACGACGTCCATACGGTGCCCTCACAGCTATTTTTATTTTTATGGGACTGTAGCATAACAGATATGCAACTTAGCTAAGTCAGAATGGCTATTAAAAGGCCTGAATTTTCATATATATCATCAAACCTACCTTGACTGTTTTCTGTATTCTATTTGACGGACCAGGGTACTCTGCAGAGTATAAATCTGTTAAAAACAATGAATTTATCAATGTTGATTTACCAAGACCAGATTCACCTGAAATTATAAAATATTTGTACATATTATATAATGCGCACTACACTTTATTTATATTATAAATTATTTCTATATATTATATTATATTATAGTCAAATTTTCATGGAAGGGTATAACCTCCCTGATTGGGATTCGAAACCTGTGCCCCCTTCGAGACACTAGATTCGAAATTTAGGAGCACTACCAACTGTGCTACCAACCAGAGTTATAAAATATTTGTACATTTTTTTGTAACTAGCTACACTTCATTACTTCATTTGTCATTTACTGGATCATTTTAACAGTTTTCATGGACAATTCATTTACCAATACTTGCATACTCTGGCATACCCTTCCACTTACATTTCTTTCAATCATTCTAACTTAATGTGATATACAGTTTCAACAAAAATGGAACAGGGAAGCAACTCTTTACTTACTAAAGCCAAAAAGACAAAACCCAGATACTCTGACGTTCTGGAAATAATCAAATTTCGAGAGAATTAACACCCCTGAATTATATAACTCATAACCTGAACCACATCTCTGTTATACATTCAGGCAATAATTTAAAACATAGACCTTACCAGTCAATCAATAAAAACGTTAAACAGTAGATCTGGAGGCCCTATCAACGACCAGACCAATAACGCCTTATGAAATACCCATAATATCTTAAAAACCTAATTTACTCTCAGTATTCCTCGCCAGGATGACTTCACACACTATGCTGGCTACATTACAATATAGAGAGAAAAAACTACAAAAAAGCGATTACTTGTAGATTCCTAAGGCATGGGAGAGGTATGGAGGAACAGAGAAAAACAGACAATATTGGGAAATATATCTACAGTTGAAAATTCCCACACAGAAATATCAATATTGTGTAAGAAGAAAATCAAAGCAACAAAGTGAATATAAATATAATCCCTTGAAACAACTACTTTCTCCAAGAAAAGAGATCCAACTCCATAGGTAATTTAAAGACTTGCGATTCAATTGAACTATGACAGCTTTACCCTTAACTGTTTTTTTGCTCTTCCCTTCGACAATATGCCTGTGGAATTGGCCCTCAGAGTACCTTGCCCAGGCACCAATTTTTGTAAATAATTCAAACAAAATTCAAACAAGCACCATTTTGCACTAACAACAATCTTGACGCCATGAAAGGCAATGCTCCAGACTCCAGAGTGAGTATGGTACATTACTTGAAGAAATAGGAGCAAGTCCAAACATGCAGAATCTAGAAAAATGCCTAAATGGGAGACTGTTCATAATTACAAAATTCTGAAATCTTACTGCTTATAGAAAAGAAAAAAATGGAACTGTAAATACCTGAGAAAAGATTTCAGTGTACCCTACATTCACTCACCAAAAAAACATAATCTGACAAAATATCTTGGATAAGAAGGGAGATAACTTAAGATATGTCAAGTCAATCAAGAGTTACCTAACATGATTGGTGATAAGACCTTGAAGTCAGATGCACAGTTTAACATGTAAAGATTGCATATTTCAAATGAATGAATGTATTTATCACCAACATTCATCATTCATTTTTCTGACAGACGACAGAAAATTCACACACATGCCAACTACAAAAACGAAACCTGCCGCCAAACAAAAATGCAACCTGTGTCAAAACAATTTCACACTTAACAGTTAATTTTGTCAATGAACCTTATGTTTAAGAAATTCATTGTACAGCTTTTTAAAGAATTCAGAACACAACATATTCCAAAACGTCAGTAGAATTAGGCGACCAACAAGCAGTCTCCAAAGTGATAAATATATAATGTTTAAATTTAAAAGTAAAGTTTAAAATTGTGTTAATCAATAAATTTGCATAACATCAAAGAATATACTTCGTTTAAATTCTGACAACAGTCAAAGAGACTGTGTCAAACACTCTGTAAGCTAGATAGACTAAAATGTCATTTACCCAGTCAAAAATAGTTTACTCTTCAAGTTGCATAATTTTAAATAGATGATGCAACATAGGTTAAAATAGGTGGACCAAGGTCAGTGAGGGAGAAATTTGAGGGAAAACAGTGATGACTAGTTCAATTGTATGTTCTAATTTTTACAATGCATAAGATATTTAGATGTTATGTATGGTGTTAAACACAACTCTTCGACAATTCTTCAGTCATACCACAGTCCCTGAAGAAGCTGAAAACTCTAAACCTTTAGCTTCAAACTAGTACTAACCACATTCCTTCCTGAATGGTTGACAGCTGCCATTAATAATAACAGGGCTAGAACAGAAAAGGACTGCTAAAATATTTCAGGTCCAAACTCTCAGGAAACGAATGGTCTGACACTGGTATGCCAGCCATCGACAGCTCAGTTGGTAGAGCGCCGGGATTTGGAATCTCGAGTCCCGAAGGGGATACGGGTTCGAATCCCACCCGTGGAGGTAATATCCTTCCATGAAAATTTGACAATAATGTCAATTTTTCTTCATTGATCAGATAATATGGAGAAGTTTCCGGCCTTGTGGAAGAGTAGGCGAGTGCTGTTTATTGACAAGCGTCCAGGAAAGCTAGGTTAGGTGCGTTGGAGGCTGTAAAATGACCGAAAATGTGTTGACACGGCGTTAAACCCATTAAAAAAAAAAAAAAAACAAAAAAACTAGCCATTGCCTAAACCCAGTAGCCCAAAGCCAGGGAATAGTGAAAATTTATTTGAGCAAGTGGAAATTACTTTTTTCAAACAGTTGAGCAATTATTATAATTATACTCTTTATTACATAAAATAATATATTGGGGCAGTGTTCTAGAAAATTTAAAGTGATTGACCAGTATTAACTGACCCAGAGAGTAATAACCACTATTTGAACATGATGAAATCTTCAATCCTTTCTCCATCCTATTATCATATTAAGATAATGCAAGCTGAATATATATTTAACATAAAACCCTGCATATCCTCACACATGACATGGCTCCAATCCAACTATATCATACATACTTCTGATTAATTGAAGCTGTTCATTATAATCATGCCATAGCATTATACAATTGTATAATAAACAAGTTTCAATGGTTACATTTTTCTTGTGTACCTTATTTATGGTATTAAATGCACTAAGGCAATAAAAATAAATATTATCAATCAGTGTAAATTTTCATAGATTGGTTTCACCTGCTAAGGCCACAACAAATTGATCATATGTTCTCTGGATTCGCTCGCACCTTAATTTTGAAGTTTTTTTACAAAAAAATATTTTTATTTCCTCGCTCACTCATAAAAATTTGGTCAAACCGCTATAAAAAGCAAGTGAATAAAGACTTTTTTTTTTCTTCGCTCACTCGCCCCATTTTTTTTTCAGAAAAATCCGTAGAACACATGATCAACTTGTTGTGGCCTAAACCATGAATCCAATACTGGAGCACCAGATTCATAAGTTTGTGCTTTGCCATAAGCACAAAAGCTCTAGCACATAAAATTTTACACACAAATAAGTTATAAGCACATGCACAGATACGGTAAGTAACTAACATTTGCAAGGTAAAGTATTATACACTAACCAGGACTATGATGAGGAAAGACTAACAAATGTTATGAAATGGCGTTAGAGTGGTACTTGACTACTACTGCCAATGTTTCAGCAGGGACACAAATTAAAGTAATTACGGTAAGCACATCTGTAAAATCTGGGTTCAAAATTCAGTAAGAAAAAAACATAAGACTGTTATCTAAATTTCTTTAACTTAAATTTCTTTGTTTAAAACTTAGATATCTACAGCACATGCCTCGAAATATTCCAATAAATCTTAGAGAATCATTAAAACATTTCAAACTCCAGCAAGGTAGGAAGGTAACGCCCTAGTATGTTGTTTTAATCATGATTCAGGTCAAGTATGAGACTTTTTCTGTGTAAAACTATTGTTCTAAGGTATTTTGGGCTAAAACTATAAAATATCTGAACAACAGTCACTGTCCTGAGGCGTGCTTCATAAGCATATCGCTAGCTAGCACTTTGTGTCCTGGTACCTTTCTTACACCAAAAGGAATACATATGTGATATCAAATTAAGGGTACCAGGGGGCTAAGTGCTAGATAGCGATATGCTTAGATGATTTGCCCCTGGTTATAGGGAGTTTTAATTTACTAGATTTAATTGAGAAAGGAGAACCTCAAATTTATGTAGGGTCTAAGATGCAAGCATGCAATAAATGCTTGAGAAAACTTTGCTGGATATCTAACTTAATAGAAAAATTTGGCAGTGATTTGGTATTCTACAAGAAGTTGTCTGAACAGGTCAAAAAGCTGTTGCAATACATTATAAAATTTGTAGTATGTTGGTTTCCAAAGATTTTAGATGCCCAAACTAAAGTGCTTGTCCTGGACAATTTGATGCCTACTGAATAAACATCAAGGCTTTAATATTAATAATAGTAAAGAATTTTATAAACGAGGCTACACATTTAGATAAATCCAATCTTCCATATGGACATGTTAAACCACTAGTCAAAAGCCTTAGTCTGGGACAAATGAAATTTGATTCAGGTTGGTGAAAACTAATTATTTCATGTAGACAGGCAAGTTAATGATTTTGCTTGAATTTCTACACGAAATGATAAATTGGGCAAAAAGCTCAAGAAAAGTTAAGTGATGACAGATGATTGGTGTCCAATGGGCGTATAAAGGAACATGCTAGAAATCTCTTCATGAAGTCACACGATACAGTACAACCTCCATTGATCAACACCCACTAAACTAGGTGGGACTAAAGTATGTTGCTGTTTAGAGAGTGTTGCTCTGCAGAGGTTAAATACAACTAAATTCACGCCAAAGGGTGATATCACAGGCTGTTGTAAAGTGAAGGATTTGTTCTGTAGAGGGCCACTCTGCATAGGTTATGCTGTACAAGGCAAAGTCTCAGAGAAGCAAAGAGAATTTCATACATATTTCCCAAAATAAGAAGAAATGTGACCAACTTCATTGAAGAAAACAAGAAACATAAGATTCTAAGATTCCTCTGAATGATTTATATAAATTTCCCAGTAACAATACACAATGGGCTTAGCTATCTTATAACAACAACTCTGTGATACTGATAAAAATTTTCATAAAAAAAATATTCAATCTTGAAAGTTACAAGAATAGAAACAAGGCTGTGGTATGGAGTTACTGGATTTTATCATAAACCAAGAACACTGGCTTGCTTCATTATAAATCAACAGACTGTTAGGCTACTTTTTAGACAACTATAAACTAATGTCGGCTCATCATTTTATTACTGAAGAAAAATTCCAGAATAATGAATCATAATCTATATTTTATTATACCCAGGACTGGTACTCTTCAGTGTTAGGAGGCGTAGAGAGTAGAAAAGGTTCATGAGCATGACTAAAGTACTTGAGCTTTAAGCTTTATGATGATTATTAGAGGTTTCCTGTAAACTATTCTTCATTGTTTACTAATGATAGTTTATATATCTGTATATTATACAGGTATGTCTGAAATATCTGCCATAGTTCTCATGAAGTTATGCTTGGCTCCCAGGCATCGAAATGCTTAATGCAAAAAATTACAAAATTCTAAATGAAATGCATCATATTACAGCATGCACAGTCCCATGCACATTTAAGTGCACTCGGGTAAAAGTGTCTTGCTAAAGAGACAACAAAGTGTGATTGCATGGGATAATCCTAAGATTATCCAAACTGGAAACCATTTGGTCATGCTCACATATCACTTCTAAAAGTACCAAAATCATTTTTACTGCAAAGCTAATTTTGGCAGATTTAGTGAGATTATTGTCATTTTTTCTCTTCATAGGGAACATTCAGTTGTCGGCACCTAGAGAAATAGATATTGAGTTTAACCCTTTACTGGTTGCGACTTGTGTGAAAAGTAGCCATTTTTTTACCATTACGCGCTAAGGCTATTTCAAGATGCTCCAATTTCATTACTAATTATCATACAGTTATGCAACTTAGCCAAGTTGTCCCTGGGTGAATGTCTTTCAGAAAAACCAAGTTGAGCCTGGATCCCAGTTACCATGGCAATGCTGGGGCGGAGCAAAAACGGCAAAAAATGCAATTTTCGCTCTTTTTCCACCCCACATTTGCAATTCAAACAGTAATATTTTCCAAAATTGAGGTTTAAAGTGCCAGGTATTTTCAGAGACTGAAAACATGTTTACTTATCAGCATTTGGTGCCATTTTTCTGCACTCAATGACCGCAATTTTTTTGGCGATGAGGGGCGCTGCGCCCCTTTCAAACCCCAGCAACAAAGGGTGGCCCATCCCTCTTCAGAACCCCCCTGAGACACCTCTTGATGGGGGGAGGCGCTCGAAAAAAAAGCTCGTTTTTGGGGATAACTATCCTTTAGTGAAATTCACTAAATCTAGTTTAAAAGCAACTAGGGGGTCTAGACACATAAAAATGCGGGATTGAGCGGTTAAGGGTTAATACTCCAGAGAACAGATTAAGGTAGCCAGCTTCCATAAGTAACCAAAAAAAAGTTGATAAACTCGGAGGAGAAGAGAAAGTGACATAAAATCCAAACATATCGCAGGCTTAGGGCAAAATGGTTGTAACTCATTCTTTTTTAAATTGAGTTACAACCATTTTGCACTATAATAAACTTATAGAGTAAACCATGAGTATAATCATAATAATAATCTGTACATATGCACATTTTAAACTCAACTTATCATTACATACTCTCAAAATGCATTAAATCATAATCATATCACAAAAAACTGAGCACAACTCATAGTGCAACAAACATACTATACCCTCAAATCCACTATGCCCATGATCAAGTTTTGATAAATGTATTACCGTTGATAGAAGATCAGCATGTCTTCAAGATTTTATGAGTTTATCATATAGTATCATTTTATTCATGTATTATTGATAGAGGTATGAAACATACTAGAACTTTAGATAAATAACATTCATTATAATATCATCATTCAGAACTATGTTATTTGTCTTCTGGATTTATTTTAGCTTATTCACTGTTGTTATTGCTTTATTGTAAGTTTATAGTAATTCTGTAACTTGTTGGTATAGCTTTATTGCAAGTTTTAGCAGATGTGTGGCATTATTTTTCATCAAGCCCTCGGCTTCGTATGTATGACACTAGCATGTCGTCTCGACATCGATAACGCTACGCGCTAGTTTAACGCTGAACGCTTTTTAGCCCTGTCCTGTTATGCACCGGAAACGGTGTCAATGTACAACTCATATTTCGTTTTGGCGTCGAGCTGAACGCACTTCGGTAAGATAATTTCGTTTTTTCACGTGAATTGTTGTGAAATTTTGTTAGTTATTGAAATAGAAGCACTGAGGACGCTGTCCCTACTATTATTTAATAGCTATGAGTTCTAAACAGGATTCTGTTTTGTCGCTAGACGACTCAGACTCTGACTTTAGTGGATTCAGTTCGGAAGAACCACGTGCTTCAACTTCTCGGTTAAAGTCTGTTGTTATTAAGGACGCTCCGAAGGAGAAAGTTCCAAAGAAATCAGGGAAAAAGTCATCTACTACAAGTAAAAAGGACGAGAAAGTTCCATTACGTCCTGTAAATTTGAACTCAAAGAAAAACAAAAATGATTGTGAAAATTTTGACATTTCTAAGTTGTCTCATGATGACATTGATAAACTGAGGGAGTTATTACACATTAATACACCATCCGGTGTTAATGAATATAATAATACTGATAGACCTCATCTTAAGATACAATTTGACCCTGATGATTTATCTGAGCCAGAGGAATATGATTCTTCTAAACCTTCTTGTTCTAAGGACATTGGTCATGGTATGTTAAATGCCTTGTTTGACGAGTCAGAATCTTCATGTGATGATTCCTGGGATTTACCCAAGTTAAAAACTCCTGAAAAAGGAAATGCTGTAGCAGATTCTTTAGCTAATATGATTAACACTGCTTGTACATCAGCTTGTGATAATGATAGTTTAATTTCTAAGTATAAAATTCCTATCAATTGTGATAAGGTGTGTGCACCTATGATAAATTCAGAAATATGGAAAGTTATGGACAAAAGAACACAATCTACTGATAGAAATATGGCTGAAATTCAAAACTTGGTCGCTACCAGTTTGACACCTATTATGAAGTTGGCAGCCATTATGAAACCTCATATTGCTGGTAATAAAGAAGCTAAATCTCTATTCTCTGATGCCTTGACCTTGATGGGTCAAGTGCAGTATCAATTATCAATTAGACGAAGATACATGATAAGACCCTCTTTGAAAAAGAAGTATCATAGTTTATGTAACATTAATATGCCAATTTCGACCCTTTTGTTTGGGGATGAGGTAGCTAAGGATATCAAAATGTGTGACTCAACCATTAGTTTAGGTAAAGATTATTACAGAGGTCAGTCTTATAGAGGCAGGGGATCATATCGTTCCATGAGACGTACCAGTAATTATAGATATCAACCTTATGGTAATAGAGGACATTATAGAGGGTACTCAAAGAATTCTTCAGTTAAAAGTCAAAAAAAGGGGACTCCTACAAGTGTTGCCCCAAACGATCAGAGTTAAATATAGTAAGTAATGCTGGTAAGTTAAAAAATTATGTTAACAAATGGGAGCAACTTACTGATGATGAATGGGTGTTGCAAACTATTTCTGGTTATTGTATTCATTTTGACAACATTCCTTTTCAATCAAAGATCCCTAATGAAATTCCTTTTGATAGTCAAAAATGGGAAATTGTTGACAAGGAAGTTACAGATTTGCTTAAAAAAGGTGCCATTATACCTTCTACCCATGAAATTGGGGAATTTATTTCTACTATTTTTACTGTTGCAAAACCAAATGGCAAATTCAGACCAATTATCAATTTAAAATATTTAAATGAATTTGTGCATTATAATCATTTTAAACAAGAAACTTTTAAAGTTGTTTTAGAACTTATATCACAAAATGATTATTTTACGTCTGTAGATTTAGTAGATGCTTATTTTTCTATCCCAATACATAAAGATTTTCAAAAATACTTAAAATTTATTTGGAATGGAAATTTATACATGTATGTTGTGTTACCCTTTGGTTTGAAATCAAGTCCTTTTGTTTTCACAAAGGTACTTAAACCAATTTTTGCATGGCTTAGACATCAAAATGTACGTTGCTCCTATTATATTGATGATTCTATAAATATGCATCAAGTTTTTTCAACTTGCTTAGATAATACCAACCTAATTGTTAAAACTTTTCAAGGTGTTGGTTTTGTTATCAATCAAGATAAATCAGTTTTAATTCCTACACAGAGAATTAAATATTTTGGTTTTATCATCGATTCAGTCTTATTTAAGGTATTTTTGACTGAAGAAAAGATTTTAAAGATTATTAAGTTAGCACAGAAGTTGTTTTCAGAAAAAACAGTGCTTGTGAGAGAACTTGCGTCTTTCATTGGTCTTGTTATAAATTCATTTTATGCTATTTTTGAAGCTCCATTACATTACAGGAGTCTTGAGAGAACCAAACTTAGTGGTTTAGGAGTTAATATGAATTTTGATAATATTGTTCAGTTGAATGAGAATAATCTTGGTGAATTACGGTGGTGGTTTGATAATATATCCTTCAAGAATGGAAAGAGGATTAGACCACCTAATGTTGATATTATTTGTAGAACTGATGCAAGTTTAAGTGGCTTCGGTGCTATTGATTTAAATAAAAATATACATTGTGCAGGTAGATGGAAACCTGTAGAAAGACAATATCATATCAATTATTTGGAGTTATTGGCTATTTTTTATGCATTGAAAGCCTTATTTCGCAATTGCAACGATGTACATATTCAAATTCAGTCTGATAGCACTGCTGCTATTGCATATTTAATTGAAATGGGTGGAATGAATTCTGTATGTATGGATAATCTTTCTAAAGATATATGGAACTGGGCTATAGAAAGAAACATTTATCTATCAGCCGTCCATATTCCGGGAGTTTATAATTCAGCAGATTATCATTCAAGACATTTTTCTGAAACTGCAGAATGGATGTTAAAAACTCAAATTTTTGATAGGATTTGCAAACATTTCTTTGACCCAAATATTGATCTGTTTGCCTCAAGAATTAATAAACAATTAGATAACTATGTTTCATGGTTTCCAGAACCAGAATCTTTATTTTATGATGCCTTTTCAATTAATTGGAAATCTTTTGAACCATATATTTTCCCCCCATTTAACATGATTGGTAAGATACTTAACAAAATTGTTGAAGATAAAGTCAGAAGAGGTATTTTGATAGTTCCATTTTGGAAAACTCAATCTTGGTTTCCGTTATTACTTAATACAATTTCTTCTTTTCCTGTTAGACTCCCCAGGCACAAAGATCTGTTACTGTTACCAACCACTGGAGAAACACCAAGGATTTTAAAGAACATTCAATTAGTCGCTGTATGTGTATCAGGACAACCCTTTTATGTACAGGAATTCCAGAAGAAGTTACAGATGTTATCATCAACTCATGGAAAAAAGGGACATTACAACAGTATCAATATGCATGGAAGAAATGGTGTATTTGGACTTATCTCAGGTTTGCCAATCCCCTTAAAACCTCTGAGCAGGTAGTCTTACAATATTTACATTTTTTGTTAAAATTAGGTAAATCGTATTCTGTGATCAATAGCCATAAGTCTATGCTAATGCAAACTTTACCTTTTTTCGGTAATCAGTGGTGTGATAATCCTATCTTTATTAACAGATTTATGAAAGGTGTTTTTCATCAGATACCTTCTAAACCCAGATATGTAGTGATGTGGGATGTTTCTTATGTGCTTAAATACTTAGTGACTCTTTTTCCTTTAGAGAAGTTAACTCTTAAAGTTTTGACATTTAAAGTGGTTACTTTAATTGCGTTAGCTAACGCCCCAAGGGCACAGACTCTTGTGAATCTTGATATAAACTATATGTGCAGGGAAAAGAATTCTCTTTTGTTTCAATTTTCAAATTGTTTAAAGACATCCAGAGTTGGACATAACTTTACTATGATTATTGAACATTATGAAGATGAAAAACTTTGTGCCATGCACACGTTGTTATATTACTTAAATGTTACTAAAACTATTCGCCTTTCTACAAAGGTTCTTATTAGTTATAAAACCTTTAAATCAGTTACGTCTAGTACAATAGCCAGGTGGCTTAGAACGGTATTAGAGTTATCTGGTATTGATGTTAAGTTATTTAAAAGTCATTCTTTCAGATCTGCATCTGTGTCTGCTGCCTATAATAAAGGCTGTTCATTAAGTAATATTTTAAAGACTGCTGATTGGTCATCTGATAAAAATTTTCATAAATTTTATCGAAGACAAACATTGAACAATGAACAAATTTCCTTCGTTCAGTCAGTTTTTACAAAATAAGGTTTATTTGACTTGTGTGAATTGAAATTCTCATTATAGTTTTGTATTAACTTTGTAGTGGGTTTTGATATGGGGCTAGATGATAATACAATTAGTATTCTTGTTAATTTTTGTTTGTATTTATTGAGTGTTTTGTTGTCTTTAAAGATGCTAGTGTCATACATACGAAGCCGAGGGCTTGATGAAAAATAATGAAACCTCATCCAAGCTTTAGTGAAGGATGAGGATCATTATTTGAATAAAGCCTGAGGCTGAAGTATGTATGAACCCACCACTTTTGTTTGTTTACATTTTACTTTCAGTGATATACATTATGGAGTTATGTTTTTGCTTAATAGATTTGATTCTCCCTCCCATATCATACTTTTACAACAAAACACCTTTGTATTATGAGTTGTACATTGACACCGTTTCCGGTGCATAACAGGACAGGGCTAAAAAGCGTTCAGCGTTAAACTAGCGCGTAGCGTTATCGATGTCGAGACGACATGCTAGTGTCATACATACTTCAGCCTCAGGCTTTATTCAAATAATGATCCTCATCCTTCACTAAAGCTTGGATGAGGTTTCATTTTTGTATTGGCAACTTCCTGCATTTTTGTAATTTTTAGCTTAACCAGCTGAATTTAATGACGGACATGTTATGCCTTCAGCATGGATAAGGCAACAATCATATCAATAAATACAGTTTTAAACAAAAACATATTCATAGGTGAAAAGATTTTGAAATCTTGAATTTCATGATGTCACCAGCTTTTATATAGGAAATGAAACCTTCCACTTAAGTCCCAAATTCCAGGACTTTGGGCCACTGAGTACTGAAAACTTTCACCGATGGGCCGGGAGTATGGATGTGATTCAAATAATTATCATGTATGTAATAAAATTATTATCCTAAAACTTACTCAGAAAAATAAAATGTAAACCTAATATGACCCATAGTAACTAATAGAGACAAAACTTCATCTAAGTAGAATTTAGAACTTTATTTCAAAGAATCAAGATCAAAGCTATACTTAAAATAGTTTGAAACCTAAGCGGACAATAAAAAGCTACGAGTTATATCAATACACAAGTTATATATATCCCTTGATTAAAACCATGACTTTCAAATTGACCATTTCAAGCCTAATTGACAATAAATACAGAAATTCCTTTTTTCTTTAAAAGCATCTTGCAACATTCTTACATGTTTTTTTTTTCAAATTTTAAAATATTTTGTAGGCAATAAATCATAGTATCATTTTACAAACACTCATACAGTTGTAAATAACAACACTGTATCTTTTAAATGGTGTAATAAAATATACATTAAGCTGAATACTTCAAATTACAGTTCAAAACCTTGTAATTCTTTTTAGTCAGATCGTGTTTCATACAAAATTAAACAAAAATGTCCACCCTACGAAAAGAACATTCACCCAGTACCAGAGTAGCTTCCTGTAGTAGGAAGAGCAGCCATCGCTAAACATGGCGGACGGACAGCAAATCCTGTAAAAAATTAGAAGGTCTGTGTAGATATGTGGGTTTACAGGACCCACTGTCCAGCAAAGAATTTGATCTCATCCACACAGTTTAAATTTAACAAAATATGTAAAATTTCTCCGGTCCTGTAAGACTTGGTTTGGTCCAGTAAACTTTGATCTTCACAGGACCTACCATCCAGTAATAAACTGTTGAGTTTTGCAGTGACTGAGGCAGAGTGTGAAATATTTCACACTGTAGAGTTCTAGAACCAATTTTAAAAGAATGTCAAGAAAGATTACAGTAAAAAACATTAACCCACTGATTTATACACTTGATATTCTTAGATAATCCCTATACATAGAGAAGGATAACTTTTTTTTTTCGATAGTGAGTATGTCAGTACTTAATTGAGTATTTAAATCAGTGGGGTTAAAGTATATGCCACTGACATTTGAATAAAATTTAACCATACTAACAGTATTTGAATAAGTGGGGTTAAGTTGTTTTGGTTTTTTTTAACGTCGTATTCAACTCATATGTATAGGTCATATATACGACGGCCAGCACTTCCTACTAAAGGTTTCCTGGACACTTTTCTATCACCATTACTAACTTACCCTACCACGAGGCCGACAACTCATGTACAGGATACAACCTGCCGCCACCGGGTTTCGAACCCGCGATCTTCGGATTCAAAGTCAGACATGCTAATCACAACGCCATGGCCGCGGCTAGGGGTTAAGTTTGCGCCACTGACAATTGAATGAAATTTAACTATACTAACAGCTATACTTGCAAGTCCTACAGCCACAATTCCAGTCAGAAAAAATCTAATCACATCATTTGACAAGAATTTAGTCTTGTAACTTGGTAACATTATAATAGCCCTCCATGAGCAACTTCAAAGACTTGCTAAGCTACTGTGGAATACAATCAATCATTTAAGGTCATAAACTTGTAACTAGTAAACTGTAACATGAAACTACTGAGCTTGAAGATTAATTAAAAACAAACAAGGTTTTATGTTCCTGGGTAAATCAATCATGACTGTGGTGTAGACATTTTAGCGTACTATCACATACAACAACATTACAATGCCCCCCCAAAAAAGATTTGGCCCTGTTCTATGACAAACAAATAATTATGACTGCATTCAGCATTCCTGCTCTTGTTCTCCCCCCCCCCCCTTTAATAAGGACAAATGCACTGGAAGCAGGTTTAAAGATTGCATTCTAACATCTTAATGCAAGCTTAGTAATTATTGAGTCTAAGCTCAATGACAAACTTGATTGTTTGTTGGATTTAACGCCGTAGCAACACATAGTATAGGTCATATAATGGCGGTCAGTCAACCTACTCACTCCTCCCAGAAAGACTAACCAACTACTAAGCCCATACTTTCGTCAGTGACTGACAACTGCCCTAAATAATTAAAAATCATTGGCGGTAGAAAAAATTTCATGACCAAGTTCCATGAAAGTATGCCCTGCCCGGGAATCGAACCCACAACCCCTCGATCAGTAGACTTGTGTGCTACCAACTGAGCTAGCCGGACAAACTTGAGAGCAGTGGATCTACAAACAAAAACCTTGTACTGGATTCACATTCAATCAGTTCTTTAAAGTATTAATAACTAATCAATACTTTAAATAGGGCAGAAAAACAGTTCCACTGGCACAATCTAGAAACTGTATTTCTAAATACACAGTCTATATCTAAATTCAGTAATGAGGCATAAACTCACAAACAAACAGTCTCCTATGTGTGTTCAGATCAATATTGATTCAGAAAATAGCTGGCAGCTACAACATAGTGAATGAAATTCCAAAAAACATCTACACTAACTGGCAGTTACAACAGAATGAAAGAAATATGCAAAACCAACACTCTGCCTAAAATATACAAAGATTTCCATAGAAGACTAAAAACGATGAAAATACAGTGCTTATTATGAATCTATGTGCATGAACAGAAATTCTGGATATAACATTGAATTAATAATTATTTCAAAGTTTTACTATTCTGAATGGCAAAGAAGAAAACAGGGCTCCCTATGAAAGCAACAGAGATAATGACAGCCACAGGTTACCTGGATGCAATTTTTAATGGAGTAGGTATAATACAAAGTCAGTCATCCCAGAAACTGGAATTATCAAAAGGGAATCTTAGCATTACAAATTAAGACCTGATTCATCATGATTTTATTAAGCACTTCCCGTAGACAAAAAACTTAAGGCCATCCAGTGAAAGACTGCAAGAAGAAATAAAACAACAGTTCCCTGAAAAGTTTAAACGCATTGCAAATTAAAAGAGGTCTGCCAATGACCACAACATGCAAAGCCAGAAAATGTCTTTTTAGGCCAGAAAAATCTCTTGTTTCACTATACACAAAGGAAGTACCGATAAAAATTAACTAAAATGCCAACAAATTCTAAAACCTAGGGCTGGAAATACTCAAGCCTGCAACAAATGTTAAGGGTTAAGAATAAGAAGTAAAAGTTACTTACCAACAACCATCAGTGTAAAATCAAATCCTCTTTTCACACTTTTCCTGTAAACTTGATTGGGTAAGTTAGCAAAACCAACATATCCATCTAATTCCTTCGTACTGTCACCATATTTTTTGTCCCGTTCTTTGTCATGATCATTTTCCATTTTTAGAACTGGTTCCCGAGACACTGGCTCCCTGCTCCGTTCGCTACGTTCCGGTCGATCTGACGTGAATCTTGTATTTGGGTCAAATTTAGGAGTAGGGGCAGGTAACTCTGTTGCTTTAAAGAAGGCTTCACGCTTAGCAGCGCTCAACTGAAAATATAAAATAAACAACATTAAAATTTCTATCGGAAACATGAGTCATCTTATTTTTAAGGCACGGCTGATTAAACAAGCCATCCCATGAGTTTTCAAAAAGGCACAAAAATTGAATTTTTATCATAAATACACAATGTGGGCATAATTAGGTAATAAATTGAAATAAGAGCACACAAACTTCCCTAATTACATTTTTACATCATATTTCATAGATTTTATGTTAGGACACACCTATAACCCTTATATCTTTAATATATTTTCCCCTACTTTTTAACATTGTCTCACCCCCCTCACCAATGAGCAACTTTATCCATAGACATTAAAATTTCAAAGAATGCCTGAAAGTCATTTGAGTCAATTTAATGCAAAACAGAAAAACGAAAACAAATATTTCAATTGACAAAAAATATATACATTTACCAGAAATTCAGAGATCAAATGTTTTAAAACTTGATATCAAAGATTATAAATGTATGCAGAAAAGCAAATATCTTAATTGAAGGTAGAAAATTATGGTTTTTAAATGTACCCCTGACATGCCATCCTGTCATAAATCTCTAACAGAGTATCAAGTTTTCATTTTACAACATAAACCAATTAGACATGCTGCATTTTATAAACCTAACAGATTTATTCAAGTATTTTGAGAACTCAAGATTTTCAATGCATCCCCCTGTACAACTTTAAGTAGACCAACAAAAACGCTAACACATATTTATTTACCACTGAGATTTGCTACATTTACTCAAGACTTAGTGTTTGTTACTTTTATCTGTAAGCCACCTGGGTAGCTCAGTTAGTAGCATGCAAGTCTACTGATCGAGGGGTCGTGGGTTCGATTCCTGGGCAGGGGCACACTTACGTGGAGCTTCGTCATGAAATTATTTCTACGGCCATTCTCCCTCCAACCAATGATTCTTAATCATGTAGGGCAGTTGACAGTCACTGACGAAAGTATGTGCTTAGTGGTTGTTTAACAGCTAAATTCAGAGATTTAGCCTTCCTAAGAAAAGTGAGTAGGTTGACTGACCACCGGTATATGACTTATACAATGTGGTGCCATGGCGTAAAACCCAACAAAACAAACAAACTTTTATTTGAAATCATTGTCATTTCTTCTAAGAGATCGTTTTATTTAGCAACCATATATGTCAGTCCCACGTGGTCTCTCAATAGAGGTTGGACTGTATTTCATTTCAACAGAATATCTATATGAGCATGTAATCAAAATTCAACCAAGAACTCTAAAGTTAACGATGATACTTCGTGAAAAAAACTCATTAGATAAATTTAATAAGAAAATTTTGTGATAGTAAAAAACTTCATGATATCTTCAATGATCAAGCTATTAAATTCTAATTAAAACTTGAAAACAGGGTTAATAGGGAAACTGAAACAGTCTTACAAGATCCCTATCTTCCATATGTTAAAGCAGTCATCGCCTTAACCCACTAGCCCAAAGCTGTGACAAGTAAAAATCTATTTGGGCTAGTAAAAATTACTCATTCCATATAGTCAGGCTAGATTTTATTAAATTTTGCCCTCCACTATATTTCACAAGCTCTACAACAACAACAACTAAAGAGCAAGACCAAAATTTTGCTTTTTACCGATTTTTTTTCCAGACAATAAATCAGGCTAGTGCTCCATATGCGAAGACTGCAACTACCAAATTTGAAAACTTAGAAAATTGAGAAACACAAATATTACCTTACAATAAAGCTTGGTTATAAATAAAACTACTAATGAGTATAGTTTAAGTTGATATTCTCTGTAATTATTAACAATTAAAATCCAATTAACACAGACTATAGAGATAATTAGATTCTCATTATTCACACTAAAACATTATGTAACATATCCAGAATAGTTAATTTTAAAACAGATATTTTAACACTCCAACCCTAGAATATTTAAACACTGCTGGTAATCCATATTTTATGAAAAGTGAAAACAAGCAATCTCCTATCATATATCCACTAATCCTAGACTTGGTAAAAAATGAAAATTTGCTACAAATTTAGGCCAATCAAAATAGTAATGTTTGTTTGTTTGGATTTTGGGTTGTATATCAACATGATATGTAAAAGGTTCTTTTTATGAACAAACAAGGGTAAAATTGCCCTCGATGCATAATCACAGTAATATGCTTACCTCGGTTAACTTGTAAACCATGAACTAAGTCTATCATTAAAACCAGCTAAATAAATGTTCTTTTGGCAACTTTATCCAATAACTGATATAAAACTAAATCGAGGGCAAGTTCAATACTATTAACCAATTACTACTTAATCATAAATAATAATTATAATTTATTGTCCGTTTTTTCTCAACTGTCAAAGCTTGAATAATTTCACAGTGACTGAATCCATTGTTTTTGTACTGGTCGCCTAATTGTTATTAAAAATATGTTGACTAAAACATATTATACCGCATAAGCAGCTTTAATTGATCATAATACACTCTTTCGGAAACTCATAGATGTTTTACGACTATAATTTTAACAAACGCATTCACCGTGTAATTATTCATGCTTTGACAGTTGAGAAAAAACGAACAATACAAACATGTGAGGTTTATCAAATAAACAATAAGATTATCATAAGATTTTCTAAATTTAGGCCAATTATTATTATCAACATGTTTGAACAGTCTTTTAAAGCAGCAACTTCCATTAACAAGCTTTCCTCAAAACAATTTGTTACAAAATACTCTCATAGCATTTGACAAAAAGCCAACTAATCACAATAGATAATAACCAAAATTATTGAATAAGAATCATTGATTGATTAAATGACCTGCTGCAACCAAGAGGGGGACAAGAAAAAATATTGTTTGGCACTCTCCTGATGCAACATCAAAGCTCAAACCTGTAGCCTGTTCAATTACACAAAACGTTACAGAACATTCGGTAACGATACATTTGGAACTCCTCGGCCATTCGCTGCAAATAATCTCATCTAATACACAAATATGCGATTATTTAAATATGTCCGAGATTAATCGCAGTGAATGGCCGAGGAGTTCCGAATGTATCATTACGGAACCTTCTGTAACGTTTTGTGTAATTGAACAGGCTACTGGTACCAAGGGCAAAGACTTAAGTGCAAGCAGTTCACTTTCATTGACAAGAAAGCTATCAAAGCAATGGGAGAAAATCTTGAAATTATGCATTTCGACAGGTAAAAAAGCCTGGACATCAAAACAAGAAAATAATTAATGTCCAATGACACCACAAATTATTCTTTGACCTGGCCTAACCAGAATATAAGGAGATAATTATTTTGTAAATGATACATACAGTAGCTAAAGACTGACACCTTGAGATATATGGGGTGGATGATGATAAAAATGTGAGTCTTACAGGAACTACTTTTTTTCATAGTAAATAATACAACATTATCACAGGAACTACTTTTTTACATTAAAATGTAAACCAAACAACAGGAACTATTTTTCTACAATGTAATGATACATAACAAAACATAAGTCCAGGTGTAACAAACAAGTGCTTGATTGGGCAACTAAAAAATTCTATTCAGGGTTTCTATTCATCTTGTACAGCTAATTAAGTTTCACTATCAGGATCATGGTCTTAACAGCAGAATCTCTTAATAAAGGGACCCGATTTTTCTAAAATTAAGCAAATTTAGAACTTGAAAATTGTCAAAAATCTCATAATCTTGCAATATCTAGCAGAACTTTTTGGTATAAAATGGAAGAAAAGCGCCAGATGAAAAAAATGCATTTTTGGCACAACACTTCTTATCCGATATGTTGTTTTTTTAACGCCGTATAAACACATATCATGGTTATATATATGACAGCTAGCTCTTCTTACTATTGGTTTCCTGGACACTTTTCTATCACCAGTACTAACTTACCCTAACTCGAGGCCGACAACTCATGTTTAGGGTATGACCTGCCGCGACCAGGCTCGAACCTGCGATTTTACGAGATTCGAAGTCAGACATGCTAACCACTTCGTCACGGCCGCGGTTTGTTTTGTTTTTATTCCTTTTTGACCAGTCAGAGGTTTAAGCAACCATTACCCACTCTCAACAATAGAGCCAGGTCTGAATCCACTGACGGTGATATTAAGGTTTGACTATACAATACATACCAGTTCATTATCATACCAAACGAAACTATGCAAAGGTCATGAACATGATCTATGATAAGGTCATGTGATATCTAAATATAAAAAAATATAAATAAATAATTTCGTTTACATTATGACAGATCATGTATCTTAATATAATATTATAATGGTTTCAACACAGGTGTAGGTATGAATATCATCACAAAAAAACTTGAATATATTACACTTTATATGTGACATAACAATGTTAATATAAGATACTTAATGATCATTGATGATGAGGTTTGCAGTTTTATGATGGTAAAAATATTTTGACAAATTTTGATTTCACAATTTTTGTTTAATTTTTTTTTTTTAGATTTTTTAAAATTAATACTCGGTTTAATGCCATGTCAACACAATTTTTATGTTATTTGAAGGAGTCCAGGGCACTTTACCTACATTTCTGGACCCTTGTCAATAACCAGTATTCACCTACCCTTCTACAAGGCAGGAAAATTCTCTATTTACCTTTTTAATGGAAGAAAATGGACATCATTGTCAAATTTTCATGGAAGGGTATAACCTAGGGTGGGAAGCACCCTGCTATTCTGCAGAGTAATCATTACCATTGCAATGTTACAAAACTTTTGTCCCACAGAAACAATCTAATCAGTGTAGAACTGTAACTAAATTCTAGAACTGAGCTAGAACTGAGAGAGAAGTGTCAGCTTATTTAAAGGCACCATACACAATGACAACAGCAGTTCTAAAATTAACTAACCCATGATACCAGCATAGAAAGTAGAATAGTTTTTCTACGATAGAATTTCTATCATTAACTGACACCAGTCTTTAAGTACAGTTATTTTAGACTAATCCAATGCTAGCTAATGACTGCATCAGAAACTTAAGTCAACATTGTCTGCCCTAGAGTATTATAATTAATAATAACAAGCAATTACCAATAAAATAAATCAATTAACATTGATTTCTCTTATCTGCGCATTATGTCTATAAACAAATAAGACTAGAATTTTATAGTAGAAAAATCTGCAAGTCTCTTAATCCCTCTTGGCACCAATGACGTAACTTAGTCATTATATAGATTTCTATGCATTGCAACTATAAAAGTCTACATTGGATTGAGAAAATGAAAATGTGAGTCAAGAATTCTGCTATAGTTTCTAGATACCTCTTGGCATTTGACAACCTTTGCTTTAGATTTCCATATCGCCCGATGTCTTGTATGATAACAAGTTTGTCTTTGAGCCTGAAAATTATCCCTTCTAATTTTTGCTTTAGCATTGATAATAATATTATAACATTAAATTCCAAAACAGTAAAGCAATAATTTTCAATATTTAGTTAAAAAATGATAACTTGAGTCTGAAAATCAGCTAACCTCCTTTCAGCTTTCAGAACCTTAAGATTCCTAAACACTAATGTAGTTTTTAAAATGAACATTCTCTCAGAACAGAGAAGAAGAGAAAATGAACCGTCATCAAAACTCAGATTCTGATTTTGTGCATACATTAACCCTGCAGATTTTGAAGTAGTATTGAAGTACTGTAGTGAATATCTAAATCAGTGGGGTAATGTATGCTTCACTGACATTGGAATAAAATCTAACAATAATCGCCTAAAATAACATTGGTGATGTAAACACATCCAAATATATACTACTGGCCAATCAATCAATACAGTGTTGTTTTTTTTCAGACAGTGTAATGAATATTAATGACCTCCCATGTACTAAATCTATGGATCAACTATCAATCCCAACCATTATATCCCAACATAGTTCTGTACATATTATAATACAAAACATGTAGTATACTTAATGGCTTCATCATCGTATACAACAACTATGTTGTTTTTTAACTTTTAAACCCAAGAAAGTGTTCTCCAAAGGTCCTTAGACAAAATTCTGATTTTTGGATAAGCTGAATCACATTTACCTAGGAAAAAAAGTAATCTTTTCCTGCTCTTTAAACATACATTAACCCCCTGATTTAAATACTCACAATAATACTTCAAAAAGGATATTGTACTTATGTAAGGTAATTATCAAACAAATACTAAGTATTTAAATCAGTGGGTTAATGAGTGCATCGTTCAGACAGTTGAATAAAATTTACCAATACCATTATTCGTACTGTACCCAGGTCTTTATCAAGTTTGGATACATTTTTTACATAATTAACAGTATGTAATAAATTGGTATTTTTTTCAACAAATTTGAGAAAGAACTTGGTGATTCATCTCACAAGTGAAAACTTTCATTAATTCATGATAAACGGTAGCATTTTACGGTTGTCACTAAGTAAAAACCACTTAACAACAAAATTTTCAGCTGAATCAAGAAAATTTATACCAGCACACTCTTGGCTGACCTCATTATTTTTACATCTATATCTCACATACATGTATATACAATATCACACAACATTAAATCTAGAAAATTGTGTTATATACTATACAAATATCAAGTGTTTACGCTTGACAGAAACTTTAAATAAAAATTTGTCACTTTATATTTCACTGAATATAACATCTTAAGTTTTCAAATTGCTTCTGAAAACAAGTACAGTATGACAACAATGTTAAGATTTACTTCTATACAGTGCCCTCCGAAAGTTCCTGGAGATAGAAATTTGATTTTGATTTTGAGCAGATGACACTTTGCTTCCTTTTTTGCTTCTGCCTCAGTCCCATAAAATTGTGGTGTGTTACGAACCCGAACGTGCAGACAGTTGTAGGCCGTGGGAAGCCTTGCGTATTAAGGTGACAGTACGCACATGGTACAAAACAACACACCTGTACGGAGCCGTAGCTGGAAGATATGCATGTTTAATCCATGCTCGCCACGATTTTGTTCACTATTTGTCTCTGAAACTAATACGTGCATCCTGTCCTCATCTCTCAGACCCTATTTAAAATCTAACAGTCCGTACAGGTATGCAAGAGTTCGTACAGGTCCTTGCGGAGCTTGATCTCACGGCACCCGTACGGTGCTCTCACAGCTATTTTCATGTTTATGGGACTGCATAGCTTTAGAATTGACCCTTTTCTTCCATGCAAATTTAAATCAGTTTATTGTTCACATGATTGAAAATCAATCAATTTGATCAATTAATAGATTCAATCATTCAGTGTTTTGCAAACAATATTTGTCTATGATCATTTTTTGATAACTCTTTGTATACCAGTACTAACATGCATTACTGAACATTTTGCTCAAAACATTAGCAGCATATTGCAGTTAAGTGGGAAACATACAGGTTATTAAAACCCGGTGGTCTCACGTCGAGGTTCTACAGTACCTTTAATCTTAATAGGATAGATATACTTACATTCCTAATTCAAAATTATGTAATATTTATACCATTTAATCCTTAAGGCTCTATATTATATCTATATTAAATTTCAAACAAATTCTTTATGAATATATTTATCAGATGAACTAAGTTCACATCTTGGCAGGTCACGAAAATTAACATTAACTATAAGCTCAAATAATTACAGCCATAGCCTAACTTAGGACCACTTTAAATTAAAAGATCATCTCCCAAATTGCATATAAGATTCTTGAGCAAGTTCAATAGCAAGTCAAACAGACCTCTGACATGTAAGGATAGCACAATGTTAAGGAGTCTAAATTTCAATAACCAAGCATACTGGTAGTCAGATAGCCCAATGTTAAAAAAGCCTGATATTCAATAACCAAACTAACATAGTCTACTAAATGGTCCCACTCAGAACTGAACCATTTTGTGGACATAACACTGAGTCAAACCATTACAAAACATTAAATAATGGTAAAAGAAGAAACCTACATAAGATTAAATCCAAAATCCCAAAAATCATAGAAATAGCACAGTTTACTCCAACAGAGAAAATAGTCCACATTTATAAATCCAATTATCACACTAAAAATGCAGTCAGAAACAAATTGTTCTACATTTCACCATCCCTCAGTGCACAGCAGTTCCTACAAGACTTAAACAAATACCAGGCATACATCAGACACACTTTTTCTACCTCCTGTAGCCATTAACATCAAATATAATACTCTTCAAAAAATGAGGCAGAAAGAGCCTCACTAATAATACTCTTCGAAAAGGAGACAGAAAGAATCTTGAAGTCTCAGAATTTTTATCAGACCAATTTCTGGAGAACCTAGTAGAGATGAGTTCTACAAAAAATGTCTAAATACAGAAACTCCACTTTTCCCAATATTTCCCTATAAAAGACAGATTTGTAAGAGCATTGCGGTAGAACTATGAACTACAATCAATGTTGGAGAGACTTTTCAATGCCTCTATAGTCTGTAATAAATGTATGTAATTACTTTCCTTTTTCTTATGAATAAACAATCAATTCATTTTTACTTCATTCAAAACAGTGTGAAGTCAATTTCCACAGAATTCAACATTTCATTTTAAGAGTAGTTATGTGGGGTGCAGAGAGAGGGGTGTCACAGGGCGTTACAAGTCTAAGAAAGGCCAACCCCAAATACGGCATGTTAAAGTATATTGCAGTGTTATTTTTGTTCAATAAAATTAACTCACAAACCAATTGACACTATTGTGTGATATCAATACCAATGTGCACGCATTCTACAAAGGTTTTAATGTTTTCAATAGAAAAATAAAATCATAGAATAAAACTATGCCCTAAATGTTCAATTTGCAACTAAACAAAATCCATGACAAATCTGATATGCAGCATTTATACCTTATTAGGTTCATTAACAAAACTGTGACAACACAATAACAAGTGATATAATACGCTGAATCAACTGATAACGGTAGAACATGACAGTAAATTGTTGGGTCAGAGCAAAACTAGCCTAACTTCAGGTAAATAAAGAAGGATTGTAGGCTAGTTTTGCGCTGATCCAATGAATTATTGTAGAACGAAGTTCAAATATAGCCATGTGATAAAACATGTATGACTGTACCGCATAAGATACATGTACATTGTATAATATGTTTTCTATGAGGGTTTATCAACAAGTAAATCTGTGAGCTAATGCTCACTAGTGATACCCCCGCAAAAATCTAAAAATATGCGACAAACAGGAAGTAGATGAGCAAGGAGCATGAAATCGCTTTACACCACATGGGACTATGGGATGAAGCAATATGCAAAGTATTAGGCTGCTGCATGTTATAGTTGCTGAGAAAACTGCGATGGAAATTTTGTAATGGACGGACGCACGGACAAGGGTAAAACAGTATACCCCCCTCTTCTTCAAGCGGGGGTATAATAATATATAAGACAGAAATATGATCCCATAAGAGATTGATCCTAGCAGTTTAAACACCAAACACTATAAGGCAAGGTATGAGTAACATAACAGATTAAAGTCTGACAACTCTTACAGACAGAAATAATTCTGCCTCTTATTTTCTCAATTGATTCAATTGACTGACTCAATTTGTCAAACAGATTGTGTTATATGCCTTGATGTATTAAATTGTTATGTGTTTTGATGAGCTTGGGTTTTGGTAAGTCATGTATCATGTGTTTTGATGTGTTATGTGTTTTGGTGTGCTGTATATCATGTGTTTTAATGTGTTATGGTATGTTGTGTTTTGATGTGTTATGTGTTTTGATGTGCTAAGTATCATGAGTTTGGTAGTGTTATGTGTTTTAGGTATGATATGTGTTATGTGTTTTGGTGTGTTTTAATGTGCTATATGTTTTGTTGTATTATGTGTTTTGGTGTGTTATGAGTTATCATATGGTATGCTATGTTTATGTGTTCTGATATGAAATGTGTTATTAAGTGTTGTGTTTTGGTGTGTAAAGTAAAACAAGTTTTGATGTGTAATGAACTAAGTGTTATGTGATTTAATGAGTCAATCAATTATGTGTTAGGATGTTTTAAAAATAATAAGCAAATTTGTTTTTCATCTTTGATGTGTTAAAAATGTACTATCAATAAGACTCCAGGAGGAATCTACTCCACCATATATACCATACAGATAAACTGTTTT
This sequence comes from Mactra quadrangularis, assembly GCA_025267735.1. Classification (NCBI taxonomy): domain Eukaryota; kingdom Metazoa; phylum Mollusca; class Bivalvia; order Venerida; family Mactridae; genus Mactra; species Mactra quadrangularis. The sequence continues at coordinate 6,194,996 of CM046300.1, read as the reverse complement.
CTAAAATATCAAAATACACATATGCAGAAGGATTCAAACCCTTGGCACACATTAGAAAGCCTAAAACACCTCAAGATACCTATTACTCAGAGCACAGTAAGCCATTAAGCCACACCCTAACATCCACAGTAATAAATTTTCAAGCATCAATTCAACTGTCAATAAATAATATCACATGGAGATGTTGCCTTTACTCAACCACACCATCCTCTTAAATGTTTATTCAAATATCTTTATAAACCAAACAGAGCATATAAAAATTTAATTAAAATGACAATACCTCGAAATTCTTGTAAAAATCCATTTTAGATTTATCCCTAAATGACATCTTGACGAATTTATCTCGTTAACTTTTACCACAGTATGATTATGAACACTTGACCTTAAAACACTAATATTCACAAGTCCAAAATATACAAAATAAAAAACTTCACAATGGTTTTTCACTAGTTTATAAGTGGGACTATAAAACAATTAAATTCTAAACACAATTCATGTAAGTATGGTATAGGTTTGTAACGTTTAAATGGTTTGACCTAATAATCTCAGGTAGATATAAAATTAACATTCACTAACACACACAAAGTCATCTCTTATCAATTTATTTACAAATACATCAGGGCCTGGTCAGCATTATAAATCCATTTTCTATTCAATTTATAAAAATCTCCTCACAAATGAATTTTTATCCTCCCAGTTTTGCTTTACTGTTTAGTTTATTATCAAACTGAACCTCTGTGTGGGTCACACACCCATAAATTCAGGTCACACACCAATAAATTATGTTTAAATTGCACAAATTCGCCTATGTAGGGAATTTATAATAACATAAATGTTAACTGGCAAACATTTTGATTTACAGGCAAATTTTTTTTACTTTATCACAAAACTTTGATAATAACGGACAAAAATTTGATTTAACCATCAAAACTTAGATTTTTTTCCAAACAAAAATTTTGTTCAAAACCATTCATGGATTCATACGTAATTGTACCATTTGGTCTTGGTTGATTACACAGATGTATATCGGTGAAGATTTCAAAGTAAACAGATGAACCTGGATGTAATAAATAAATGGTATTAAATACACCATTCCTATGTTTTGTATATATACAAACCCTTGTACATATCACATGTGCAAGTAATTACATTAAATACTTGAGTCAATTGGGTCAAGTGAGGAACACATACTATTTAAGTGGGCTTTGAGGATGCTGAACAGTTCAAAAAAGGTTTTCTGTATTTTTTACTTTATGTGAAGAGGAAAGAATCACTTTATGAGGGGGGCAAAGTACTCCTTTGCTTTTTTTATAGACTTTGCATTAATGAATGAACAAAATTATATGATCCAAAAATGATTCTGACTTGAACTGATTTATACGTACATTAAAACTAATTATATCAAACTTATACCTATTAGAATATGAATTAATGATAATCTTAAACAACAGAATTTTAAGGTTCAAGCCACAGACCTCAGAATTATTTCGGTGCTGTAATTAGCACCCTATGTGCTCACTAGAAAAAATGCCATAAAATAACTTCATACAATTACACTTTTTATACATGAAAAACAACAATGAACATTTTTTTAGCTAACAATATGAACAATACCTACAGTATGTCCAGCCATCACAATATAATGCCTTCAGCGGCAAAACAACAAAATTAACAACAATTAATTCCGAGAAAAAATCCAAGAAATTACTCATCACCTCTGAACTATGTACTGGTATATACATGTAGCACTCATTATTCTCAAACCAATTATAATCATTATGAAAGTCAATACTCAACACACCCAATTCATGTCGTATAACTTACCTAAGGTAAATGTTCGCTTCAAAACTGACGTATCTTCCCCACACACCCTATACAACATACGGCATTCTAACACTGCGACCTTTTGACATCAATCTAACGCCTTACATCATAATGTTCTGATCTATATTATCATCATTATAAAAAGCAACAACATAAAAAACACTGTTGTTGAACTATAAAAACCCAACAACAACAAAAAATATGTTGTCAAACCTTGTATGTGATCCGACTAAAAAAAAATTATGACGCCAAATTGTACTGTCCGAACAACATAAAATATGTTGTAAAAGTACAAGATCTAACTTTGAAAAAAATGTCATCAAACAGTTCAGTCCGAAAAACAATAAAAAAATTATAGTCAAAGTAAACTATAAAAAACCTTGGTCAAATGTACATAATGTTCAACCAACAACAGAAAGTTGTAGTAAAAAAAAACTTTTTTACAGTCCAATTAGAATAAACTACACAATCAGGCCAGGCAAAAAACACCCATCATCGAACTTGAAGATCTGACAGAACAAAAAATGTTGTTATACTATAATGTCTGACCCTAACAACAGTAAAACAACAAGTTTATACACCGAAGTAAAACAATAAACAACACAATTTATTAGTATAAATGACAAGCAATGAGTGATTGACTGGTCAAGAGAAATAACCTAAGCATTAATACTAGCTTATAAGGTTAAATCATACTTGACTAGTGGTTTTATATGAAAATGGGGGAGTGAGCGGGTGACAATACTAAATGGGAAAGAGAAGAAAACTCTGGGTTTGCCGAAATCATTAAGAGCACAAGATGCCCCAATCTTTGTAAACAATGACCTCAGCTATCCTTCTGGTGAGTCAATGGTGCAGGATATTAAATCTGAAATTTCAAGCCACAGCAGGTTATACCTGTAGGAGCAGAGGTCCAGTTGTAGGACATGCAATCAGCGATCACGAGGTCCCAGGTTCAAACCTGATCTAGGGGCATTGCTAATTTCCTTCAGCAAGAAATTTGCCAACAGTTATTCCACTCCACCCAGGTATAAATGGGTACTGTGAGGGGTCACCTGCCTGAACATAATTTCAATGATAAGGGGTTATTGTACAAAATAGTAAAGTTGGCTGAACATGCATAAGGAAGCAAACTTTGAACAGCATTTTTTTTACTTTTTACCCTTCTATAAAAAATTTACATTTAATACTGATTGTTCACGGTAAAGGGACAACTAACTCATCTAACCAGTTCTCCTGGACACTTCTCTTAACCAGACATTACCTAACCGACCCAAGGAGCCAACAACCTCTCTCCCCCCACTAATCTATAAGAGTCAATGAGCCAGCAAGTCTCCTTAATAAATGTAACATACAAAGACCTTATCACATCTAGTAATAGTTTTAAGACTAGCAGATCAAAGGAAGGCTACTTAATGCCAATATAAGTATAGATCTTGATCTTACATCAGCATGAAACTAGGAAACACCCAACTGTGAACATTGGTAATAAAGTCAAAGAATATATTTTATATGGGTAATAGGAGAGGAACTTTATACAGAAAATTACAGATTAAATCATTCAGTCATGCTATAGTAGACTATTTTATAGTTAGTTAAAAACCCAAAGCTACAACTTGAGAAATTGCAGAGTTATTATCAAGAGAAAGGAAAAGGCATTCATTGGTCATATGATATTGTTTAAGGGCTATAACTCTAGATCTAGAAATTTCAAATGTTTCAACTTGGTTTTGGTGTACATTGGACAACAATTGTAAGACTGATAAAGCAATCATTACAACTATCTATTGGTAAATTTTATTTCACTCTCAGATATGCTAACATTATGTTGATTTAAATACTCACAATATTTGTTTAAATATAAACCAGCAGGGTAAATGTAGGGGCCACTGACATTCAATTAAAATACATGTGTATACCAATACCCAACCAACCAGGCTCCAGCTTTTGGTGTTTAATTATTATAAAGCCTGCGTTAAACTGACACATAACATAGTCAAATTACACTAACTTAAAGACACTAGACAAAATGTTCTGAGAGCCCCGCTAAACAGTTATATTAACAGCCAATGCAATTTTTCTTTGTTATATCCATTCATAAATAGACACAACAAAGAAATGGTCCCCATAAAAGTGCACTAATAAAACCATAAAATAATAAAATCATGAATGCATATATAATTATTCATTACCTCGGAAGAAATTCCATCAATTCCCCCAAACTCGGCAGAATTTAGTCTATTATCCATAATTTCCATGTTTTAAAACTTTATAATCTTCCCTCAGTAATTTTCACAGAAATAAGCCTAACTCACAGTCTTATAACCCAAAATGTTATGAAGTTTTATTAGGTGCACAAAACTGCATTAACTTCAGAAGCAAGTTCTCTTCAAGGTTTTTTTTTATTTTTCACACGAAATAACTTCATGCACGCAGAGTCGGTGAGTCACGTCGGAAAAATCAGAAATACTGCTTCTATGAAAATTTATTATCGCAATGGGTTAGAATCCAAACAGATGTAGAAGAACTCTGGCATATATTTATCATAGATTTTGAAATTTCCCAGCGATACTGCACACCAAAAAATCTAGATAAAATTTAGATATCTCTGACAAAACTTGATTTTCCAACATAAAAACAGATGATAAACTTAGATACTGGATATACGTAAGACACTAGAAAAGATTTTATGACTATCTTGTAAATAAAGCTGAAGTATTCAACAACAAATGATACATAAAACTTCACATTTTTGACCAATTAGTAAATTAAATCGACATTTACTACCCCTAAGGTTAAAATAATGACAGGAATTTGGGATATCTTGTTAGATGGTCAAACAAAAAAAATTGCCTCTGGCTCAAGTCAAATCTGCATTAATCATGATAAAAATCAACAAAATGAAGTGTGCATTATAGCCAAACATTAATTGTCTCCCATTTATTGCGTTACTACAATCATGTATTAAAGTTGTTGTATTAAACTTAGTGTGCAACTATTATTAGCATGTAGTGAATTAAAATGTTTAACAAAGGGAGACAACTGTGCCATTATCTCATTTAAGTAAGAACAATAAATACAGAGTAATCTCCCTTTAAACATAACAAAACATCTATGATAACCTGTGAAAGATTTTTTAAGATTTGTTTAGAAGCTTGGAATGGATTTCGCTTTGCATATGTTGCCTCCATAATAAAGTCATCATCATTATCATCATCACCATCATCATTATGTTTATAATCATCATCATCCATCACCATTATTATGATAATAATGGTTATTACAATAATATTCTAAGTTGTACACTATGGCCCCTTGGATTCAACCATGTTCTACATGTTCTAGTAATTGCCTAACCAATCCAAATGGATTTTTTTTTGGAGTTAACGCCGTGTCAACACAATTTAGGTCATTTTACGGCATCCAGTGCACCTAACCTAGCTTTCCTGGACCCTTGTCTATAACCAGTACTCACCTACCCTTCCACAAGGCCGGAAACTTCTCCATATTATCTAATCAATAGAGGAAAATCGACATTATTGTCAAATTTTCATGGAAGGGTATAACCTCCCTGGGTGGGATTCTAACCCGCACCCCCTTGAGCACAAGATTCCAAATCCTGGTGCAGTACCAACTGCGCTAACGACCTGGATTCCAAATGGAGATAGAAGATTCTTGTTTACTTGATTTAAGATCCCTTTTTTATTTCACTAAGTGAGTTCAGAAAACCTACTTTCAAGAGTGACATAGCAAAATATCAGAATAGTTTGAATATGATTATAATAATATTTTGAGACAAGAGTGTCATTTTATTTAACATAGTATATTAGATGACAGCTGACAAGTTAAAGTATAGGACACAGACTAAAATGTTGACATCATTCTGACAGCTAAGGTTTTCTTGATTTATACAAAATATTTAGATCAGATAACTCTGTTATATCATATCATAATCAAATTTCAGATAACCCCAGTATATTGTATTATAATCATACCACCTTGTACCCAGCCAGTCAGAGACCCACCAATAACCTCAATTTCCAAAGTAATGCTAATTTCATACCCTTCACATACTTCACAATGAAGACAATCAGTAAACTAAAGATTTTTACTTTTTTTAAAGGATTTAACACTGTGTCAACACAATTTAGGTCATTTTACGGCGTTCAGCGCACCTAACCTAGCTTTCCTGGACCATTGTCTATAACCAGTACTCGCCTACCCTTCCACAAGGCCGGAAACTTCTCCATATTATCTAGCCAATGGAGAAAATTCGACATTATTGTCAAATTTTCATGGAAGGGTATAACCTCCCCGGGTGGGATTCGAACCCGCACCCCCTCAGGCACGATATTCCAAATCCTGGCCCGCTACCAACTGCGCTATCAACTTAAGATTTAAAACAGTTCTATGCACATGAAATAGCCAGATTTAGACAACTGGCCTACTTGATACAACTGCAGGAGGAAGAGAAAAGGTGAAAATAGTATTTTATGACCAAACACACCACGGGTATAAAGGTCCAGCCAAGGAAATGAATCCATTACCCCAGGATGACTGGACAGACATACTCCTGCTGTGATTCAGTCACATGTTCAATAAACTGGGATTTACTGATGATGTTACTATTGAAGTTTAACTGTATAAATGAACAGCTGATGTGTCTGCTATTTTATCTCATTTAAAATCAATTAAATAAAACTTAAGACATTTCAACAAAAACATGGGTACATCAAGAAGCAGATTTTGTGGGAGGTCCAACTTTTTACAGACCATAGTCATTCAAGAATTTGATGAACTCAGCTAGGAAATACATAGGTTAATATCTTTTACCAGTCATAGCAGAATCATACTGCAGTTTTAGCTCAAAACGGTCATAACTCAATACATGGAAAAAGTGAGGTTTGACTGTTTTGCACTAAACCCGTGATACACACTTAACTGTCACAAGACAAAAAATATCATAAGATATATTAAAATACACAAGAAATATAACTTACAATGATGATTTCCTATTCACAAATTAAGAACTTAACTTATGAATCCTAAATTCTTAATATTTAACACTTATTACTTCCGAATGAAATACTTCACAGAATGAATCCTCGACACTTAATATCCACATAAAGTAGTGCACATATAAAAATCCAGTTTCCAAATATTTTAATATATTTTAAATTTCCTTTTTTTTTAATAAAAATGTTCCACTAGTTGAGCACCTGTTTAAGATTGAAAATTTTACGTCTCAGTTACATTCAATGTTCTAGAGATGATAATAATAGTATAGTAATAATAAAATACTAGTATACTACAGGTCGTATTCTAGGTCATGCGTGTTTTTGTACTTTAAACATTGGACTTGTCCACTGAATATGTGAATAAGTTGATCCATGAACAGTATTTTACGGATTTAAACATACAACTTTGATATTTAGCATTTATTTTAAATACTGTATATGCACATAGTAAATTTTATATAGTGGTATGTTCATAAAATAAGTGTTAAGTATGTTCATAAAATAAGTGTTAAATAACAAAATCATAAAACTGTAAAATAATACACCCCTAAATATTGATGTGTAATGAAACTGGCTATGTTTATATACGCAATGTTTACGTGGACGACCTGTACCAAATAGTTTTGGTCAATTAAACTAAATACCAAAACATACTTATAATACTTAAAGGGAGTGACACGTTTTTTGTGTGAGTCAACCACATTATGCATTTAGTACATGTTTGAGTCTAGATGAGCAAAAACTACAGTATGTACAATTCTCGAGTTTAGTGCTAAACGATCGTAACTCAGTCTTTTCTTATATTGAGTTATGACCATTTTGCACTCAACCAGCATTCTTAAAACCATATTTAGAGATATCATATCATTAATATTGTGTTGATTAAGAGCAACATCACTGTATCATTATCTTAAATCATATCATACATTATAATTATACATTGTAGATTTAGTGGAAAACTGTTGTAACTCATTCACATCAAAAATGACTTTTTGTGATATAATTGGGTTTAACCATATACATTACATGCCCAGGATTATCAAAATCTACCTTCTACAAATCATGTCAATACAGATTTACTAGCCACCTTGCAGCTTAGTTGGTAGCACACAATTCTACCCATCAAGGGGTTTTATTATTACTATCATTATCATCATCACCATCATTATTATCAGCATCATTATTATCATTATTATTATTATCATTATTGTTGCTGTTTTTGTTTTTGTAGGTTTGATTCCTGGACTGGGTATAAAATTTAAATTTACCATGTGATGCAGTTACAATATGACTAAAAAAATTGCCAGAAAAATATGAAAATTTAGGTTACAACTGGTCAAACAGTTTTCCATTAACTTAAAGCTCTCAAAATATGGTGAGTGCAAAACTATATTATCCCTTTCTATCTTACTGTGTAAGTTATCATGTTGTACTACAAAACCATCCATAAGTATGATAATAGTATGGTATTGTTTTTATCTCAATTAGTCTAGCTGGAAGTAAATTTCCTTGTTTTATTTCAATTATCAATTCTAGACACTTAACAATTATCTTTATTTTAATTCCGGCAATTGAGTCTGTTTTTCTAGGTCATATTGGGGCTTTTAGTAACCTCAGTTATTTCTAACTGATATTTCTGTCTCTTTACTGTGATCTCTTACAGTACCTATTTACACTTTGGTTGAGCGGAACCTTGTAGATAAATTTCTTGCTCAAGGAAATTAGCATTGCCCCTAGTGGGACCTCCCAATCCCTAAGCATGTATCCAAGCACTAGACCACTACTCCTACCACTGACAGTCAACCAAGCCTAAATTCCATGTTAAGCCCCATGACCCCTCTTTACTGCCAGAACGGCCAACATCCTAAGCATCAGGTCCCAAATAATATGCAACTATAGAAACAACAGTACAAATTGAGTGTTGCCGGCAAGACTGAAGTAACTATGCTCTTTTAAAAGTGTAGTTACTACAGTCTGGCAGGCACCCCTCGAAATGCATGAACAAGACTCAGTTTCTTCAACTCAACTAATACTAAAGTACATGGCCATTTATATGTACATATTTCAAAGGGTTACAATCATTAAACTAAACAATACAATATTTTGTCTCTTTAAAAGTACAAAGTTACTCAACTAAGTTTTTGATATTATAAGTACATTAGCTCAATCCTATCTTCACCCCACATCAAAGTTAGACCTCAAGTGTATCATAACTAGAAGGTAACTTTGATATTGGACAAAGGAAATGAAAAAAGTGAATTAATGAAGAGTGAGTGGTAAAAGGGAAACATGATAATTTAGTTGTATTTTCAGCAACTTTCAGCATTTTTTATTTCAATCGTGGCATTAATCACATCAAACTGGGTTACAGTAACAGCAGGCCTACAATGTACTGTTATATTTATAAACTGTATTGAAGCATACATTTACTCTGCTGAATTAGATACTAGATACATGTAACCTGAACTGAGATTCGAACCAATGACCTCTCGATTTCTAAATGGACACTCTACCACATCACCAAGCTAGCTTGAAGGCAAGGGAGTACACGTGCCATATTATACATCTGCTACGTAAACTTGATATTTGTTCAACAGACAAAACAAGCAAAAAATTAAATCAACTTTAGTAATGTACCTTTAAAATTTTCTAGTAGTGTAACAAGTTGAGGTCTACAATAGGCTTACGGTAGTATAATTATTAACAGAAAAAAATATAACTACCATGTTAAAATCTACCCCTATACTAAAGGATGGTAGGATATCTCTAGCCGAGATCTAGATATAAACTACTGGTATGACAATTAACATATTTAATAGGATATCCGTACATTGTAATTATACCCCGAGTAAAATCCTCGATAATTTTCTTAAAGTTCAAAATTCGCATTAATACGGGTATGGGTAGTAAGTATTGAAATTGTAATATTATTCTATGAACGGTTGATATCATTTTAACACCTCCTGTATGTGATAAAGCATATTAAGGAAATTGTCATACATGTTAAATTTTTGTAGTTTCTGACTAGTTTGAAACTAGAAACTGGTCAGTCAGCTTTTTTGACATAGGGGTGAAATTTGCCTGAATTCAGATTTTGATCTTTTGAGTGAAGGATACACTAACTGATATGAAATAAAGGTACAGCTTGTCAGTAAAACATTCTTATCTGATGTCTACCAGATTTCACATTTTTTCAATCATTCTTACTTTTATACAAGTGATCTACAGTTTTCAATAAAAATGGTAAAGGGAAGTAAATCTTTCTTGACTAATTAAGCAATGATAAAACCCTAGCTACTTAAATTTTGAAATTCCAAAAATTTCCAGAGAAATGCAACTCCAGTTAATATTATGACAGTCATGCCTCAACAAATATATGGAGAATTAAGAATCAAATGTTGGAGCACAGGACTGGTATACCAAATGGTTTGTTACATTACTAAGTCACTAATTGTTGAATAGGCAACTTGCTTTGAATTTGATGTTGAATGAAAGATTTGGTTGGGTTGTTTTTTAACTTTCACTCTTCATAATCCTTTATCAATGAAAGGTTTTCATGTCAGTGACTCCAACCACTTGACCACAGAGGAAAGTGGGAAAGTGCCAAAGAAAGAAGGAATAAATATTATAACCTAGGCTCTCTGTCCACATTAAACTCAGAAAATGCTAAAATACCCAGTAAACTTTCTGTAAATAATGGTTATTTGCTAATGAAGAAAGCCTAATTCAAGACATAGAGCCAATAATGAAAGTCAGTTTCAAAGATAGGATTACAAGAACTAGCAGGTGTGACCATAAAATAACAGTGAGGAAATAAACACTATAAAAACATGTGGTAGGTTTTGTATATGCCAATTTCTCCAGCGTAATTAAACTTTCCTGGAATTCTGATGGATCACATGTAATAGAATGTATCAAAAATATGGCAACACCTCTTTACACAAGCTAGTAGTAGGACTATAATAAGCAGCCATGGCCTTCAAACCTGCAAACCCCATGCTTTGGACTGGTGAAAATTGATTTGAGGAAATGAAAATCACTTATTTTATACAAGCTAAGAGAAAATTTTTGCCACTTACTAAATAATATAATGAATTTGGCAAGTACTAGAGAAATTTAAGGCAATGACTGAATAAGTCACCCAATTAAAAATCAAAGTTGTATGCTAATAGAGTAAATCATTTTTATTAGATAAGAGGTTTGAATTTGATGTGGTTGTTGTTGAGATGAGTTCCTAATTGAGAGGTGACTGTCCTTTGGGTGCATTGATAAAATTAGAGTGGAATGCCATTGAGAAAGAGGTTGTTGCTGGGAGTTGGCTCACAGTCAGAGTTTTTTGTTATGAGGTCGGTCTGAAAGGTGACTTTCTTTCAAGTATTATAGGTGTTTTTTACAGATTTCAAAATAATTAATGAACTACATGGGCTACGAAGAGTATTTTGCCAAATGTAAACTGCTATGTTAACTTAACCAATGCCAAATTCAGAGTTTTTGTATCATGACCTCAGTATACTGACCTGTGTATACAAATATACTTAAGTTAATTCCATTAATATAAGGAGTTTTATATTTTTAAGTAAAATATACTTTTAAGCACTACAATAACTAAATGGAATATACTAACATGGATAAATTGACATTGTATGTTGAGTTAGAACTGGACTAGCCTAGATCAAATATAAGTAAATCCAACAAAGAAGAGTTTTTCATTTGGATATTAAATAAATACACAGATCATAAGTTCAATTCCTTAACAAAACCAAATATTAAAGTAAGATTGCAGTAAGATAACAATTGCAGTTTCAGCAAGCCTAATTGTTGGTTTTTGTACAAAACCGAACTTCATGTCTCTATCTGACTCCTATAAATGATCTACAATAAAAATAATCTGAGACTGTTGCTATGAACCAACTGACAAAGTTTGATGATAATTGGAGCAAATAACTGTGTCCTCTAGAGTGCTTGCAAAGTGTTGACTCAGAATACTGACTAGAAATGGAGCAGAGGGACTGTAATGTCACTAAATAAGCAGTCCCTCATGCAGCCTCACAGTAACCTCAAATACAAAGAGTAAATCCGAGTGAACATGGTAATTTACTCTAATGTACACTAATTAACTAAGCTTCAACAAAATGCTAGAACATATCTGAATAATTAAGTTAATTAATGTATTCTATCACCTACTATAAGTATAGTTATCAACAAAAATGTTGACCAATAATACCATCATTAAGGTCAATTAGCACCACTAGTGTATTCATGGAGACCTTTAGAAGAATAGCTCTATGGATTTAATGCAGTCTCATAATTTATTCCACATTTAACAGAAGGTTAAAATTTTGCCCAGAATAACATTGAGTTAACAATTAGCATAAAAGTGGCATAAACATTGATATTTTACTATTATGATTTATTCAAAATCACAAAATTGGATTTTCCAATAATTTTAGAAGCCTTCTTTCTTAGAGTTCCAGAGATCAGTCTTCGAAATAGGCATAAACTTGGACCTGGGACATCCCCAAAAAGCAGGGATTTTACCAGGCGTTTGCTGGTCTGGAAGTCAAATTCCTGCAATTCTCCAAATTGGGGGTGTCACAGATACAATTGACTAGAGTATAATTGAACATGTTTTTACCAAACTTTCATCAATAGAACCATGTACTGTTCACATTAGTCAGTAAGTGGACAATAATAACTGAAACCAACCAAAAGTTTTCTAATCAAAACAAAACCATACAAATGTTTATAATCAAAGATAATATCAATCTAAAATACTAAACTAAAAACTGAAAACAAACTAAACAGTAGTAATTTATGAGAGAAAAAATAGCATATAAAATGTGTCATAAATCAAATATATCCATCCATTTTATGGTAGTTATTCACTACAAACATGTTATCATAAAATAATAAACCTTTCAACATAACATTGTATGATATAAGACCATATAACTAAACTGTTGGTGCAGTAAATTACATGAAAAACCTAAGGCAGTAGCATAGTTGTAAGTACCAAATTTTCTCCTGAATTTCACAATTTTACATAGAAAAAGTACCCTTTCTCTGGTCAATACAATCCCGAATTACAGGACCAATCCTAACACACATGTAAAAGACAGAGCAGAGCCAGAAATTTCATTGTTTTAGGACATTTTACCTAGGAAAAGTACTTTTCCCAGGGTCCCATAAAATCCTGAATCTCAGGTCCAATCCTAAAACTTTTACTCACATAATAGACAGAGCAGAACTTGCAGGGCTTTTAAAAATTGGATGTAGTTGTCAAGAAGTGACAGTTGTGTAGGGTGGGTTGAGTTTTCATTGGAATAAACACAATCGTCATAACCCACCAGCCTAATTAGAGAAATTAGTAACAATTTATTTCATATAGGCAGGCTAGTTCATTATTGTTACCCTGTAATACCCTGTAAAAATTCAACGGTCCATACTGAGATTCGAACCCATGACAAGGGAGTACAAAAGCAGTATTATTACTCTGATATATTATAATACCCTTTACTAAGTGTCTTCAAGTTCAGAACAACACAATAAACTAACTTAAGTCCAGTACTTTAGTAATAATAATAACAAACTCCGGGAAACTGTTGTTTTTTTAGGTCAAACCACAAATCAAGTGGTGTTATTACAAGACAATAGAAGTGTCCTACAGTGTATACAATGATAATAATATGTCATAAACTTCCTGTCTATACTTGGCAACATTATGATTACAATGATGATTGGCATAGATATTATAACAACAGGATATTACTCTGACTCTGGTTCCTGGGTATTGTTACAATACTTATTATGAGTACTTTAAGCTAGTACACAAATATAATAAGCCACTCGGCTAGCTCAGTTGGTAGTATGCAAGTCTACTGATCGAGGGGTCGTAAGTTGGATTCCCGGGCGGGGCATACTTTCCTGAAGCTTGGTCATGAAATTATTTCTATGGCCATTCTCCCTCCTACCAATGATTCTTAATTATGTAGGGCAGTTGTCAGTCATTGACGAAAGTATGCTCTTAGTGGTTGGTTTACAGCTAAATCCAGAGATTTAGCCTTTCCAGGAACTGTGAGTAGTTTGACTGACAGATCAATACTCATTACATCATAAAGCCCAACCCTTTGGTGTTGCGCTCAATGACAGACTTGAAAAAAGAAGCTATCCTGTTGCGCAAGGCAACCACTTTCTAGTCCCCACAACCTCACTGTTTCCTTGAATAAGAAACTTTATCCTACTAGCTCAGTATTGGGGAACCAAGACACAGACTTGACATTGATTAAACAAGTTGTAAGAAATTGTTTCATAAATGAGGTGAAATACAAGAATATAAAATAAACACTCTTAGCCTCATTGATTATTACGACTTTAAGTGACATCCTTATTGTATTTTGTATTACCAAAGGGGTTTATATAATTATGAATGTCTAGTGGATTATGACACTATAACTTTTTCTATTGGCTTTAAATGTCTTCAGAGGATAGTCAGTATCTGCTGTGATTGGCTTAAAATCCAACATCCTGGTCATACCATAAACAAGTCAACAAAAATTGCTGCAGTAATAGTAACAAAACGCAGTTTGTAACAAATCTTAAATTTATCAAAGGGAGGTAATCAGGGTCTTACTAAAATTAAAAATTCAGCAAAGGGAGGTAATAAAGTTTAAAATCTCAAAAGGTGTGATAAGGGAGAGAACTCTGAGTAGACAGAATGACTAAAAATGAGTGATTAAGACCACAAGAGTGCATAAGTCCAAAATGCACAAATTAACACATGTAACACTTACATTACTTCCTACCTATCAAGGAAAATGTAGAAATGTGTATAACTTAATGATAAATGTTACTTCTACCACTAATTAAGGCCATTAATTAAGTGACACTGAAATGAAAGATATAATTGATAACACATAAAATTGCAGGGTTAATTAAACTATTTACGTATATAGAAACATGCTTAAGATCAAAAGATCAATCATGTAATACCGTCACCTATAAATAGGTATACATGGTATGTGCTACAAATGTTGACATTTTGACTTGAAAAAATGTGATTGACCGATTAGAGAAATCAACCAAGTCAAAGTAAATATGGCTTATAGGGCAATGTAACATGATATTCAGCAAGAGTTTAATGACTTAATGATATTTTAGAACAAGCATTTGTCATATCAATGTCTTAAGATTAGAGTGTTAATTGATATAAACATTCTAACAGAAATAGTAGCATTTAGCATTCAGTAGATGGCTTTTTATCAATTGAAATTTTAGTCAGTACTTTCATGTTTAGAAAATTTCAAATGTTGACTCAATGAAAGATAAATTCACATACCAATTAAGTTTTCAATTACATAATTAAACCTACTTCTACTACAAAAGACAAGGTCATTGGCCAAACTTACTGTGATTGGAATTTTCCTTCCCACCTCCATTCACTCACCCACTAAAGAACTTAGTTTTCAGCTTGATTTTACCTAAGCACTAGCCCCAATTACTTAGGATTTAATACAAAAAGAGAAAGATTGCAATTATCCTCCTTTTTAAATGAATAAAAAGTGCCCCATAAGCTTCAGTACCAAGGTATTAATAGTTATATAGTAAAGAGCAAAATTATCAAGCATTCCAACTACATTAATCTGTAACTTTCACTAGCTTAAATCAACTTGAATAGTCCTGGGCTTCAGTGGAATAAGGCAATGACTGAAAGTATCCACAACTTCTGTTATAAGAACCAAGCAGATATAAACACCAGATAAAATTCATTATAAATTATGTTGTTTACAAAATACCAAGATACAAATCAACCATATAAATTATTATATAAAATTTACAAATCTCAAACATAAGAATCATTCTTTATTATTACAGAACATTGACTGAGTGCCAAATATTTCAGAGTATTTCCTTGAAGAAACAACAAAATGATAACAAAAACTGCACAGAACTCTTCATTTCTTGTAATACTATATCTTAATTGGTATTTTGATTGGTTATAATTCTTCAGGTAGAATTCTCAAAATTATAATTCTCTTCGTTCTTCTCTTCGCACTAAATGGTGCACCATGGTCATATTCTATGTTTTAATTTGACATTGTTAGAAAAGCTAGACTTTCTAAATTCAGCATGACTATTGAGACAAACACCATTATGTGACAGAAAATAATTAATGTATGGTGCATTGCTCTGCAATTTTGAAAATTTCTCCGTCACATCACAGAGGTCCGTGTACATAATCACAAATCCTGGCCAGACCTATATCAACATGTACAAAGCACAAATCTTTTGCGATTGGCATAAAAGAGAAGAATTAATTTTGTCCACAGCAAAGTAATCAAGCATCCCCAGGGTCTTCAAGTTCAACCAAAACCAGTTAAAACACCAACAATAAGTTAAAACAAGAAATGTAATGTGGAAACCACATGAAAGCCGGATTTAAAAACTTTAATGCAAAAAGTAGTACAAAGGGAAATAATCCATAATAAAGACAAGTAGAGTTGTGATTACTTTCTAATTCTGTTCATCACATGGTATGTTATAATTGTAAGAAGTTTCATAAAGATCTGACAATAAATGGCAGAGATATATGCTAAATTGAAAACTTTTAACACAATTGTTAACGACACTGGACCCCCGCCTGCCCTCCCGCCCGCCGTGTTTCGCCAAACTATAAGCCGAATTTTTTCGTTGAAAAATCCGGCTAAAAAATGCAGACTTCTTCTAAATGGTCAAGAGTGAATCATAATCCCAAAACATAGAAATTTCCTGTACCTGAGACTGGCTTCCATCAACATTCCCTCACTCTTCAAAAAGAAGGAGAGGAAATCTATTTCATATGTTACCATAAGACAAATTTTGTTTATAATATATTAGTAAGCAGCCAGGTTGTTTCCTATGTATAATATACAGTTTATATTAAACTCCTCAGATAGACTATTTCATATTTCCCTGGATAAACAAGATTGCAGATGTTTATAATGCATATTTTTATAATCATTTTTGACCCAAATACTTTCTATGAAAATTGATAAGTTTAGGAATTTTTAGGAGGGATGTTGAAAATTGTTTTTTAGAAGATGGGTAAATATGACTGGTTAACATTGAATGGTAGATTTTTTTATATAACTAACTAATCCAAACATTATTATAATAGTAATAAAGTTTCATCGTCATCATCATCATTTTCATCATCATCAGTTTGATAAACCTCCACAAGTAAAAAAACTAAACATTGACATTGGTCTCCATAACAGCTAGCTGGCTCACAGTAAACATGCCAACACTCAACATCCAAAAACCTTTTTAAGGCCTCGACAATAACTTAAAGTAGATTGCTCATTTTACTAGCCCCAACCAAATGTTTACTAGCCTCAAACAAATGGTACATAAAATAAAATTTGAGGATAATAAATATACGTTGATTGTCTAATTGGAAGACTTGTGGCAAAACTTGTGGCTCTGAACCTCAAGTTAGGTCGTCATGTACATTTGGACGACTGTTAATGCCAAGCACAGCTTTTGTTGGAATTCATGAATTTGCCAAGACATCATGTGATATTTAGCTGAGATAACTTCAGAACAAAAACATGTGCAAGACAAATTAACAATAAATACCCACAATAGATCTGACAGATGTTCCATTTATATGCTATATAATTATTTACTCATGTCTGAGAGCCAGGAGAACCTTTCAAGCCTAGTTAATGGTATAATATTGAATCTTAAATTCTTTATGTCAGGTTATACTATAGTAACATTTTAACTTATGGTTACCTTTGCTGGAGTTGGATTGGTAATCATTAGATGGCCAGCTACATGTTAATACGAATACCATTTTTTAAAAAACCTACCCCATTGTTTCCTTGAGCATGATACGTTGTCCTACCAGCAAAGTACTTGGGAACAGGAGAGCAGACTTGAAAGCAACTAATCTAAGTCATAAAAACCATGTTACATAATGGAGCTAAGTTATAATGGATAATTAGTTAGCATAAACTTTCCATTGACCACAATTTTTGGCAAAATAAAAACACAATTACCAAGCAAGACAACAAAATACTGTTTTTTTCTAAACACAATTTTATGGCAAGAGGAATCACATCTAACCAACCACACATAAGTACTTCCAGAATCAATTATAAAAGATCAAAGGGTTTAAACTTAGGAGGTCTACATGGAAGTCATCATTCTAAATATACATTTTAGCCAAATGGATTCTATATGTCTTAAGAAACACATACAAATTCACCACACCTATTTATGTACAAACTAGTGTGTGTAGTACACAACGTGCAGAATTTGCCAAAAAATGTTTCTTGTAAATACAGTATCCTCAAAAAATTCTTGGACTAATGAAATTTTTAAGAAAAACTGATTTACATACTGCAAGAACATTTACTATAAGTAAACTTACTTAGGTGTAACATGGTTCGAACGGATTTTGAAAACCAGAATTCCATGAATTTTCCATGATTCCTCTCAATTTTCCATGACTGATACAACAGAAACACATACAGAACCCAAAACAAGTACAACTATATTTTTGATCACTCACATTTCTTCTTTATACTGCAGCCATTGATTATCATTGTTTGTAAAATTCTCATTTTCGTACCCAAGAGTAATTCGTACCCAAGCGTGATTTGTACCCAACAATTAAAGTTGCAATTGTTTGAATTTATGAAATCTGCTCAGATGACTTTTAGCTGATTTTTCATGGGGAAATTTGATCGTGTCATCCAAAAAACAAGATTTTGTCCAAGGACTTTCACAAGGCACTGTATATAAAATCTGAGATAAATTGTTTTGATAAAAATGTTTTGTGTGAAAAGATAAAATGATAGAAACCAGCAACACTGTGAAATAATGAAACAGACACCAACCTCCTGTAGAAACAATTATTTTTTCATACTATTAAAAAATCTCAACTATACAATAAAAGTAAAAATAGATCACAAGTGGGGGGGGGGCTGGAAACAACATGACCTGTTGTAGAGGACTGTTATCCCCCCCTCTTCCCCCTAGGCTGTATAGCTCTAGCAAAAACAATATAAGGAAATCTCATTCAATGTAAGTTATGATAATAGAAATATTAGAAGTCCTCCCTTGTTAAATGGTCACCTTCCAGTTCAAGCATAGTTCATGAATCATTCATTTTTGGCTCATGAAAGTTCATGAACAGGTCATTGGATGTTCATATAGATAAAATGGCACACATTCATCAAAAGTTGGTACGAATTTTGTTAATGAACTGTCTCCTGTTCTTAAACAGTTCATGAAACATTATGGTTCATGAGTAACTCAAGTTAGTTCATGAACTAATTAAGAATCAGACTCTTCTTGATAAGTTCATAAACAGGTTTTAAGAACTGTTCATGAATTCAAATTCATGAACTTTAAATAACTGTTTGTGTACTGATCATGAACTGTTTATAAATGGCTTGAATACTTCATGATTTTACGAACATTCACAATTCACTGGAAGAGGGGGGAGTGAAATCACCATGACCTGTTTTATTGTGTTGCAGTTCAAGTACTTCACAAAAAGAATAAAGAAGGATCTCCAACTGAGGTATTTAAGATAATCATTTCTAGATAATCAGAGTGTACCAAGAACACTGAATTCTATAGAGAAGTTTTGTATACTCCAAATCTCTTTCAAAAAGATTCCATAGCAAGGATAGCAAGCTTTTTATTCCTTGTACAAGTTGTTCAGGGTAAGTTAGACATTAAGTCTAAACTCACAGAATGACAAGATACTCAGATTGCGGGCTTAGCGCGAAATGGTTCTAACTCATTCTTTTTTATATTGCGTTACAATCGTTTTGCACTAAGCCTGCAAGATATGTCTCAGGCTGCACCATTCCGTGTAATACTTTAGGGCCAAGTAGAAGAAATGTTCAAGATCAAAGAACACCAAATCAAAATGACCATTTATGTTAAGAAATTCTGCACTATTATAATCAGTGCTTGTTAGGTAGTCTATGAAATTCAATTTCCTATTTAGTTCATAAACTTATAATCCAACTATAAAGTATTAGCTTGGTATGTAATTTACTAGGGATTTGAATATCATCAAAAATTCTAACATTGGTATCTCCATTTAATAAGGCTATTGAACACTACCTTAAATGTGAAGCTTGGCCTCCAATAATAAGCAGCATGTTCAGTGACTTTTTTTAGAGTGGGTATTGTACCCACCAATGTTGAAAAATGTGGGTATGAGGGAAAAAAAGTGGGTACACAGTTTAAATAGTTTTATTTTGACATAAGTGCAAGACGATTTCTCCCCTATTCTTTGACGAGACGATCTGTCCCTAGTCACAATTGTCTTTAGATGATTCGTCCCAAAAATGAACATAGTTTCGGCAAATGCAGGTCATCTATTACTTTACCCCATATTAGTTTATGATAAACAGCCCAGATGAACACAATATCATCGAATGGCGAGTGAAAATCGTGTAATGTAGCCTCCTTTATTATTACTTTTTGTAAGTGAATCTGGTGCTCGCGCTCGTGTGCAATACTAGTCGACAACAAATCATTAAGATTACGTGCTACTTCATCGTTAGTTCGCAAATCTGATCATATCATTAAAGTTTAAATTAACGCCTTTTTAATTCGGTAATGCAATCAGTTAAATTCCTTTGTTTAGACATAATTATTGGTACGAATCATCGCGTCGTCAACGCTCTCTAGCAGAAAACTATCGACAACATGATTCTTTATTAGCGACGAAAACAAAAACAATCCGCTTAGCGTTGCTGACGTCATTTCGGTAAAGGCTAAATGCCAGTAAAAACGTAATAAGCTTAACAGAGTTACCGTTCGTTACATTATGATATATTTCGGTCCGCGTATTCGTACCCGGTTGGGTCTGAATATTCGCGTGAATTTTACTTTTTGGGCGTGAAATACGCGGATTTTCGCGTGAATGAACATGCTGATAAGCAAGCAGAAAAATATTTTAAGAAATACAAGAATGGCCACTATTAATTAAGCAATTAAATATTACCTAAAACCCAAAGATAGGCCTGGCCTCTTAATTAACTGGTTAACTGAATGTTATTTAAAACCCAATGAAGGGCCTCAAGTAATTTGTTAATTAAATGCTATATAAAATCTTAAGTGAGGCCTAATAACAGTAAGTGAATTGAAAGAATATCATCTAAAGTGCAAAGAAGGGCCTCTATTAATTAGGTAATTGGATATCATGTAATGTTATGTATATAAACAACAGCCAGGTCTGATAATAAATTCTTGGTGTAATATAATACTAATAAATCATTCAATTTGATATGTTAGACTGATAGGTATATTACATTATGTTAGATCAAGTTTGGATCAAACCTTTGTAATATGATACATTCATTTCCCTAGCAAGGGCTGATCTTAAATTGATGTCAAAATGGTCCAAACCATTATAAAGGGGATGGAGGGTCAACCTTTGAGCATTTCCAATAAAAGGAAGGAGGGGGTCCAAGATGCAAAACATTATATTATCATTAATACAATTCTTTTTAAATTCTATTTCTGAATTTTTATTCATTGACCCCTTTTCAATGGAAGTCAGTGCTAGTTATAGACAAGGGTCCAGAAAAGCTAGGTAAGGAGCACTTGCCATTGAAAATGACCTAAATAGTGTTGACACAGCGTTAAATCCAGAATAAAACAAGAAATGTAATGTGGAAACCACATTAAAGCCAGATTTTTATCCAGATCTGACCATAAATGACAAAGATATCCAACATATTAAAAACTTTAACGCAAAAATTACAAAGGGATATGATCCATAATAAAGCCAGGTAGAGTTGTGGTTATAACTTTCTATTTCATCTCATGGTATGTTATCATTGTATGAAGTTCCATAAAGATCTTAGAATAAATGGCAGAAAAATATGTTAAAGAAAACCTTTAACGCAATTGTTAACGACACAAGACGCCCATCGGCCTACCCGGGTTAGGCCAAACAATAAGCCCAATTTTTTGTTGAAATATTCAACCAAAAAACAAAATGGGCTTGCTAATTGCAAGTCACGCTTTCAAAATGCCAAGAGGGTCTAATTCATCCTGACTACTCCGCCCATTGTTTGGACCAGCCATCACCTAGTAATCTAATATGTTGATATTGAAACCTTGTATCATCAAGATATGAAACAATGTCTATGAAGTTTCAATGATTAAGAAGAAATCAAGTCACTTCAAAGATATAAGAGCAGAAGAGAGTTTCCCCTATGATGAGTCAGAAAAATTTGTACATTACTGAGTGAATAACATAATTATACCAGTACAAGTTTAAGAGACATGTAATATTCTTTGGGGAGAGGGGTAACTCTGTGCAACACAATTTAAGGTCATTTTACAGCACTCAGGGCACATAACCTAGCTTTTCCTGGAGCCTTGTCTATAACTTAAGTACTGGCAACAATGCCTTATTGATGGAGGAAAACTGATATTGAATAATTTAAAATTTTCATTGAAGCATATGACCTCTTTGAACTGGATTCAGACCTCAATGCCTTTGAGAAAACTGAATTCACATCGAGGAGTGCTACTAACTGTGCTACCCACCCAGGTTACTTCAAACATGTAAAAGAGAAGAAAGTTTTCCTATCTAATGAGTCAGGATTACTTTGTACATTACAAAGTGAATAACATACACACTTACAAAGACATTAGACTGCACTGTGCACACCTGATACAAAAATCTGATATACAATCTCAAAATACTTTCTCTAATGTTGTTACAAAATACACAAAATCTGTCTTCTTGCAATTACAGATCACAAGACTAAAAAATCCACCTGTCCCTCTTTGAGCTTCGTTTATAAAACCAATTAAATCCTAATTATGCAGATGCACATTTAATGCATACAATACTGATATAGCCCTAGCTGCCATCAACTGCTTCGAACAACAAGAGTTTGATCAGGTGATTCAAGTTTGATTTTTGCATTGTCACTACATCGTGGGCTTATCGCAAAGCGGTTGTAACTCAGTTATTTTTTATAAATTGAGTTAGAACCATTTTGTGATAAGCCCGCGGAATGTCATACACCGTACCATGAAAATTTGAAAAAAAAATTATTACAGTCAGGCCTTTTTTCCTTATATAACAGGGGCCATTTACAGGCGCCTTCCTCTCTTGAAATTTCTTTAAAGCCATGCAGTTTTCCCCAAATTTGGAGTTTACCTTTGATTTTTTGTTCCCCTATCTATGAAATTGCGATGAAATTTCCCCAAATTGTCTATATAAAAAAGGACCAGGCCCTTTCCCAAAAAACCCTGAAAAAAGCCCTGACAGTTAAGTTCCACTATTAAGACCTTCAAAATCTATGGTCTCAATTGCAGAAAGGTGGTAATATAGGGACCTTTTTCTTTTCAAATTAAGCATTTGAGACTCAAAAATCTTCAAAAATCACATGATTTGCAATTACCAAGGTGGCCTTTATAGTAGATCTCTACTGAATAGAATATATAAGTAGAATGTCCCAAATAGGCCAAAGAGTGGCTCAATTAAGAAGTAAGTAATACAGAATTTGGAACATTAATAAAAACTAATACAGAGAGAGAGATTCATTATATCCTGACATAGTAATATGACAATAAAATTCATCCAAAGAAAAAAAGTAATCATAATAAGTCTGCAGTTAGTTTCAGCCTACAAGGTCATAAAAAAGACAATCAATGAAGTGTATCTATAGAATAATTCTCTGATATGTTAGACTGAGTTACACTTTTGTCCAATTTTCCATAAGAATGGTGCATATATGATCAACCATGACTAGGAATCAACCCTGAATGCCAGGACAGTGTATTATCAACTATCTTACGATAATATTACAATACAAAATAGAAGGATTTGCGTCTAAAATTGGTCGTAAGACGCTTGATAATATGGCCCCTGATTCATTGAGAAGCAGGCTTTGCCTTATCACTATATGACATTGGCTATTATACGTCTTCAGGGCTCAGCATTAAAGGTCCCCTATTGCCCCTTGTGGCCCTATATTTTGGTTTGGGCATCTAGTTACAGTTCATAAAAATTTTGGGCATGTGAAATATATAGCAGATTGTCCAACCAGGCATCCTACTGAAACAATTTCCCGTTGAGCCCTGTTCTTAGAAACTAATACAAAGAGAAAAACTGGACCATCAAGATTTGTCTTAATTCTATCTGTCCTATAGATACAAAAAACAACAGTTGAGTTTAGGTAAGTTTTCCCTTAAACCTTACTCCAATCCAATAAATTTTCTATTACATACTTGAATCCAAACATTGAAGAAAATAAGTACCACATGCCAGCAAAAACAATAAACAACAGTAATTATGGGTAAAAACTTAGAATGAAACAAGTAGATTGAGTTAACAAAGCCTATCTTTGTTGTACATGGGTGTACTAGAAAACTGAAACAATGTGTTGTTGTATGACTCAGGTCTAGCCACTTCATTTGTTCACATCAGATTATATCAACATTTCAAGTGAGCCACAACTTTCTAACAATGTAAATACAAGCCAAACAGCTTGTTTCTGTCATTTATAGAAATTATGATGTTTCTGATATATGAGTTTCTACAAATTAAGTTTTTGAGGAATTATTGAAGCCCAAGGCCATGGGGTTTCACATAAACAAGATAGGCATAAAAATACATAATTTGATCTTTACAAACAGGGCTATCAAAGGGCTATCAAAATCAATCGTCTGTAATGTCCTTATTGGCCCTTGAAGGCAAGTACTGACAAGTGGAATTTTCAATAATTTTAGTCTATAATTATGTTCATAGGGACAAGTAACTTTTACCAGTTGGCAAGACGGACAAGTAAACAATTATTATCATGAGATTTCCCCGGCCCTGACCAAGAAGCAATAACCTACTTCAAAGCCTAGAATTCTTAGTTTCAATCATACACAATAACTTTTTACACAAACAAGAATGGCATAGACAACATAACCACAGAGATTCCCTCAAGCTATCAATATGGCTGAACATTTTATACATACTGACAGACACAAACTCAATAAGCCATTTAGTACAATGTTCACTTATGAGAAATGTAATGTTATGTATGGAGCTTTACTTGACACCTCATTTCAAATGTTCAGTCATATCCATGAGTAAAAGTTTGAAATGTAATATTTGGTGCTTTACACCACATTTCAAAATTTATTTGAACAGTCTGACACATGGGTAAAAGTTCAAAATTTCCAAAATCCTGAAATCCTTGATTTTCATGATTTTAACAGCTTTTTACAAATGAAAAGAACCATTTCTCAGTACCAAAAAACTTGGAACTTCAGGAAAATTCCTGAAGACTTTTACCCATGACAGAGTCATATTGCATTAGTAAGTCCACAGTTCCTTGGTAGACCAAGATCGCTGGATCCTATCTTTTAACCTGGAATTAAGCACATACTCTTGCCAGAGGCCGACAATCTGCCCAAACTTGATACTGAGGTAGACAGAAGAATAGCACATAGGTCCTGCCAAAGAATCAACCTATGATCCCTAGACTTGTTGTTTGATAGGCTACCGACTGAAAAGACTATCTGGAATTCAAATATTCGGGTTTTCCCTCGCTGTACAAACAAACTTTCACCATCACAATGATAATGTGCACAAATATGTAAAATGTATCTGGTCCTGTAAGACTTGGTTTGGTCCAGTAAACATTTTGGACTTCACAGGACCTACTGTCCAGTAATAGAAAATCGAGTTTCACACCGACTGTGATCATATAGGAAGGTTTCACAATGGTGACTTCAGTATCAATATTTCCATTCCATAAACTATAAGTCAGAAATGTTACACCATAAAAACATACATTGAACCCTTCAACTTAAGATAATAAAACAATCTAGATTTCTCAGAATAAACAATGGATTGGACATAATGGAAATAAAACAATCAATTTGATTCAAGTATATAATTGGAATTTAAGAGTAAAATTAAAAGTTACAGTACTATGAGGACGCTTAGGATATTAGATTTTTACATGATTTTGTGATTTGTCAACATGTTTTGTCAGAAAAAATCAACTTATTTTGCATTACCTTAAATGGTAAGGTGTGACCTGCCTGCCTCAACCATGAATTTATTCCATATATGAAGTCCAGAGAACTTAGCTTCTTAACAAAAACCAGTAAGATCACTAGCTTAAGTATACAACATCATGAATTTGTAATATGGAAAGCATTTGACATTAAACACAAGGCAAAATGGAAGTTCATGTGGCCATAGTTGACAATACCGAGGCAAAAAGAAAGGTCATATGACTACAGGTTTCCCTGGTAGAAAACAGGTCACTAATATTTTTATGTTCAATCTATAACAACATTTAGAGTATAAAACACAAAACATTCATCGACTTGTAATATAGGCCTACTCAAACAACCCACCACAATGACAACCAATTAGTGATTATTGTAGAACACAAAAGGACAGGGAGGCAGAAAAAAGGGGGCAGGGCTCATCAGAGGGTTAATGTTTCAAAGTTAGTTCTTACTTCTGGTTTAAGAGAAGCAAAAAAGAACAGGGAGGAGTGTAAAAGGGTAAGATGCAACGCCCTGAAATTCTGCTTTAGAAAAGTCAATACAAAAAATAAAATCATAAATTTGACATATTATATAATGAATCTAAACTTACAGCAGCCTGTCTCTCAGCCTCCTTGTTGTCTATAACAGGAGATGGGTTTGGTAACGAAGGTTTTGGTGTTATAATCACATTGTTTACTCCATTTACAAACGTAGTCGGGGACTCTTCACGTTCTCCATTAGAGTGAGAATTTAGACTTGAAATTGATGATCCGGCCGATCTATTTATTTCTGATAATGGACTAGAACGATTCATATCAATTTTGGGTTTTTCCACTTCTTCGCGTCGAAAACTTGACTTCAGTAACCTTGTCCTTTCAGCAACAGATGGAGGCTTCTCTGGTAGTGGTGGGGCGGGGCCCCTAGATCCAACAGGCTGCGAAACTCCAGCACTTACATTATTATTCGGAGCCGCCATTTTTGTTTCAATTTATATCCAATTAACCGAAAAAATATCTGTTCACTATTTATTTCACCAACTCTTTAAAACAATCCAGACTTGCTGCTTTATCGCCAATCTGCACTTATACACTTTCACTAAATACTTAACACTACAGGAAACTAGCAGCATACACAACGGTGTATGAAGGATATGAATCAACCAGAAAACTTCAAGCTGAGTTTATAAACTTTACTGCCTGAGTGGTAGGGATAAAATAAATTTCCTTGTACATATAGTATATATACAGTGAGCATACACAATCAGTAAAACGGAAACTGGACAAATCCAAAAGTCCAAACGTCCACACTTCTTGGTACAAAAATCACTTACTAAACTAAATCACTTACTAAACTAAATCACTTACTATACTAATGAACGTATATACCTCAAGGGCACTAACCAAGTAAATAAGATATATAATTTGTTTATATATATGAGAAATTATTTTTCCAGTGTATACAAATACGAATCTGATACTCAACAGGCCTTGGTTCCAATCCTTCTACACTTTTCATGAATTCTATGATGCTTATCTCTCCATAATTTTTCTCTCTGATAAACTCACAACTCATACATTACTTTATTAACATCACATGTTTGCAGTTCATATTATAAGCAATAAAGAAAATCATACATTAAAGGGATAGTGCCAGAATTTTATGAAGAGTTTCTTACACAACAGAAAAGATTAGCACTGCAGCTTATTAAATCTAAACAACAAACTTGATTAGCTCTACAATTCATCACCCTACAAGCTTAGGTTAAGTTTTATTTAAAAAATTGTTCAAACATTCAACTTACTAAGTTCACTCTATCCTATTCATTGTGTAGCAAATCTAACCAAAAAGCAAAGAAAAATTCTTTAGATGAATTCAAGATTCTTAGCAAACATTCCAGTTGTACTTTAAACTCAAATTTCCAACAATTGTGCATTCATTTTTCACTTCATCGGCTCATTATCAACTGTAGAATAAACTTAACTTTAATACACTTTAATTACAAAAAACATGCTTCAAATTAGTCAATTTTCAATCTAAATTGATAAAAAACATTTTCTCTACTTTCTTTTAACATAAAAATTCAAACCATTAAGGTTACACTCATAGCCCATCAATATATATTTACTAAACACAGTCTTAATTCCAATCAATTCATTTTAGAAAAGTAATTTTCATTCACACCTCCAAAAATGCACTTGAAGAGTTCATTATCGACCATCTATATTACAGAATAGCCAGGTTAAGTTAACATAATATTATAATAAGTCAATTCCAACTTTAATCTTCAGACAAGTCTTGCAGAATCAATAAGGTACTAAAAATAACATATTGACACCATATTATGTACATTGCATAGTCTCCGTCAAGTTAAGGGTTCAAATATTAACTTCACAAGTTTAATTAAATAACATATTCAATAAACATCCGCAAACAATTAGTTTCAACAATAGCTTCAATATCATTAATTTAAAAATACACCTTGACTATTAAACAATCCACATTCAGACCGAAATTATCACTGCCAGTATAATATTGGTTGTTCACAATGAATAACTTCAATAAGAAAAGTACACAGAAAAAACGAAAAATCCAATATGGGTATTCCCCTTTAACAAAGAGTATTGAGTCAATGTTTCTTTAACCAGCTGCTTATTGCATCATTAACATGGAAACAAAGACATTTCAACAAGGACATAATCCAAATAACTCATATAACACACAAAAAACTAGCTGACAGGTAAACGTGCACGACAAACATGAAAACCCCTGACAAGCAAACAATATTTGACAATTACTTGAGATACAGTCTTGTCATGGGGAGAGTAACATGTGCTTTCTATTCTAATATTATCAGTGAATCATTTAATTGTTAACATATGTGAAAGACTCTGGCCCCTTTACAAACTCCCTTCTATACTCTATACAAAAAACCATTTTATCATATTATCAGAAAATCGTCCAATCAGTGATCAGCTATCAGAAGGGGGAGAGCTATAATTAACTTCTATTGAACATTGTTGAAGGGTTTTATTTCATCGACTAGTCACTTCATTTTCTAAATGAGTCATGGACTCTGAGCCAATGTCTACAATATGTCAGCTTGGCCTTGAATACAATCAGTTATGGATTTATGATTATTGCACATAATTGGAATAAAATGAGAAAATGTCTGGGTTTCACAGACGCTGATTATTTTTATGACATTTCTGTTGAATAGACACATATCAATGATCAATACAAATGGGTATAAATATTCAGTTATTGTAGTTTCCATCAGGAATGGTGATATGGCCAACCAATGCCAAGTGTCAAAATAGAAGTGTTTATGTTAAGCATCAATGAATCACAGATCATTAGCAAGGAAAACAAGTAAATATGTGAGCTAATGCTCACTAGTGATACCCCCGCAAAAATCTAAAAATATGCGACAAACAGGAAGTAGATGAGCAAGGAGCATGAAATCTCTTTACACCACATGGGACTATGGGATGAAGCAATATGCAAAGTATTAGGCTGCTGCATGGTATAGTTGCTGAGAAAACTGTGACGGAAATTTTGTAACGGACGGACGGACGCACACACGCACGCACGCACGGACAAGGGTAAAACAGTATACCCCCCTCTTCTTCGAAGCGGGGGTATAATAAGAGCTTGTCACATGGCCGACAGTTGAAGATTTTAAAAATTCTAAATTTCATAAATTCTGTAGATTTTACAGGAATAGATATTAAAGGTTGTCATTTTGCCCCTAACAACATATATTTGAGTAAGGGCAACTTGTTACTGCAAGTAAATTTGATTCGGGCAAATAAAGCAAAGCTGCTGGTGTCCAACTGGGCAATCTATGTTTATATGCAGTCAGGAATACACATTGGCATTAAAAGACATTCTAATTTTCATAAATCTTCAACCATGAAAATCCACACATTTTTTTCTATGTAAATAACAGCTCTATATGAGTTATGTGACCTATAACCTTTAACCATGAACTGACCTGTACTTCCTTTATTCTTCATAAGCAAACATCCCTATGGCAATAATGTGAATAAGAACTTCAAATAGGATGAAATGAAATTTAAAAATTAAGTAGAAATTAATGTACAAGTACAAAATGACACCAAATACAAAACTAGCATTGAGAATGATTATTGTGAATGAAACCTGACACAGACAGAAATCCCTACAAAATACATCCCACTATTGTTCAGGCACTGGCCATCTTGAGTTTGAAACCACTAGACTGTAGACACAAAATAATTGTCTTCAAAACCTCCAATTTCAAATTTAGAAGAAACAGTACAACCTTCAACAAGTTCTGTTTTCTTCTGTTGCTGTTCAGAGGTTGTTGTTCAGCAGAAGTTAAATTCAATTAAAACTATGTCTATAGGAACTATCAAAAGCTGTTGTTGTGCAGAGGATTTGTTCTGTAGAAGGCCACTCTGCAGGAGTTATACTGTAGTTTCTACATGGCGAGTGTCACATTTGTGATCTACTGGTGACCAGATTATTATTTTACCATCAGATTATTGATACAAGTCCATTTTGTAGCATATCAAGCAGTTTTATAAAACCCGAACTTTACTGAGTAAAGTCTAAAACTTAACAGAGCCCTTCAAAAGTAACTGGACAAATCCTGCTTTAAAGAAAAAAAAATTGACATTTACCTATGAATAGGGCTGCTGTGAATATCCAAGTACTCGGATATTCGCGATCACGACCAGAAAATCGAGTACGAATATTCATCACGTCCGAATCGTCGGATCGCGATCTATTTTGGAAAATATGAAAGAACATTTCGCGATCACGACCAGAAAATCGAGTACGAATATTCGTCACGCCCAAAATCGTCGGATCGCGATCTATTTTGGAAAAAATGAAAGAACATTTTCAGCTTAATTACCACTGAAAACAAGCCGCAATACTAATGAAAGCTTTAATTTATGTAGGGATTGTAATATCTTGTGTCAAAATTTAGATTGAAACACGTTTGAACAAAAATGTTATCACTAAAAATTCCCATAAAAGGTCTGGAAATAGAAATGTTAGGAGTCGAATTGCCACTAGCTCTACGATCCACAGCCCTACACACGAATAAGAAACAAAAAGTCATCTGAGCAAATCCAAAATTCAGCATTAATTAGTTTATCAGTACAATTTTATCATTTAAACTAGGCAAATGAATATATTCACTTGTAGAAAAATTACTGGCAGAATGCATGAGCAGAAACTGTTTTTCTCAATTCGACCAGAAACTTTTGGAGGACACTGTACTTTGTTTAAATGCCCAATGATATTAGAATACAATTCTAACAGACAGTAAAATAATGATATTAATCTAAACAATAACATCAGAATTTATTACAAACCATAGACAATAAGATATAAATTAATTACATTTTGGATGCCAGTAATTGCTATAATATTCAGGTATGGTATAGACTTTTTGCCAGAAAATTCAACATATGGCATAGGTTTTATATCATGTGCATAGATATTGTAACTTTCATTCATATGGTTAAGGTTTTTTATATTTTGTGCGTGTCTAATTATGATACATATTTCTGTCCATATGGCATAGGATTGCAAATTATGTGTACATAGCATAGGTTTTTGTACTTCTGAAGAGTTACACTCTAGTAATAGAGATTTCTTTATTTTTTATACGTATGGCATAGGTATTTTGGATTATTGTATAGTATGGTGTGGGTTTTTGTGTTAGTATTTGTCTGGATCTACAGACAACATTAAAAAATCAACATGTCAATCAACGTAAGGAGAAAACTGGAGTCACAATCAGGCAGAAATCTTGCAAGAATTTAACCCTTCAGCATGCCTGAATACTTCTAACAGCTGCAGAGTACAAGATAATTCCATCATTTTATCTCTCCTTACAGTTAGATCTGTACTTTAATACCAAATGCAATATTATTGATGTGGCTACCATAATGAAGATGATGATGATGATAATGGTGATGATAAAGATGTTGATAAATTTCAAATGTTTTTCAAATGTCCACTCTTAAAATTAGCTAAGTTCCCAGTTGGTCCTCTATACCTGTTAATGTTAATTAAGTACCCAAAGGTGGTTCCTATGAACAGGTTTGACTGTAAAATTAACCCATCACTGTTTAGACTGATATCAACATTCAAAGCCAATATGTACATGGTACAAGATCTAGTATTACACTAATGTAAAAATTTACTGTTAGTGTCAAGAAACAAAGACTGCAATCATTGTGATAAAATGTGATATCACTTGACACTAAGGAACCTTAATTAATTCAAAAAATTTAATACAAGAATATCCATGGGTCAGAGCAAAACTAGTTTAACTGCATGTAAATAAGAAGAATAAAGATTATTTCTACACTGACACAACAAGAATGAAATTTCTCTCCCTAGGATCTTTTTTAAGTACAGTACTGATTTACAAGCAATTTTAAATTTAAAAAATCACCTGACAGAAAAATCTATAATTTTTTAATACCATAATTTTCTTTAACAGAGTGGCACATGATCAGAGTAAGTAAGCATTTCTTTTATTGATGTTCCAACAAAATTTAACTTTTGTAGACTTCATTTCAACCAAATGTCAGATTTTTAATTCAAGATTGGGCGACCAAATAATGATAAATTCCAAATACTGGTTTTATTCTTCGACTCCAGTCCAGTCCACTCCATATTTAACTTTATGCCAATATTCTAGTCTTGTTATCATCATGCAACAAAAAAATTGTCCAATCTAAGCAATTAAGTATATAGAAACTGACTTTTGAAAGTATTAATCAGTTCATCAACAAAAACTGCCACTTCTGATAAGATAAAGCAATGGAAAAAATCTAAAAAATTGATGTTACCATTGACTAATTACATTTTAAAATGTCCAAGTACATACATAATAGATGCCCAATAAGTGATTAATAACATGTATTTCTCGGCCTAATGTAGCAAAATTAAACAATTTTGAAATCACTTTTTTCAGTAATTCAATTTGTTTTCATTTTTCTCTCATTTTCTAGATAATAGACAGCAATTACTGCAAGTGCCTGCAGGCTATGTTTCAAGCTCTAGTGCCGTGTGTCACACTTGGTTGATTTGAATTTTTTCACCATTAATCAGCAGTGTATTAGCAGTGGTCCAGTGATAGGACACAGGTTTAGCTTCAAGAGGTCCCAGATTCAAACCTATATGGGTTATAATTCAATGTAAAGTAAAGTTTGAAATGCAAAATCATTCACAAAATATTGAAAGAAGTGCTATATAAAGACACTATATAATTGGCCAATACATTGTATAGAACAGAAAGTTGACTAGACATTCCTTCTTGCAAAGTCTATATTCACAGACATACAAAATAGATAAAAGATTCTTCATTTTCAGAATGATAAGAGTATTAGGAATACAGAGCCATTCCACACAGCAATGGATATTTTTAGAAAGTGAAGAACAGCAAAAAGGTAAAGGGAGGTAATAAAGTTTGCACACTAATATCTATATTTAAGTAAGTTACAGGCTATCAACAGTTATCTCCCTTGCTAAACTTGATAAATTTAACCTGATGTGAGAGAGTAAGGAGTAAAAGTGAAGATTAAAAATATATTATTTTAATAATCATGTTTAAAACCTCATGGTATGTAAAAAGCAAAAATATTTCTTAACCAACAAAATATTTATCGCCGACTCTATGAATGTTCAAATTATGCAGAACGACAGCAAAACAAGAGTGAACTTGCGGTGCAAGGTTTTGCTGATCTGTTTTAGCATTTAAGTAAAGATTTTGAAGTTTCTTAAAGGTTTGGAAAAAAAGGGACATACAGAATGCAATCCTAATTTCTGTAGTATATTTTTGTTGTTTTTTTGTTTTAATTTGCTTTATTTTCCTTATTAGTGAAATACCATGAGATTTCAAAACCTGAAAAAGTAACTCACCAATATTTCTCACTAGAACTGAATATTCACTGTAAAATAATCAATGAGTTATTACACAAAATTAAAAATGTTCATAATTTAGTGAAATTTATAGGAATTCATAAAACCACAAGATTCCAAATTCATTCCCTGCACTTTTTAGCTTCTCCCTTTTCTGCGATAGATACTCTGAAACATCCACCCTATTAAGTACCCTGCCCCTTTTTATCCAACTCTCTGCCCTTTTTGAGTTCTAGAATAATCCCAACTTCATAACAAAATTTCCTCAAAGAGGAATATACATGTACTTATCACTAGTATTCCTTTTGCCTTTTTAAACATAATCTGCAGTAATAGTTAATACAATTAAAGCTTATCAAATGCATATTTCAGTACAATGTGAACACCTATACAAAATGCTAGAACAATAAATCAGGAAAGACAAATATTTTTCTAATTGTGTCAAACTGTTAAAAGATAAAAATGTCATACGAACAATGTCAACTTTTAAAATAACACAAATCCTTATCAGTCATTCAGTGCCTTAAATGATAAATATTTAAATATATTTGTAAATTTTAAATAGGAAATGCACAATATTCTAACAGCTTAATGAAGACAGTACATTCAATTATGCAATTGATGTTTAGTTTGGTTTATGTCATAGGTGGTCGGCATGGTTCCAATTCTAAATACAATACATGCATTATGCATAAATAAGTAGTATAACACCAAAAAATGGTAGGTTTTTAGCCTGGTTCAACTATTTCAATTAAGGTTCTGGAACTGTAATGGTGACCTTCCACAATTCTTATACTGATATTGTTTAATGAATCTATACTATTAAAGACATTGAATGCTGAAATTTTAAAGAAATTTACCGTTTGTAACTTAAGTTATGTGCATTTTTATAACGTGACCCTTGATTTTCAGAAAGACCGTAAATTGTGCTGGGACAAAAAGTGAAAGAACTTTTTTTTTCAAATTCTGCTGTTTTATTTCCAGGTTTTAATCCATTTTCTTGTTATACAGTCATGTAATGACAAATCAGAGCAACCAGGTTACACTTTGGACAAATACATATAACAAGAGCTCCGCTGGGCGGGGCATTATACGCCCGTGTGCAGTCCATGCTGTGTTCTATCTCATATAAAGTCCCTGTGACCTTGACCAATGACCCCGGGATCTCAGAATAGGTCCCATTCTTAACAGGAGGGCTATCCAAAGCAAAGATTTTGAGAACCTAGGTACAGCCATGGTTGATTTATCACCGACACAAAGTTTTCCCATACAAACTTCCAGTGACCTTGACCCTGGGGCCTCAGAACCAAAAGTTCTCGCCCTTGACCCAAAGAGTATTTATACATAAAATTTGGTGATATTAGGTAAAGTTGGTTGTTGGACAAGGTTTTTCCTCATGATTTTTCTTTTGACTTTAACCTTTAACACAGGGACCTAAAACCAAAGGGGCATATGCTTGACAAATGGGCTGATCCACATAAAATTTGGTTAACCTAGATACAATCATTGTTTAGTTATTGTCCGGACAAGAATTGTCCATATGATGCCCCTGTGACCTAGATCTTTGACCCAGTTTTGACCCAAAACCAATTGGGAACATCCTTAACACATGGGCTACCCTCACATAAAATTTGGTGAACTAAATTTATTTGACTTATTAAATATAGCATTATTTCCATGGTTTGCCATTTTGACTTTATTAACATATTGATTGAACATTTGAAGTCTCTGCTTGGTAATTTGATATCTTCTGGATGATGGTTTAAACTTGACCCAGGGGCCCCAAAATCAATAAGGAACATCCTTGACACATGGGCTACTCTCACATGAAATTTGGTGAACTTAAGTGCAGTCATTGTTGATTTACTACACGGACAATGTTTTTCAATATGATGCCCCTGTGACCTTGACCTTTGACCAAGGGGCCCTAAAACCAATAGGACATAACCATGACACATGGGCTACTCTCACAAAAAATTTAGTGAACCTAGGTACATTGGTTGTTCAGTTATTGTCTGGACAAGGTTTTTCCATATGATGCCTCTGTGACCTTGACCTTTGGGTCTGGGGCCCTAAAACCTATTGGGAACATCCTTCACACAAGGGCTACATTCACATAAAATTTTATGAACCTAGGTACAGTCGTTGTTGAGTTATTGTCCAAACAAGGAAATTCAATATGATGCCCCTGTGACCTTGACCTTTGACCCAGGAGCCCCAAAACCAATAGGGCATAACCTTTACCCAAGGGCTACCCTCATATAAAATTTGGAGAACCTAGGTACATTGGTGGTTCAGTTATTGTCTGGACAAGTGTTTCATTGTTTGCCGTTTTGACTTTATAAACATATTGATAGAACATTTGAAGTCACAGCTTGGTAATTTGATATCTTCTGGTTTAAGATTTAAACTTAACCCTGTTTTCCCATAACTGATAAGGTACATCCTTGACACATGGGCTACTCTCACATGAAATTTGGTGAACTTTGGTACAATCATTGTCGAGTAATTATCTGGACAATGTTTTTAATATGATGCCCCTGTGACCTTGACCTTTGACCAAGGCGCCCCAAAACCAATAGGGCATAACCTTGACACATGGGCTACTTTCACATAAAATATAGTGAACCTAGGTACATTGGTTGTTCAGTAATGGTCTGGACACGGTTTTTCCATATGATGCCTCTGTGACCTTGACCTTTGGGTCTGGGGCCCAAAAACCTATTGGGAACATCCTTGACAAAAGGGCTACCTTCACATAAAATTTTGTGAACCTAGGTACAGTAGTTGATGAGTTATTGTCCAAACAAGGATTTTCAATATGATGCCCCTGTGACCTTGACCTTTGACCCAGGAGCCCTAAAACCAATAGGGCATAACCTTTACCCAAGGACTACCCTCACATAAAATTTGGAGAACCTAGGTACATTGGTGGTTCAGTTATTGTC
This sequence comes from Mactra quadrangularis, assembly GCA_025267735.1. Taxonomy (NCBI): domain Eukaryota; kingdom Metazoa; phylum Mollusca; class Bivalvia; order Venerida; family Mactridae; genus Mactra; species Mactra quadrangularis. The sequence goes on along the minus strand of CM046300.1, from coordinate 6,158,242 downwards.
TGGACAAGTGTTTCATTGTTTGCCGTTTTGACTTTATAAACATATTGAAAGAACATTTGAAGTCACAGCTTGGTTATTTGATATCTTCTGGTTTAAGATTTAAACTTAACCCTGTTTTCCGAAAACTGATAAGCTACATCCTTGACACATGGGCTACTCTCACATGAAATTTGGTGAACTTTGGTACAATCATTGTTGAGTAATTATCTGGACAATGTTTTTCAATATGATGCCCCTGTGACCTTGACCTTTGACCAAGGTGCCCCAAAACCAATAGGGCATAACCTTGACACATGGGCTACTTTCACATGAAATTTAGTGAACCTAGGTACATTGGTTGTTCAGTTATTGTCTGGACAAGGTTTTTCCATATGATGCCTCTGTGACCTTGACCTTTGGGTCTGGGGCCCAAAAACCTAATGGGAACATCCTTGACACAAGGGCTACCTTCACATAAAATTTTGTGAACATAGGTACAGTAGTTGATGAGTTATTGTCCAAACAAGGATTTTCAATATGATGCCCCTGTGACCTTGACCTGTGACCCAGGAGCCCCAAAACCAAAAGGGCATAACCTTTACCCAAGGGCTACCCTCACATAAAATTTGGAGAACCTAGGTACATTGGTGGTTCAGTTATTGTCTGGACAAGTGTTTCATTGTTTGCCGTTTTGACTTTATAAACATATTGATAGAACATTTGAAGTCACAGAGCGGTAATTTGATATCTTCTGGTTTAAGATTTAAACTTAACCCTGTTTTCCCAAAACTGATAAGGTACATCCTTGACACATGGGCTACTCTCACATGAAATTTGGTTAACCTAGGTACAGTCATTGTTGAGTTATTACCCGGACAATGTTTTTCAATATCATGCCACTGTGACCTTGAACTTTGACCCAGGGGCCCCAAAATCAATAGGGCATATTCTTGACACATGGGGTACTCTTACATAAAATTTGGTGAACCTAGGTACATTGGTCTTTCAGTTATTGTCTGGACAAAGTTTTTCCATATAATGCCCCTGTGACCTTGACCTTTGAACCTGGGGCCCCATAAACCTATAGGGCACATCTTTGACACATGGGCTACTCTTACATAAAATTTGGTGAACCTAGGTACAGGCGTTGTTGAGTTATGGTCCGGACAAGGTTTTTTAATTTGATGTCCCAGTGACCTTGACCTTTGACCCAGGGGCCCCAAAACCCATTGGGAACATCCTTGACACATGGGCTTCTCTCACATAAAATTTGGTGAACCTAGGTAGATTGGTTGTTAAGTTATTGTCAGGACAAGTTTTTTCCTCATATGATGCCACTGTGACCTTGACCTTTCATGCAGGGGCCCCAAAACCAATAGGGAACATCTTTGACACATGGGCTACTCTTACATTAAATTTGGTGAACATAGGTACATTGGTGGTTCAGTTATTGTCCGGACAAGTTTTACCTATTTTAAGTCCCAGTGACCTTGACCTTTAACCCTGGGGTCTCAAATCAATAGGGAACCTCCTTTACCCAAGGGCTATCCACACATAAAATTTTAGGAACCTAGGTATATCCTTTCTTGAGTTATCATCCGGACAAGCAATTGTCCACGGACGGACAGACGGACAGACGGACAGACGGCCAGACGGACAGACGGACAGACGGACAACATCATAACATAATACGACCGTTTTTTCAAAACGGGCGTATAAAAATACAGAGATTTGCATACATGTACCCCCAAGCAAAAATCCGAGTTTTTGAGAATGTTAAAAAATTTACCCTATCTTTAAAAGCAAATATCTCAAGTTAGACGTTAGTTAGACACATGCAACTAGTTTTAAAATTTTCTGCAGTATTAACTGCCCATAAAATGAAAAATTTAAGAAATTTTACCGTTTCTAAAAATTTTTATAAGAATTTGTATGAGATTACTGTACTGAAACTGCAAGAGATTTTATAGAGAAAAATAACGTCAAAATGGTCAATTACAAATAATACTACTTCATACAAATATATCCTCTAAAATTGGTATTTGAGATGGAAAATGTATGTTAAACTCTGCATTATCATATAAAAACCTTCTCTCCATTGCTTTTTGGCAAGCTTGAGGGGACTATTTGGGGATTAAACTTGTACCAGCTATGTTTTCTGCTGTTGTCGTTTTTTGCACTAACAGTTGGACACTAGAGTTAGTAATGTTGGCATATTATGTGCCTTAGCTTTCAAATTATGCTGTTTATTGTATTGCTTTTTTATAATTAGAATATCATGATATTAAAAACAGAAAATGTGCAACGATTTTGTCTTTATATGCTGACTTTGGTACGATTATTTGTGGGAATTCGGCAATAAATCAATATAAGTTAAACATTCTTTCCAGTTTATCGATATTTGTGTAGTTTATTTTACCTTTGTTCATTTTCAGTACACAAAATAGATGAAACAATCAAAACCCAATTTTGCCCCAAATTCTCCATTTCGCCTCAAAATCTCCATTTCGTGTTTCAGTCATACCCAATTTACATCGCAAAAAAAGATGATAAAAAATGTATTTTACACCTGTACAAACAGAATCAACGCAAAAGTTATGATCCACTACGGCTTTTCATTGTTTTTATGTCGATAAACCATTATTTTTACGATAACTAACTACGATCACGCTGTAGAGCGTCTGGTTTCGCCATTTTCGGAAAATGCGTTACCCTATGACTTCTGGAAAAACCCACGTCACGTGGTGAAAATTTCTAAAAATAGCAATTACGAAACTTGACGTAGATAGGTAATCGGGAAAAAACCGGATTGTATCAAGTGTCGAAGTTTACCGAAGTTAGTTACAGTTCCAGAACCTTAAGGACAGGTTTTCCATTATAAATTATTTCATTTCACAGATTTATACATGCACACTTAGTTAAGGAATGCTCTTATGAGTGACACCAATATCTTTTGCATACACCAAAAAATAATTACATAGGTAGATTTCAAACACCATTATCAACACTTTTTGTTCAGTCAACACAAAAATCAAAGGTGTTGACTAAAAGTAAGTGCATGGGACTAAGCACAAACTGCTGAAGAGACAACACAGTTTTTGCCAGTTCTAAAGCAAGATAATGAAGGGAGATAACTAGTATGAAACTTATAGAATATAACATCACATTAAGATTTGTCTCCCTTTGAAAAGAAGCTATCAACACAACTTATTTCGAGTTACTTCCCTTTGAAAGGAAGCCAACAACATGAGTAACCTTAACTTTAAAGTGATCTCAATAGAGGAATTTTATTGTAATTAGAGATATCAATAGACAACTAGACTTGTCTTTACAATGAAACCTTCAACATGATACTCATGACCAAGTAGTACAATTAATAAAGGAAAATTTACTTTTTTCTTACAAGTGAATCAAGTCTGAGTTTGAAATATAACAGCCAACCCGAGTTCATTTACACTAGTGGCTTGTAATAAGAATACTTCAGGCACTTGAACAACCAGGAAAATAAACCATAGTGATCAATTATATATATATATAAATAAATTGGTTCACCAAACAAGCACTTGTGTGTGATTCATAAAGAAACTTGAACCAGTTAAGATGAAAACCAACACGTTTATAAGGGTTGATGACGATCTATTGAACTCATATCAAATTTACAACATCCAAAGCATTTTAAAAGTTTACTTAACCACTCGAATAACATACTTCATCTTGGACAGCGTAATTCTTAACTCATTGTGGGTTTAAATTGCAACAATTCATCAAGTACAATGAACGGCCATACTTTGACTCAAATTCAACATAAGTTGGTTCATGATTTTCAAAAATTAAAAACTACCATTCAAACCTTTTCACATATCCCAATATTAAATTAGCTTCCAAGCAAGCAGGTGTAAATCAGATCAAACTCATTTCTTCATACTGGATATAACGCCATGTCAACACAATTTAGATTATTTTATGGCGTCCAGTGCACCTAACCTAGCTTTCCTGGATCCTAGTCTATAAACAATACTCACCAATTCTTTAATGGAGGAACATTGACATTACTGTCAAATTTTAATGGAAGGGTATAACCATCCCAGAAGGGATTCAAACCAATACTCCCTAAGGGACACTTGATTCAAATCCCTCTATCTACCAACTGCACTACAGACTCTGGGAAGAAAAAAGGCCCAGGGGGCAGGCCATATTTTCCTCTTGGGTATGAAAAGGCCCAAGCCAATTTTAGCTGGGGGGGGGGGAATAGACTGCTTCAACGGGTTTAGATCATATTTGCAAAGGCTCAGCTACAAAAGTCAATATACAGCCATAAAATACAGTAGACAATAAACTATAAATATTAAATGTACAAAATTTACGATGAATATTCAAGTATGGTACAGTAGTACAAACCTACAGATGGTAAATGTTACTATAATACTTCCTGCCTTCACTGACTAAGAGTAAGATGGTAAGAAGAGCTAATTTCCTGTATATATATACACCATACATAGTGAGTTATGACAAGATTTTGTCAGCTTCTCCGTTAACTGTATCCATAGGCAATAACAAATAAATTATTAGATTCTCATGCAAATTTCTGAGGGAAAAATGGGGTGGTGGCCTAGAGGTAAAAAGTAATGGCATTTGATAGTCTTAATTTCGTATGAATTCTTGTTCATGTACTTTACAGCTATTACCTCTGGTCATCAGACTTCTGGTATCTATCTATCAATCTTCCTTTGGAGTATTTTACTCCACTAAGTGCAGCCGACTAAGTGGCACAATGGAATTATAACACCCTCACAGTTATCAGTTTACACCCAGATGGAGTGAAGTAATAACAGGTAAATCCCTTGCAGTGCATTGCCCCTAGTGGAGTTAGAAAACTGGGACCACTCCATCCCTAAGCATATGACCTACCTCCTACCACTGGACTACTGCTCCGACAGGTACTTAACGAATGAGAATCTCAGAATCAACTTGTTATTGCCTAACATTCAACACAAATTAACTTTCTTATTTCATCACTTTCCCAGACTATACTTAGTGAAGTTAAAATAGTAAAAATAAGGAGAACCTGAAGTAGAGAGTTCAAGGGGGTTACATGAAAGCAAAAACTTTACTTAGTGAATCACTGATACTTATAACTTTTTGTAAAATTCTTATATTTTTTCATTCAGTCATAAACAATGTTGTTCAAATACATATAAATGGTCATCGTCGGTAACCCACGGTACTCATACAAATGAATACCGTGGGCAAATCAACTAGCGAAACCGGCTCTATCGAAATTACGACATGAATATTCATGTACAAAATTCGACCAATGAAATACATTCTAACAAAAATTTAGAATTCTCCGCGATGAAGAGCTCTCTATTTTCGTTTACAACGCGTCTGGGGAAAAAGCCGAACAGTAACGAATGACAAAATGGCAGCCTCCTCATCTGACGCCACTAAAACATGCTGCATGTGTTTTGGACTAGTTAAGGGTCGGACATACAGAAGCGTCACTTCAGATGTCAGTAAACATCAATGGGGACCAATATTCACCCAACTTGGTGCCAAATTAAACGGCTATTTGTGTAATGTTTGTGTAAACAAGTTGAACAGAGTGAGTCGTCTTGAAGACGAGTCGAAATCGAAAGTGCAACAAATCCTTCTTGAGAAGGAAAAGCTTATGAATATTCTTAGTGATATGTCGGGAGTTAAACAGTCCAGAATTGATTTTGAGCTAACTTCTAAACTACATGTACCTGCTACGACTCCTAAAGGTAAATTTTTGATAATTTAAGTTTTAGTTAACTAAAATGAAGTACAGTACACATGTGCAAAATTATTCAATTAACTTAGTCATAGCCTTAGTCACAGCAGTCTGTTTCACATTCACCATCTGATGTCACTTGTACTGAAAGGGATTACATGTTGTGATGTAAATCTAGGATCCTATATATGTCCTTGTACAAATAAAGTTGACAATGTTTATGTTAAAATAAAACGATAATGATGGAATAAAATGATTTACACTTTGTTCGGGTGTGGTTGATTGTTGATGTCTTGGAGTCTGGTAATGAAATGGTTCAAACATTGTGTGTCTACTTATGGCAAGAAAAAGTGATCAACAAAAAATAACCTACAATAGTTTCTTGGAATGCTCTCGAAGTCAAAGATTGTCCCTTTGACATTGAAGATCCAAGAATTAGATGACAAATTCCTTTAAGGATGGGTTGTATAAAGCTGATGTATGAAAAGGCACTTGTACTCTTTTGCTTTAAAGCCAGCTTTTTATGGCAATATATGATACAGTGTCCAATGGGTTCATTCCCGTTTTGGGCTATTTTATGAGATTACAATGTATTACTAGGCAATCATTTACTAAAACAGTCTACATTTGAGCTGATTTAGTGATTACTGAGGATTGTCAAAATATTCTTGGTAATGTTTGGTTATCACTACGTCATTACTTTGTCTCATGTTTATTTAAGAATGAGTGTAGTATTAAAGTCTTATACTAACTTAAGCCTCTTACTTATGTATTTCTATTTCTATTATGATTTAGTGAATCATTATTGTGCAAGTTTAATTTAATGTAAGCAAAATCTGAATATTTTCTGCTCCTATTTACAGAAAACAAGAAACGTCCTCTTCACATGGCTTTGACACCAAATACTGTTACCCCTAAGAGTAAAAGAGGGTTATTTGTCACCCCAAGAAAGAAAGTTACACCAAAAGTTTTGAAACAGAAACCAAATCTTGAAGATAAAAGCACGCAGACCAAAACTATTAGTTCAGATTATGTAGTTAAGGTATGTTCTACTTAATTGTTCTGTTCTTCTTTAAGTCAATTATATTTTATTACATGATCCATAAGTGTCCTAAATGGAGATGTGTGTCCAGTAATTTTCTCTAAAGAAAACATATTTGCAGTTCTTATAAATATGTACAGATTGTTTTGGGTTAGAATATAGATCTGTTGGTTTTTGCACCTATATGATTTTACAATAGCCTTCACATTTTATAGATGAAGTACGAAGTTAGTGGTTAGGGACCAGTGGTTAGTATGTTCTACTTTAAAACAGCCAACCAGGTTTGATTAGCCTTAATGGCAAGTCAATTTTAAATGCATTATAAAGTAAACAAGTGAAGAAAAGTGCATGCTATCTGGCTAAGTAAACTGGATCCTGTAAAAATATAAATGTTTAGCATAAATGTTTCAGCATAAAACCATACAAAAAGTAAATTGTCACTCTCTTAAGGAAAATCAATATTTTATACCATTTTTTATGGAAATGTATAACCTGCCATAGCAAGAAATTGAACCAAGAATGTCCAGATACATGTGGTCAGGGTATCTGCTTTTTTTTGTTACATGTATTTTATATTGTATCCTTATCAAACCCACCTTGTTGCTTCCTTGAGATTGAAACATAATTTTTATTGCTAATTATGCGGTAACCATGTCAACTAGAGTGAATAAGATAAGTTGTTTAAACTTGTTTCACAATCGAATTGAATTCACATAAAATAAACTAGTTAACAATAATGCTGGTATTACAATGTAATCAGAATGCATTATTATAACATGCATTCTATTCCTTATTAGTTTTGCTCTATTGTTGCTTTGGCTCCAGTAATTAGTTAATCTTGATGTCTTATGCTGGTCCTGTTTAAGGCCAAACTCTGTATATAGATTGAACATTATAAAGAAATACTGTATATGTGTGCAATTTAGTGATTAGGGCTTTTGATGACTATCTACATATATAATATTGAAGAAGGCTTTATTTGTAGTTACAACTTCTATTTTACAACATTGAATGTATTAAGCCACCATACTAAGGTACTTTCATTTACAGCAGCAGTTATGGAAATAGTCTACAACTTTAAAGCCAATTAAAAATAACATGTTTTAGCCACTAAACAATCATGCAAAATATTTTTCTTTCCAAGTTTAAGTAAAACAAAGTGGCCATTTCTTAAAAAGGGTGATGACTTCTGACAAAATATTATGATAAATTGACATAACGTCAGTTGTCTTCATTTTTTTTGCTGTCCATGTATATGATAGTCTTTATAATGGGGCTTTAAATGATTTAAAAAAATATTTTCAGGGCCTCAATATCGTTCATCAAATAGGGCTTACAGTATCCCATACAAGTATTTACAATAAAAAGAAGGAGTTGATCTGTAAACAAGAAGAAAATATTGAAAAAGTTGTGAAAAGCTATGTTCAAAAAAGACTTAGTAAAGCTGATGTTAATGAACTAGTTAATGTCAGTGATGAACCAGTTCCAATTGAAGTACTTGGTGACAATCTCGATGTAACTGTGTCACCAACAAAAATGACTTTAGACCATCAGAGACAAAGTTTGCATTGGTTTTTAACAATGGTGAAACAAAGACAAGTTTTATATGAAAATTCTGATTTGGTCAGTGATGCCATTATACAACCCAATATTTTGACCATGTCTACAAATAGCTGGGTTCCAGATCATTGTCAGCTAGAAGATCTCCATAAAGATATGTTGTTTCATATAGCACATGTACTTATAAAATACATAAAGCCATTAGAATTTCTTGGCTCTTCATACCCTGAATACATTGTGCATCCATACATTGAACAGACAAAACAAAAATCTGTTATACTTAATTGTGAATTAGTGGATGCTAGTGAAAATTCATCACAAGGTATGATTGAAATACTTCAACAAGTTCACAATTTAACAGTTCCTCATAAAGAAGGTACACTGATTGAAAAAGTTGTTTTTGGAGGAGATGTTTTGACAAATGAGAGGGCATTTTCTGCCCAATCTGCGATGCAGAATAACAAAAGTGATTTTGATAAACTAATGGGTGTTATCCATCGTCCAGAAGGACTTCATAGACAATTCAATTTTCTACTCGTAATATTTCGTTTCTCTTGCAAGTTCACTGTTTCTTGAATAGTTGCTCTGTTCTGTTCAGTTGATGTAAGTTTGTTTTGATTTCTTTTTATTGACTTAAAAATATCTGTTTGCTAAACCTAAGAACTGCAGCTACATTCATTGTAGAATTGTTTCAGTAATTAGTCCTTGCCTAAACACAAAATTTCTCTCATATGTGGAGTTTCAAAGGCAAAATCACAATTATTTTAGTGCTGTCTTGTAGATTTTCATTTTCAATGTTAATATTTTACTAAGTTACCTATGACAACTAATTTTTTTTAACAAAGGAGTGAAATCTTGTTTGGGAATGGGTTAAAGGAGTTTTATAACATAAAGCATAGGTTACATGTAGGCAATGACTGACTTAAAAATCACAAATGTTCTGGTAGTATTTTTGAACAGAACGAAAAATTATGACATTTTCAGACAAATTAAAACTGCGTTATGTTTTAACAAACAGAAATTTTTCACTTTGCTGCATGAAACAGTTCATAGTTTATTATAAGTTTAGTTTTACAGCTCTTCACTTGGGTCCAAGTTTCTTTACACATATTTATTTTTGATGATTTAAAGTATACTCTGATACACTTCACATACAGTTATTAGTTTCATAACTGAAATACAGATTAACATGAACCATCAAAAATGTGTTTTTGAATATGAGATGAAAATTCTGATAGAATTGTGTCAGCAATAATTTCTTCTATACTAATAAAGAGAAAGTATAAAGAATATATGTATAAAGAAACTTTCGGACCACAGTGTATACTCTTTTACCTATAGCAATTTCTTGTAGGGTTGGCATATTGACCGGGTCAGTGATCAATACTGATTTAACCATCCAATACAGTTTAATACAGTCAGATCTCGATACAACGGCATTATTTGTTTCCAAGAAATATGTCGTTATAACGCATATGTCAGTGTAATGAATCCTTCTGACCATGTACATGTTGGTATTGGTTCCCATAAAATATGTCAGTGTAATGAGAATGTCGTTGTAACGGATGTCATTGTATCGAGATCTGACTGTAGTAGAGCTGTCACGATACGCCAGATGCATACCGCGATATATTGCAAAACACTGTCATTGTATCGCAATACATACCACAATATATTGTGAGCTATTATATTTGTTGTTCCTTCGCTGTTTCTTACAGAAAAAAGTGCAGCTAATGTTAAAATCAAGCCTCTTTAGTATTTACGGTCATTCAGGACTGAGATGCGCCCCAATCTGTTAAATTCTTGCAATTTCAAGTTATATGGAATGAACAATGGAAAAATTGGAGTGACGCTGTTTAATTTCCTTTAAGGAAAACATTTTCAATGAAGTAATAATACCGCCAAATACTGGTACATTACAAGTACCGCGGTACACATTGCTTCAGCTCTGTATTGCAATATACTGGTATACCGGTATATTGTGACAGCCCTATTTAATAGTGGTCAATAATGGCCAATTGAAAAAAGTCAGGTGCTTTAATTAATTCTTGATAATGAAAGAAACATATTCATTGAAAAAATATTGACCTAATTATCCAGTATTGACCACTTTTAGGAGATTTCACCTGGAGGGTTACCCCCCCCCCCCCAAGTTAAGACAGTCCTGGTCAATACTGAGCCAACCCTAATTTCTTGACAAATACCCGCTAGGGGAGCATTCATATTTTCTTTTTTTAAAGTCGCATTCAACACATATGTAAGTCATATACACGGCGACTAGCTATTTGTATTATAGGTTTCCTGGACACTTTCTATCACCAGTACTAATTTAACTTACCACCACTACCGGGATTCGAACCCACGATCTCCAGATTTGAAGTCAGACATGCTAATCACTACGCCATGGCCATGGCTTCGTTATATTCAGTAATAGGCCTAGTTAGTATTTAGATAGTTTTGTGTAAAAAATGTTATAAGTACATATAAAAACCATTTACCAGTATCTAGATAATGGAAAAAGAAATTGGCAAAATGAACTCGATAAAATTAAGGTGCATTGATTTGGGTTTTTCATGCATTGTACTTTCAACTTTACTAATATTGATAGTCATGTGGAATAATCCTTCAACATAAATATTAGGGATGAGGCAATACGTACATCACATAGATACAAAAGGAGAGGATATCATTATTTACAATACAGGTAGTTATTGTAAAAAGATTGTAAGCAAGCATTCAAAATATTCATATTGCTTTGTTTATGATCTCCTTGAAAATAGACTCATAAGAGAAATGCTTTCATTAGTCTGTTTGAGAACTCATTAGCAATACATATTGATATATCATTGATTTATCAGCATAATGTCTCATCCCTAATGAGTATATGTTGTTGTTTGTTTTCTTTGTTTGAAATTAACTTTACCCTTGCCATAATTGTATTACTAGAAAGATCCCACATGCTGTTCTTGGACTGCTCATGTTTATTTGTTTAAAACAAACAACAATTACATACATTTTCAGACCATTTATCAGCTATTCTATAAAGAAACAAGTGCTGTTGATAGGGGATCATTGTATCAGTTAAGAAACTTAATTAACCGTCGTGATGTTAGCGGACCTAAAGATGTTACTCAGAAATTTAGGTAAGAATACTGATTTACAAATATTTTCAGTATATTTTTCTTCTTTAATTTTTACAGACTCTTAGCTTTACTTTGAGACATATTATGGCATGGCGTTTATCTATTCGTCAGTCTGTTTGAAAGTTCATGTCTGCTTAACTCAACAACTATTTGTCCTACAATGAATATATTTGGTAGGAAGGTTGGTCATGGGCAGTAGATGATCCTTATTGATTTTAGGGTCATTTATCAATTTAGTGATAAATTTGAGACTTGTGACAACACCAACTATGGACGTCTAATGCTTATGGAGCTCTCATACTCATATCTATCAAGAATTTAAGAATGTTCAAATGTGTTCTCAAACACTAGATCTATGGCCTAACCATGAAATGATCTTACGAACATGTGAAAAGCTAAATCTATTATACCTTTTATTTATGTAAATGTATAAAATATAGAAAAGGCCAATCAAAGGTATCTCAAAATGTCAGGACATCTGATTTACATAATATAACTTATTTAGATATTAAGTAGCGTTGCCCAAAGCTTTCCTACTGATATTACTTAAACATTGACCCTTTTAGGACCAAGCTTGTTTTATGAAATATTTGAAAGTTATTATTGGTTGTGATTATGTAGGTAAAAAACTATAATGACAAATGTAAATCTTAAACATGCATTCCACGAGAAATAAAATCTGTTTTTTTTCTGCAATGTGGAGTGCATTACATTGACATTTTTTTCAGACCACATCAGCACTTTATAGAAGATGTCACTGATGCATATATTCTTGCATCTTTTTGGGAGGTAATGGAAGTGGAAGAAGAGGATGGTCTAACCCAGAAATTGCCAGTGTTTTCAATTATGAATGATGAACAACTTAAAAAATGGATTAATGATCTTTCCTTAAAAATATTTGATAATTTGCATCTAAGGGAAGTTAATAATTTTGGTCAGATAAATCAAGATTTGCTTAGTTTAGGTGCAGAAGATGAACAAATAGAGAAAATGAAAGTAAACAACCAATATGTATGTCCATTTTGTAGTAATAGTTTTTCATTATTAACTTGGTTCAAGAAACATCTTAAAAGCAAACATAATTGGAATTTTCATGATTGTAACAAAAATGTTAACCCTACTTCTGCTGTAAAACACTTTGTGTTCATGTCACTAATTTTTAGAGACACTTGTGATGCATACCGCTTAGCTGATGGTAATAGAATCATAAGGAATGCATATTTTGAATGGTTGTATGCTTCAGCTGTAAAACATTCAAAGTATAAAATCTGGCTCTGGCGTATGATAAGTTATGTAACGTCCATTCTTAATGTTAAGGATAGCTTTGAATACAAATGGAACATGTGTGTAAATCTGAAAGGAGGTATTGGAAATAGTATCCCAAATGATAATGCGGTGGAAATTCAAGTGTGTAATATAAAAAGAGAATTAAACACTCAAGGTGCAAATAAATCATATCAGTCGGCTAGAAAAATATGCATGACAACCCAAGTCATTGATAAGATAAAGAATGAATTCATGCGTACAACTAAGACTGCTAGGTCAAAACGAGAGAGGCCTACAAAAGATAAAACAAAAGATATTTACACCATGGTTCAATGTTTGAGACAACAAGGACCAATTAGTAAGTTTCAGTGGAATAGTTTTAGTGAATATAAAGATCCTATAGGGTGTATTGACAGTGATAACCTCCATACATGGATAAATTCTCAAAAAAAAATTGCAAGTGTGTATCTTTAGACCAACCAGACAGGCTAGACTTAATCTTAAAGGAATATACAGCCAAAAGTTAAACTTCATATTTCCTGATTTTGAATTATATTTTATCTGTGAATGCAACAGTTAAACTTCATATTTCCTAATTTGAATTATATTTTATCTGTGAATGCAACAGACACACTGTTATATTACTTGGCAAAATATTTATTTATTTTCTCGCAATATTTCGGGTGTTTTCTAACTAGACCCATGTGGGTCAGATTAGCTAAAATATATAAGTGTTAAAATATGCATTTAATGATGAGAAGATATGAGATCTTATTATAGTTCAACATAAGTATAATTCTATTTAAAAATATATCCAAACTGCCTAAGAATGTTGAAAAGACAAAAAGTGACCAATGTCAATGTTTAATTTTAGCAAGTATGACATATAAATAATGTAAATGTTTATGTTAACTGTGATAGTTTCTTCATACTATAATCATTTAATTGAACATAATTTTATCAACATGCTTTTGTCAAATACACAGGTGACAGACTCAAATTTTCCTAATTATAGTATGTATATATATTTACTACAATAAGGAATACTTATACTACAATAAGAAAAATTTGAGTTTGTCTCCTGTTGTGAAATATTGCTCTGCACTTTTTTTATTAAACAATGCAAACAAATTTAAGGGAAACAAAGCATCATTTAGTCCGCTTGACTAGTATGCAAACACTCAAGTGCTTCAAATCACTTTTGACATAATTTCAATTTCACACTGATAAGAAATTCCACTTAACATAATACATAAGCGACTTGTAATTTTGATATTTAAGCACTGTTGAGCACTTTTGACATGAAGATAGTTAGAACTGAAAATGTTTATATGAATCAGTAGAAGAAAATTCTGTCAAGCATGTTACAGAATATTATATATTTCATCTTGAAATGGTACACATGTGTAAATTGTATGTTTTTATTATGTAATATTGTAATTTTGTATGGGTCAAAGACCTTTAAACAAATAAATATTTGTCATTGTCATTATTATATTTAAAAGCAAGGTATCTCTCTGTTTATTTAGTCTGAAAGTTAGTGTGTACCACACCTTCAAACTTCTCTCAGAATTCTTGTCTTATGAACAGGAAAACATTTTGAAATATGTTACATTATAATATTGAAAATCCTTAACAGGCATCATAACGATTCAACACAATGCCTTGAGTTTCATGAAGGATATAAATACTTTAGTGTTTTTTTTCTTGCCGTGACAATCATGAGAATGTTTTTATAGATTTGCACATTACAGTGTATTTAGAAGTCATTTATGATATATGTCATTCTTTTTGGCTATGCAAATGACCAGGGATATAACTAGATAATAAACTGTGTGTATGCTCTCATTTTATTGTTACATGCATGCCAATTATTTATGGAAGTTTTTTTTTTGATAGCATCCTGTCATGTCTCTATCCTGTAGTCTTCTTCACACATTTATTCCATAACTTTTATATGCCTTATTATTGTCCGTTTTTTTTCTCAACTGTCAAAGCTTGAATAATTTCACAGTGATTGAATGCACTGTTTTTGTACTGGGGTCTGGGGGTCTAATTTCCATTAAAAATATCTTGACAAAAACTCATAATACGGCATAAGAAGCTTTACTCAATCATATTACACACTTTCCGTAACTCATGGATGTATTACGACGATAATTCTAACAAACACATTCACAGTGAAATTATACATGTTTTGACAGTTGAGAAAAAAAACGAACAATAAATGGCCTGGTAAATTTAATGTTGCATGCATGCCTTTGTATTGTTGCAATAGATGTTACCCAAAAGTGTTGTTTCTATTTATTTTAATGCATTGCATAATATTTCTGTAACAATACCTTGGTTACTTTTGATTTCTAGGTATTGTCCATTTTCTCAACTGCAAACAATAATATCATGGTGACTTCATGTTTTTTGTCTTATGCTCGTGATATTGTGATGGTGTGTATTTAATCATCATAAAGTTATTTAATCTTTGACAGTTGAGAAAAAAATGGACAATAGGTGGAGTCACAATAATGCACCATATATGTATATTCAAAGATAAACACAATTTTTACATTCCATAATATCACTTTATTTGTTATTACATAGTTCACTATTTATGTATTCACTATTCATGTATTACAACACAAATTACAATTTAACTGTTCACTAAATATTGTAATAAAATATCTCCTTAATTAGGCTACAGATGTCTATCAGCTCAATAAAACGTGGGTTACATCCAAATATAAACAAGGCTTTCATAACAAGTGTACTTTGAAAAAATACTGTTTTTTACAATTAAAAAACAACAGTATTCAGTGGTAAATTAACATATGAAATAATTTTACTTTTTGTTTGGAAATATAGTTTGCCTCCTAGTTATCTTTAACATGCATGATATTGTTACTTTCTTGTACTTAATATCTTTCTATATCATTCTATGTTGTATTAAGAAATGTTGTGCTAAAAGAAAAGATTGCACTTAATTGTTTTGTCTCTATAAGTAAAATATGTATCACTGTATTTATTGTTTTTGTTTTTTATTTAAAGACAAAAATACATAATTTAAAACCAGTATATCATGACTATATAACCTGTACATGAACAGCAAAATAAATGGAAACAGATAACTGGTACCGATGTATGTTGAATCCATTAACCTAAGTCATCTTAATATTTTTCAGCATTATTAATTACATTCCAAATTAGTGAAATTAAATCGAACCTGAAAGTTGAAAGTTATTTGCAAATAAAAAATGAAACTAACAATTGGTTGAAAAATATTAATCAAGCTAAAGCAATATAGTTTATGTAACTATTTATCATAAACAAAGAAATTTGAGCTCTTAAAAAGAACAAATGGCAACATTGTTTAACTAAACCTTTGGAAGCAAAACAGTTTCCTTAAGTTATTTTTTGTCTTTCATCCAGTATAACCTGCATTAACAGTCATCTGCTATCAGTGGTCACCAGCTGTAAGTGGCCAATCAGGTTTCCTTCAAATGAAAATCACCTTTGAACTTTTTCTAAGTAGCCTTCTGCTGTATGTGGCCAATGGTTGCCCATTTCCAAACAATTGCCACAGTCAATTAGATTAAGAATTAACCAAGTATCCCCATCATTGTATAATGGTACAGACCATTGAAAACCCCCCAAGTTAAGTTGTTAACCAATCTAATTATGTCAACAAAGCATTATCACATAAAGTAAGACTTCAAGTAAACAACTGACAATGTCACTTGAGTTCTTTTCTGAAGATAATTTAATAAAAATAACTACAAAGCCTGCAATTAGCGGCCACCTAATGATCTCTTCACTGTAAAATCATTAATTTACCAGTATAAAGTCTAGAGGTCAAAGTTGATGGATTTTGAAATATCAGTGCGGTAAATGCTGTAAAATGGGTTTTAGTAGTCACCAGTTTCAAGAGGCCAATCAAGTCATGTCAGGTCACTTGTGTTTAAATGCAGGTTCAACAGCAGCTTATCATACAATTTCATTGTAGAGAATGCATGGTATTTACTATTACATTGCATCATGTGCCAAAGTGTTCATAAATAATTGAAAGAAACAGTTCAGGGTGTGAAATTTTGTATATAAGAACATAAATACAAGGCTTTCCTTACCATAACTACACCCAAGACATACATTTAGTAAGAATTGAGAGTCTATCACAACAATTTTACCAAGTCCTAATAAACAACTTCAAGTAAATGCATAATAGATTTAAACAATGTGTGTATGTTGAGGAAAGCCATTTTACATCATCCTATGGTGACAATATTTAACAATGAATTTTGAGCACTACCTATGAAAGTATGAAATAGTGCAATTTACTTTTTTAGCAAAAATATATTATTGTACACAAAGAAAATGAAAATTTATGTCACTTTTAAGTATATTAGCCTCGATTATTAAGTATGTAAATACACAACATAGAAGGTCAGTCATTTATTTCTTAAATAATACATTTGATTCAGATTTTAAGTTTAAGAGGTCCCCATTTCTAATACAAACATTTTTTCACGATAGAAGTTTTCAAACTACAGTGCCTCGAAACGTCCATGGACAAAATCTTGGACACCTATGCAACAAAGAATCATCTTTGTAAATTCAAAAAATCATATTTAATGCCATTCTAAAGTTTTTTGAGAAGTTAAAATTCAGAAAACAAAAAACTATTAACACATTATTAAAAGTATGTTAACCATTACTGTAAATAAAACTTGTGATTTGCATGATTAGATTTCTTTCATCCAAGAACTTTTTGAGGGCATTGTATTATACACTTACGTAAGGTTGGTTATATCAAACCAAGTTCAATATCAAAACACACAATATACTATGTAAAAAACAGTTGTCAAGTACACATTCTTTAAACAACCAATAATATATCCAGATAAGATTTCTTTACCAAATTTAACAAGTTGACAAATGCTACTCAACTCATGTTAATTTTTTTAACATACATAATTTTAAAGCGTTCAGTATTTAAATTGGATATAAGCTTTCTGATTTGCAACCAAATCTCTCAAGCCAGATGAGTCTTTCTAAGCATTATTCCAAACTCAGATATGACAAAAAGTGGAAACAGAACTCATAATTAGAAAATGCTAAACAACATTTGATATATGACTTTAAAAAGTAAGAGTTTGCAGACCCTAAATGTTGTATTTACAAAGACTCAGAATCAGAAAAAGATTTATCAGGTGATTCGGAAAACGAAGGAATTTCAACGTCAAAATATGGATGATTAAAGTTTAAACAAGATGTGTCACCACAATTACAATCTTTATCACAAATATCACAGCACAAATGCTTGACTGATTGTCCAACATGAGCATCATAAGAGTTCAGTATAAGCTGTCTTCTACAAACATTAACATTTAAAGTATACTCCTTCATATCAGCATCTATACTCTTAGTTTGTTGGCCATTGTATAGTAACATTTCAGTAGCATACTTGCCATCTCTTCCAGCCCTTCCATACTGCTGAACAAACATATCCATGTCCTTGGGTGGGCCAAAATGAACAACATGTTTCAGTCCTTTAAAATTGACGCCCATTCCAGCAGCACTTGTGGCAATTAAAATTCTGATAGTACCATTTGGGTCATTCATGTTCTCTTTCACATCATCCTTGACAGTTTCTGTTGTTTGAGAATGATACATTTCAACATGTTGCATTAAGGTTTCATCTAGTTCTAACCTGAACATAGTGTAAACTTCACTACAGGTTTTTATTGTCTGACAAAAAACAATAAATCTTTCACATGATTCCCTTTTTCTAGTAATAAAATCAATTAAGAAATAGAAGACTTCTGATAAACTACTTATAGAACTTTTACACTTCTGCACAAATAATTTTATGTTATGTCTATCAGGATTATCAATATTTTCATAGCAGTTTTTCATACAAAAGGTCCCTTTCAGCTTCTTTCTTGCAGCATTGTTGGCAGTGGCTGTTATTAGCAACATTGGACAGTTTAATAATGATCTGATTTCTCCCAATTTACTGTACCAAGGCCGAAATGGTGCCATGGAATCTTCTGATTGACCCCTGAAAAGAAAACATCATACCATTAAGTTTTAGTATACCAGTGAAATCAAATTCAAAAAAATAAAATAGCTCCAGAATATATACTAATTTCTTTTATTTTAATATTGATGAGCAGCTATCATATCATATCTATGCAAGTAGTATGATGTACATGTACTATGATATAGCCCAAGTCAATTTACTAACTAATTTTTACTTACTAATTTAGGTCATTGCACATCTTAATAGGAAAGCCTTTCATTGTAATAGCAAGTGTTGTTCAGTTTATTGACTTATAGTAATACACATGGCATGTTAATATCAATTTACATAATATAAACATAGCAGCTATTCTTGAGTATTATTATGTAACAATGTTCAATGATATCATTTACCCCCCCCCCCCCCCTGTGCTTTAACCTGACACAGTAGGCTTTGGTGAATAAACTATAATGGTGTACAGTATGTTAGTTATCACAATAAGCAATATAATGGGAAACTGTTTTCAGCAGACCACCAATTGACTAGCATTGACCTGTTAAAACCAAAATTGACTGCCAACCCAAGTGTGTATTCAAGTTGTAAAAAGAGCTGATACAAAATTTAGTTTAAAAACAAAGAATCAGTGCCAATGTCCGGTCGATGCAATAGCTCTCACTGTACAGCACTCACTACTACTGCAGCTGCAACAATCATCCCAATGTGTATTATTAATTAATATAACCTTACCAGTGCAGAACTGTGTGAGCTTCATCAATTACAAGAAGCTTAATAGTATCTGTACTTCTCAACATGTCATTCCATTTACTAACACCTGAAATCAAATTAAAGTTTATAAATATTTTAATAATGAGATTGAATAGCAATTGCCCATATTTGTCTGCAATAGGTAATATTTATTTGTCTAAATAACTCACTAAGCATGGTTGCAAACTGCCTCTGGTATATAAATTAATCGGCTTTTTCTACACAGATTTGGAATTTTAGTCAGGACCAGCTTAGTCCCAAGGCTAAAATTGATCCGCGGAAAAATGATGGATGATGTGATTTCAGCATTTTTAGAACATTTGCTCCGGACATATATCAAAACAGAAAGAATATTTTCCAAAAATTTGGCTATTTGCAATCCGTAATAAATGCAATTCACTAGTAAACTAAAGCCTGGGATTTTCAGTCTACTTTTAACACATCTACAGACTACTTACCCAGAATGAGTTACACTGTGAATGCCATGTAATTAATATCATGCATATAATGCAATGCTTGTAGAATGAAATAAGGGTACACAAATACTATTGTGGTTTATTTATAACTGATTATATTAATTATCAGCCACCAAGCTAGCTCAGTTGGTAGCACACGGAACTACTGATCGAGGGGTCATAGGTTAGATTCCCAGGCAGATACCTTTGTGGAGCTTAACTAAGTTAAGTTAGTCATGAAAATATTCTTTGTGGTCATTTTTCCTCCTACCAATGATTATTGATTATGTAGGGCAGTTGTCAGTCATGGACAACAGTATGTGCTTAGTAGTTGGTTAACAGCTTAAACCAGACAGTAGGCTGACTAACAGCTGTTATCTTACCTATACAATGTGCAGCAACGGCCTTAAACCCAACAACGAACAAACACCTTCATTTTTGTCGTAATAGTCATCCTTGAGCCAATTCTTGACCCCCTGATCCTAGAGGGTAGCCTAGCCTTGAACTTAACCTGTATGAGTGAGTACACCAATTTACAAGGGAGCTCTTGAGCATCATGTCACTTGGACTTTCAAGGACTTTAGCTTGGACATTTTTGGTAGGATACTAACTTTTGGATGGAAAGAATTTAAGAAATACGAACTGTTCGTGAATGTGATTGGGCATGAAAATAAGGAAATTTTAACAACATTTACCTAAAATACTTTCTGGAGAAGTAAACACAAATTGAAAATTCCCACTCAAAATCGTGTCATCTTCAGCACTATCTCTCCCAATGTATGTCGCCGTAAATCCAACTGAAGTTAAAAATTCACTTTGTTCTTTCATGATAGAAATCAGTGGACTGACGACTAGCACCTGACACATTTCACCATGTTTTAGGCTCCAACAAGGCTGGAATAACTGGTAACACAGAGATTTCCCACCTCCTGTCTTCTTACACAGAAACACGTCTTCCCCTTTCAACAAATGATCCAATGTTTGTTCCTGAAACAATTTCAATTTATCTATTCCGAACTTATGTAGAATATCCATGTTGACGAGCGTGGAGGCTGCCATCTTGAATGAAACTACCGAACGCGATATGTAAGCTGCATTTTCATTGGACGCTGTGCGCTTCATGAGTTCATGAAGAAACCAATCAAACGTCAGGATTTCGGGTTATGAATAATTCATTAGTACAAGAAAAATGCAGTCGTATTGCCCAGGGTATTATCGTTGACGTAATACCCTGGGTTACCGAGGATGATAAATGGTGAATTTTCATTCGTTTTTAATTGTTTTTGTTTTTAAATACTTCATCAAGAAAATAGTGCCATATTTCTATTTTTATTTTCTTTATATATTAAAAGTCTATGACAACTCTTCACTTCTACAGGGGAGTTTTTATAAAGTCAAAAAGCACTAAGTATTATTTTCCTGCTATCTTGTAAATGAGGAAATTTTCATCAAGAATTTTAAGTAATTCAAGACAACAAGCAACATCAAACATCATCAAGAAAGGAAAACAAAACATCAAGCGTCAAGAAGGAAACAAAGATAATCAAGTCAAAACCTAAAACTTTGACGAGCACTAGCTGATTTAATATGTATTATAGTCTTGAGTAAAACTATCAACTAACCTGACTACAGCAAATCAGTAATTTACACTAGCCTGAATCAACTTTCACTAGTCCCAAACTTGGGCTGGTGTATCATATAACATATGTAACATAACAAGTCAGGCTAGTGCATGAAGAAGTAAAAAGGCAATGACTCGGAAGATTTCAGTTCAGACAAATAATATTCCAAGATCAGTCAAACTGAAGTTTGTATTAAATATCCAAACATCTCAAAACAACAGAGATGTCCAAATATAGCTTGTCAATATGTATAACAACACTATACCCATTTTTAAATCACCCATGGAGGTCTGGTGCTACTGACAGAAAATATGACTAATTAAAATAGTAGTAATTATTCTAAAATAGAATTGCAGGATGCTACATCCAGTCTTTTTTCTCCTATTTCCTCTAAAGAACCTGCAATAAGGAACCAATATGATCCTGCATCTCACAAGACACTGACGTACACTATCGGCTATCCCCAATGTCTGAGTACTAGAACGGTCATTACAAGCAGGTCACCCAACATGTTGAACCTGTTAGCTTTAACAATTCAAACTAAAGATCGATTGGTATCAACAACATTAATAAATATCAACTGTCACAAACTTAAATAATTTACAACTACAATAAAAAGGCATTTCAAAGTTTACAAGAAGCATAAAGTAAAATTTCAACTTACCGAACTGCCAATGCCGTGTGACGCTGAAAAATAAAACGAAAATAATTTCAATCAATTGAATCAAAATATGACATAAAATCTTTAAGTTCACATACTAACATAGCCTTGATAGTGACCCTTAGACTAAACGTTTGAGTACTCACAAACAAAGATGACTATCATACAAGATCTACATCCGCTTGTCAACAATAATTTTCAAGCCCACTTCATCATTTACAAGCAATCACAAACAGCTTTCCTCAATCACAAATATAAGGAAAATCCAAAAGCAACAATTGCATACTTCTGCATTTGCGAATCTATTTCAAAGAGAGTGTGCTAATGAAACGTTTCAAACAAGTTTAAGTCAAGAAGTTACGTAAGATGCATCTCATAAAGAAAAAGATCTATGAAATTAGAGTTCAAAATGTTAAAACATAGCTTACATGATGTCTTATGACTAGAATTCATGATTTACGAAAAAAAATGTTTTCCACCCTCGGTGCCTCCTCGGATCTCTCATTCAGGAATCTTAAAGACTCTAACAGTCAGACAATTGTTTATGAGATTAACCGACCAGTATTGTATACAATTTACCTCATTTTCTGGATCTGTTCGGTTAAATGGATGGGAAAATCACTTACAACTTATAGTTTTTTGAAAATGAATAAATGCACCCTGATAAGTGATAGGCCATCTGTGAGGTGTTGAAGGCTTACAAAATGTAGAGTAAGAAACATAACCAATTGTTCTGTTTTTCTAATTTTCAACGTGTTTTACAAATTGTTGAGCCAGAAATAAATACAACCTTCAATCACGTTTTCCCTGGCCATTTTTTCTAAAGCTCTATTATGAAAATACTCCAAAACAGTAGCACAAGAAAAATCAACAAAAAAACAGAGCATAATGGGAGTGAAATGTTTTACATTATACTAAGTTCTGAAGAAAAGAAATAATTATTCACAGATTTTTAAATACATACAGATGTTTTCTTGATTGGAGAATTAAACACTTGCATTTGTACCAGAGCAAGAGCGGATATAACCATATAGGAGGTCTGACAGGGTTTTCTTAAACTGAGTTTAACTGACACTTGGGCAACACATTGTTTAGGTCATATCAAGGACACAGCTCACTGCTGTCAGTCTACTAACTCATTGTGCCTGAAAAGGCTAAATCCTGGATTTAGCTGTTAACCAGTAAATAGGCACATACTTCCAAGTTCCATCAATAACTGACTACTGCCCTATATGATTTAGAATCAGATGTAGGAGGGAGAACGACAGTAGAATTTTTTTCTTGACCAAGCTCAACGAAAGTATGCTCTGCCCAGGAATCGAACCCACGACCCCTCAACCATTAAACTTGCATGCTACCAACTGAGCTAGCCAGGTAGCTTTCATACAGGATTAAAATTTCAAACACATTGTATAACTCTAAACCTGCTGAAATATTACAAAGAACTTAACCAGTTTTAAATTTGAACCAATCTATTCTCAATTCAAGTGAGATATAGTTCAAAATGATAATTTGAGCAGCTCTATTTTTTACTTTTTTGCAATGGACTTTACCAGTCTTAAATCTGGAGCAGTCCATTGTCAATTCAAGAGTGATATACTTCCAAATGCTAAGTTTAGCAGCCGCCAGAACAGAGCCAGAATTCAGATTGCAACCCTAATAGAAAAAATCCTTCGCTCAAGTTATCCTCAAGGGAAAAATAAACAAAGTCTACCCCAGCATGTAATTAAATTAATACAAAATGATCTCTCAGCCTGAGTAACAACCATAGAATGAATACTGATTAATAAAGAAAAGGTCAGCCATAGTGAACAGTTCAAACTAAATGTATGCCCTAGCATACCCACAGAGTTAATCAAACAAATCAATAAACTAACAGTTAAATGTTCTCATTATAATGAGTAGGATCTGAACTCTAGAGAGAAAACTACCTGCACACATCTTATTAACATCTGAACAAAGATAATACAGTCTGCAGTGATAAGGTAAATGGTCAAGTTAATTTCATGGGGTCAAATTAATTTCAGGGATAGAAGTACTGCAGTCTCACCTTAACTCAAAGCATAGGACACTACAGAGAAATTTGATTCAGACTAGTAAAAATATTGAAAGTTATGTTACCATGTAATCATGCTATCAGTCATTGAAGTTAACTTTTTTACTTTACTAACTATTCGAACCAGTATCTTTACAAAAGAAGCTAACCCAGATTGATTTTTTATTCACACAAATTATAAAAATAATATTGATGGGTTTTTGGAAAAAAAATTCCTAGTCCTTCAGGTGAACAGAAAAAGATTTTTTGTAGATTTTTCCCGCCTCTTGGCAAACTGGCAAGTGCTAATTTTGAAGACTGTGCTATTTAAAGATTTGGCCAATTTATTTAGAACATACTGTAATTTTGACAAAGACTAAAGAAGTTACAAGAGAACAAGTTGAATAATGATGATGATGAAAATGATGATTAAGTCCGATTTTTATAAATCTTATCTTCCATGTGGGCCTCAAAATGCAATACCCGTATACGAAAATCAAATAGATCAAAGTCATGACCTAAATTTAACTGTAGCATAGAATGACTTAGTATTTTAATTTTTATTATATAATATTCTTATAAACAATTATGTAAACTAAAGCCAAGTGCAAGTTTTTCATTAAGTCCAAGTTATAGTCAAACCCTATACTAAATGTAATTATATTATAGTACAGCCTACATCTCAGAGACGATTAAACAGATCAATAACCATATCCCTCTAGGGAGTAACATCAGGGGGGGCATGGTGAAAATTCAATATCTAACCAGACTTGTAGTATCCATTGAACTAATGCTTAATGTGAACACTTAATGCGAGTATATAGTTCAAACTCAGAGTTAGCTTTCATTTCACTGAGCAGGGCATGTCCCTACATTGAGTACAATACACACAAGGGATAATCCTGATAATTCAATATTGTCATTGGTCGAAACAGTATCACTGTGACACTGGCATTATGTTTTTTGGTGAGCCAGAATATAGCAATCTTGTTGTCAGTTGATATTTAGTACTTTAATAGAGCCCCAAGTTTGGCACAAGTTGTAATTTCCTTTATTTCAAAAGAAAAAACATTCTGACTAGTAGGGTTTATGAATTTGGAATGCTTTCAATTTGTACATATACATATTATGATATTTTTGCATTTCTTAAGCTGTCCACGTTTCACTTTCATTCCATATAGGGTCGAAGTAATTAAATTGTTGGATTCTCATCCAGTCAAATAAAGAGCTTTGGTGAGACCTTCTTATTTGATATGGTTTATTTTGAAGGCAGCAACGGACACTTGAATTGTTAATTTGTTTCAACTATCAGCAGCAAATACATTAACCCCACTGATTTAAATACTGATTTAAATACAGTACTTGTGTACTCACGATCAATATTAATCAGCAAGGTAAATGTATGTGTTACTGACAGATGAATAAAATTTTGCAATATTACACAATTAATGCATAAGAGAAAGATATCTAAGTAGTTTACACATAGTTTTTACACTATTATGTTTCATTTATCAGCCAGGTTTAAAGTTTCATGTTTCCAAAATGTAAATATTAATGGCGAAATTTTTTGCAAAAAAAATTAAAAACCCACATTTAATGATTTTTTAGAATTTAAAATAAAAAGTAATGGAGCAGTTTTTATAAGAGTATGCTGGGAATCATAATCAAACCATTAACTTTCAAGAAATCTCCTAATCTACTAGCATTAAATCATGTAGAGAATTAATGATTGGAATTAAAAATGTGCTGTCCTTAAATAGAATGTTTACCCCCAATGTTGATAAAAAAGTAACCAATAGAAATAAAAATAGAAAATTTAATTCATGTTCTCTTGAATATTGGAAAATCAATTTGCATTGTAAATGCAGACATGCATTGAATAATGAGTTCAACTGGTTTCAAAAACAAATCTCCAAACAATAAAATCCAGCAATAAACTGCAGTCAATAGGATGGTTTTAATCAGATACTAACCTACATAGAGTTAGAAAGTTTTTTTACATTCTAAAATAGATTCAATTCAAGTGTGTTTAATTAAGTAACACTGTATCTCTTGTCACTGATTCAAGTCATGGAACACAGAAAGGCTATCCCAAATTAGCAAATCTAAAATTTAAACAGAGAGAGAAATAAAGGGACACCAGATTCAAGGTGTTCTATTACTCCTATTGCCCCTGACGACATACAGTTGGGTTCAGGCAGCTTGTTACTGCTAGTAAGCATTTGATTCTGGTGAGTTACTTATATAGCTGCGAATCTGCTTGTCTAATTGGGTACCTACTTTCAATATTAATGTAAAGCCCTGAGAGTGATTCTTTTTAGGTAAGCACCACATTTACACCCAACAAACAATGTTCCATTCACAAACAAGTGCTATTTTCTCCAAAATAAGGGAAATTCTTAATTTTTATAAAAACCATTCAGCAAAGAAGCCATCATTATCAGGTATCATCAGATTCAGAAGGGGAGACACACACTTCAGATTTAAACAAGCTACTGATTAGTGTAGAAATCAGGTTTATCAGATTGAAAAGTACTTTTTTGCAATGGGGTTTATTTAATGTCATCCTGACATCGCAAAAACTAATGCCACCATTTGTTCCATCAATGTCACCTAGTGACATTTTAGGTAGAACCAGAATGATTCCATCCCTTAATGTAACCAGGCTTCATTAAAAGCACAAAACATCTTCTTTTCGCAAAGACTCAAGTTTAACCCTGATATGTCCATCTTTTCTTAAATTTATGATAATTATTTATTTATATAATAATTTAAAATTAAAATCATTGTTCAACTTAAAAAATTGCAAGATCACTTTGCCATGAAAATAAATGAAATGTTGTAAGTTTAATTCTACAAGCAGTCAGTTTAGTCTTTAGCAGTGATCTCCTCTTTTAAAACAAGTTAGATAGAACCTCAATTGAAAATATGTTAAATTAATATATGAGAAAGACAAATGTCTTTCTTCTTTAAGTTATCACATGAGTTTTGGCAGATTAATTTTCTGTATACTGTCCAAACTGAATTGAGTGTTGATGTTTTATTTTTCTAGTTACCTCCCTTTGGTCTTTCTATAAATCAACTGAGAGGGAGATAACATACCCTTATATAGGTTATTCTTACTAACTAAATTTGCATGTTCAAAACGCTTCGGCTCTTGTGCTTACCACTTGTTACATTGAGGGACGATATAACTAAAACAGAGATTTTTTAGCGAAATGAAGCAGATATTGGTGGAATGGAGATTTAATTCTTTAAATGTATAAGCTTTATGAATAAACCACATCACTAAAATGCATACATCTTTTCTATCAATAGGCCATGCCTATAATTATATTATAAGCATGCATACATTTATAAAGCTTCACCTAACTCACTAGGTGGTTTGGCTAAAAAACTTTTTCATCAATAGGTCTTGCCTTTATTTATATAATGACTTCAACACTTAAAGTGTCCCAGGAGGCAAAGGGTCCCCTAAAGAGTCTAAACTTGGAAGAAATCTTAATGGTTTACTGCTTAGGATTTCCTAAGGATCCCTAAAAATTCTCCAGTTCATGAATGAATTTTAAATAGCATGAATTATTTCTCGCTTAATCTCTTACCATCAATGGACCATGCATATAGAACTTTCTTTTAACTTAGCCTGACTCTGGGGAAGACACTATGAGTCATAATTTGAGGTTCACTGATTCATGTTTTGTCAATTGAATTATAAATATATATGTCGCTCCGTCTTCAGAATAAAAAAGATATGAGTTTTCTTCCCTCTATATGGGAAATTAAAAATCAACGCGCGGTAGCACACAAACATACCCGGAAATATCAAATAATAATTCGGCTTCTGAAAATCAATAAACAATGCTGGCTACATCGATGTCTCGGAAATAAAAACAAGTACACACTAACAATTGTGTAATATCCAATAAAAACTTGCGTTGCCAAGATATAAATCAATTGACACTGACTGTTCAATCAAAATATATATTTAAACATAAATCAGAAGCGAAACTTACCCATATTTTTTATAAAATTACAAACACCGCCACTGAAATCAAACAGCGCATGCGCAAACTTTAATTTCACTTTTGTATCTCCAATTAAGTTTCGTTTAATTGTTGTCTCTTTAAACGCTTATATAATGCGTCTAATTCATGATATAATCAGTTGGAGTATCTTAAACAATTTATTTTAAAAAAAAAACACTAAAAACATTTTGTATTATCACTAAATGATGTATTTTATTGGTTTTGTTTAAATATTATTAAATAAGAGTACACAAGGGAAGCAACTTTGACGAATCTAAAATACGAGTGATCTTTCTTGGTTGGATCTGTAAATGGACTTTGGGGACCGCATCATTATCAAAGTGAATAATTAGTGTAACTGTCCAAAGCTGGATCCAGAAGGGTCGTAAGTGGGGGGGGGCTAAATTATCCCCTCCCGACAAAAAATATGCCAACGAAGGATGTGCACTTCAGGACACACCTTCAGGATGAAATTGAGCTCTAGGTAACCTATCTTCTATCTATATGTCTAATTATATAAACTGCCAAATGTAGTGAAAATTCGCCGATTGTTTATGTCAATTATAGCTTCACAAGAGTTTTTAGCGGATTTACGAAAATGGTTGCTAGAACGCTTCAAATGCGGAAAACTGCCGATCCGCGGAAAAATCCTATTTGTGGATTCCTAAGAAAAATCGTAAGGAGTATAAGTATTTGAAATCAAATTGATCTAAAATAAAAATTAACGATTTAAAAACAATCTAAAATTAACTAAACACAAACTTATGAACGTATCATTAGACGAAAAAAATGTACCTCTTTCAGTTCAAAACACTGACTGACTTTCTTATTTTTCGTAAAATAACATGTCGAGGCTCGGTCACTCCTTAAAGTTATTTGGAATTAGCATAGCTTCATTATAAAAACATCGACAATCTTGTGGGGTTTTTTTAATGGACAAGATTCGAGTTTCATAACAGTGACGTAAAAATGTATTCGACTGTCCCTTGTTTTTTCCCCGTCTAACTTGCTATGAAAACGCTGATTACTTCCAGGCCCGGATTTACCGGGGGGGCACAGGGGGCACGTGCCCCCCCCCCACCTGGCCCCACAGATATTGACTCTCATACAAAGAAAAGGGCACAAAATCGGCACCATCAAAGCAATATCAACTCGACTTTAAGATTCATTTTAACATGAATTCATTCATCCAGCTATTAAAAAAGATAATGATCAAAATTGATACATTCAAGCATCTCAGGGTTCCTAGATCATGCCTTATCAAGCGTTCAAATCATTGATCGTGCAAGTGTATGGCCCCTTTATACAGACACATAGATACCAATTGCTATGTTTATCGTCTATATTACACATACCTCAACAGTATATTTAAGACCGACACCACTGAAATTACTATGGTAACTAGCTTACGAGGCCTAAATTTGGTTATTGTGCACTCTCTAATCTTCTTTACTAATGGAAATTATCGGCGTTTTCTTGCAAGTTAGAGAGAGAGAAGACGAGGACAGCTAGTCAAGTGCATTTTATACGTCACTACTATGACGCTCGAACTTAGTTAATTTCGAAAACATGCACGATCGTCTGATGATTTTTTATGGTATTAAAATTCCGAATAACTTTTAAAAAGTGACCGAGCCTAAACATAAATTAAGTATTTATGGAGGACATCGGCGTTTTTCATATCAAGTAATAGACTGAGAAAAGCCGAGTATATTCGAATGGATGTTTGTCATTAAAATGAGTTAAAATTAAACGTTAGTTAAAATCGGAAAAAAGGCGAGCGTTTTATGTTGTTGTTGTTTTTTTTAGAAAATTTAGGTAAATGAATTAAACTTTCAAGTAACTTTTCAAGAGTGACCTACCCTACAACAAGTTTTCTTACGAAAACAAGACAAACATTAATCAGTGGTTAAACATTTTTTTTTCATCCAATCATAAATTAATAGGCTTGTGTTTCGTAAATTTTTAAATCGTTGCTTTTATTTTATATCATTTTACGTGTTTAAAATACTTAATGATTTCTTCCAAAGGAATCGAAAAATGTGATTCTTTTGCGGATTTCCACGTTTTAGAGCGTCCCAACAACCATTCTTGTAAATCCACTGAAACGTCCGAAAAACTCACAACAACACTGAATTTCAACACAATAAACTAAGCCTCTTATTTAAAAAAAGTATCATAAACCGGTTTTTTTAGGTTAAATCAGAGAATTTTCTCATTGCATTCGTTGATTTTATACAAGGTACCAAGTGTATTTTTTTTATAAATTCTCGGCATTTACATGATGAAATTGCTGATTTTTTTGTAAATCAGGATTTTATCCACTCTCGTTCCTTGAAAACCTCGGGGTACGAGAATGGGATTTAATAAGCCAACAAATTAAATATAAACGAACAAAACGGGCACATGCATGAAGGATACCTCAATTATAGCACTCAATATGTCCTTAGTAGTGCCCAAAAGTGCTTAAAATGTAATGATAATTTACCAAATTTTAGCTTCATTTTATCCTTTTAAAGTGTGTTCAAAAGTGCACAGATTTACACCTTAGACATGCAAAAATTCAAAATTTTTCCACATCTTCCGGAGGTGATACCCCTCCCGTACCCACCCCAACCGTACTCCCCACTAACGACCCTCTGTATCAGGTCCTGTGATCTAACTCACATCAATGCATTTTCTTTATTTATGAATATTTATTAAAAGCTAATCAATCACCTGAATCTGAATTGTTACGCATTGCATCACTTTTCTACAGAAAAAAAAGATAATTAACCTAGTTTTAGCTTCATTCAATTTGTTTAAAAGAGCATTTCAAAAGTGCTCAGATTTGCACCTTTGACATGTGAAAAACTCAAAAATTTCTATACCGTTGGGAGGGGGTACCCCTCCCGAACCCACCCCCTGTGCCCCCCCTACTTACGACCCTTGTGGATCCGGCCCTGACTTCCGTAAGTAAACAAAAAAAACCAGAGTGCACTATAACCAAATTTAGACATCGTAGGCTTGTTACCATGATAATTTGATTGGCGAAAGTCTAAAATATACTTTTGGTGTATGTGTAGTATACACCAGATACATAGAAATGGGTATCTATGTGTCTGTAAAGATGGAGCATACACTTGCACTATCATTACAGATAGATACAAGATACAGATACAAACTTTTATTTATAGTCGGTATTTTATACAAACATCATTAATTTGTACTCTTGATAAGGCCTGATCTGAGTTCCATCAGGGATTCTATATAACAGGGATTTGTAACGAATTGCTTTTTTGAATTTTCTCGGTCGTCACTGTCTAAAACTGGCTGAAGCAGGCTGTACAAACTATTCCAGAGTTTAAAAACTTGATTTATGTTTTATACATGTCTTCCATGCAACTTGTGAATGTTTCTGAAGTTTTTGACAAAAATTGTTGCAATTATGATCGAAAATATGACTTTAGGTGATGTAAAATGGGGCTTAAAATGGCAGATCGGCGGGAAAATGCATTATTTTGTGAAACAGCCTGTGAGCGTAATTTACCTCAAAATCATCTAGAAACACATTTTCCCTAACATTTATGTCAATTTGAATGGTACTGGTACAAATTTTCATGTGAATATCTTTATTTAAACTTGTTATACTTGTTTTCCGTATTGGCCGAAATAATAGCGACGACAGTGAAATTTGATGAAAATCTATTACATTTACTTATCGTTACAAATCCCTGTTATATAAAATCCCTGGTTCCATGAGATACTTGAATATATCAATTTAGATCATCATCCATATTAAAAGATTGGAAGAATGATTTTTAGTCAAATTAATCTGAAAATCAAGTAAATATCGTTTAGATAGTACCGATTTTAAGCCATTTTGTTTGAATGAGTGTCGATATATGTGGGTCCAGGTGGGGCACGTGTTCCCTGTGTAAATCCGCGTCTGCTGTCGAATGTCGTGTTGAGAATTTAACTTCGTACCCATTAAAAAGCAACATGGAATGAATCATTTTAATAATGCAAATTATGGATTGCAAATAAGCCTGCGTTTAACACGTCTAATAAATGAAGATAAGTACATGTGTAATAGAGAAACTGTTACTAATATACAGACGATAACGTTTGTAACCTTATCCGGGGATTTTATATAAAATCCATGGTTCGAACTAAGATTTAAAACCGCGACCTCTCGAGTCGTTTGCAAGCGGACATTCTACCCTGTCATCATTTAAATTAGACACAATGCTAGCTTGAAAGCAAGAGAATACAAGTGTCGTATTATACATGTACACGTGCTACACACGTATTTTTATTTCAGTTATTTTTCTAAACTATTGTTATGGTTTGATGAATGTTGTGAAAATTGTTTTTCTACATGCTATTAAGAATTAAGCAACTTAAACATATTTCATATTATGTGTTTAAACTATGATATAATGCTGAAGTGTATTCTTTCATTTGTACATCGATTACTTGTACACATAACTAAACTATTAAAGGGAAAAGTAATAAATCATAAAGATTCATAATTTTTTTATCTTAGTTCTTTATACAATGTAATTGTTCTTAATATATAGCATTCTCGTTCCCAGAGTCTAGTAGGATTCTCAATACTAGCTAGTATTGAGAATCCTACTAGATTCTGGGAACGAGAATGATTTCAAAATTCTATTTATCCATTTTTACCACAAAATATCGCCTATTGGCCGCTAATTTAAGCAGTACAATCAGTTCACAATGAAATGTCATAGTAACATTGTTATTATACAAAATACAGTATGTATATATTTATAATCAGTAATGATCTGATAATCCTTTTTTATCTTCAATGATGTCAGTAGATTTCCTTTAGATATCCTTCCTTGTATGGTGTCAGTATCTGCATCAGTGTTTTAGACCTTTCCCAATTCAAGATGGCGTCGAGAAGTAGAAAATTTCACAAATGGACCATCGATTTCACGGGTGCAAACAGGTATGTGTACGGATTTATGACTGATTAAGCTTGTAAATATAAAAAATTAATAATATGAATCAAAGTGATAACTTAGAACCCACTTACAGAAGTGTCACGGACATTTCTTTATGTGATCCTATTTCGGATAGTAACCATTCGGATAAGTATGGCCATACTAGTCAATAATGACTGATAGCCATTATCAAAGAAGAATAAGCAGTACTCCTAAAGGTTACTCTCGATTGTTCAACCAGTATATTCCTTAAATTTTTAAGGTATAAAAGTGTCAGAATTATTTAAGTTTATTATTATTTAAGTTCTTAAAATAAATGTTAATTGTGTTTGATATTTTAATGTCATAGATGGGAGTGGCTAGGAATATGGAAGCATAAATCTAGCCTTGGAGTCTGGGGTTACAACTTACAGAAGTACCCTTCCTAGTCATCGGTAGTAAAAATATCTATGGAAAAATACTGATAGATAACTTGGTTTTGAATGTTGAATGCTTAGATTTGAAAATGTCCTGACAGAACTTTCCTCACCAGGCTGCATTATAGTTAGGAAAAGCTTACTAAGATAGTAAGAATATAGAACTTGTGTAATCCTTGACTCTAAGGCTAGAATAACAGTTGTATAATTGTAGCTTGTGGCAGTTCTAATACTCAATCAAAGTAGCTTATGGTCACTATGTGCATGTTTATTGTCACAATATGTACTTTTATCATTGATAAAATAATAATTGTTTGCTTTCTTTTAGGGTAAAAGGTGATAAGCAGGTAGCACTTGTTTCTTCATATCAGAATCTAGCTAGACCATGTGGTTACTCAGATAGTGTCAATGTGAAAGAAGTTGATAGAAAGGAGGCGGATTCTCAACTAATTGTTAAGGTAAAAATCAGTTTCAAGAGACATATTTGACTAATTTAGAGACATCATTTACCTTTTGTTTCATAAATCATCAAATATCAATCGTTTTGGATCAATATAAATATTGTAATTTGTATCAATCAATCTGACCAATAAAAGTAAGAGTCCAACAAATTACTCAATGATAGATAACATAAAGGTGTTGTAGCATCTTTAAATGAAGGAAAAACTTTAAACCTCTGTATTCATTGCATAATTATCTCCCTTAGCTAGGTTAAGGTAGTTGTGCTGAAACAATCTAGCTATCAATTTATAAATTTTAATTCCTGAGCGTATTTGCAACTGATTTGTTAGCTCCCTTAATCCATCAGTTTTCATTTGATTTTCACAAAAATCGATCAAAACGTTTGTCATCAATTTAGCCAAACTTCTTACAGTTCTTACGTCACCCTTTGTTATTTTTACAAATTATTAATTTGAACTATGGTCAACAACTGGGTCAATTTACCTATGAACACTATAGTTAAGGTCCATAATTTGCACAACATGTATATTTTGTTGAGTCATTGTGACATTTCATCTCTCTATTGTGACTTCTTTTCTTACAGAAATCATGGGACGTTGCATTGGCACCTCTGAAACAAATTCCTATGAATTTCTTCATAATGTGGATGGCTGGTAACACAATATCTATATTTCCTATTATGATGGTGGGTATGATGTTCTTTAAACCTATACAAGCTCTTATGTCAGCATCTAATAGTAAGTATCACTATACTTGGTTTAGACTTTGCCCTATAATGCAGGGTTTGACACTAGCTGTTTTTACCATAGATCTCAAAGGCATCCCTAGTCAATTACATGTACTCACTCAGGGATCCCTCCATAACATTAAGGGTTCCTCCAATAAAAGACAAAAAAATTGGATACAGATTTGCAGTCACCAATAATATTGTAATGAACACTTCATGGCAATTTTCAGAGATCTTAACAACTTACCTTGACAGAAGTATGTTATTGGTTAGTTGTCCTTAGCTATCTCATATATAGATGTCTTTTTAATGGGTTGAATGCCATGCCAACACAAATCAAGGTCATTTTATGATGACCAGCACTCTTTACTTAGCTTTCATGAACCCTTGTCTATAACCAGTACTCACCTACCCTTCCACAGGGCCTGCAACTTCTCCATTCACCTTATTAATGGAAGACTATTGACATTATTGTCAAATTTGCATGGAAGGGTGTAACCACCCTGGATGGGATTCAAACCTGTACCCCCTTCAGGACACTACATTGAAAATACTGGTGCATTATGAACTGCTACAGACCCAGTAAATACCAGCATATACTTGCTGATCTCTTATCAGAGTCCAAAATTTTAGCCTATTATTATGTAAAACTGTATTATCTGGTTGAAAAACATGTTTTAAGATGAAATTTGTTTCATTTTTTCAGCTGCATTCAAAATGATAGAAGGTTCTCAAGCTATTTTACAAAAGTTTGTATATATGTTTGGAAATGTTGTATGTTTAGGTCTAGCTGTATATAAATGTCAAACAATGGGTCTATTACCCACTACACCATCTGATTGGCTAGCATTTGTTGAACCACAAACAGTAAGCATTTTTTTCTTTCTTTCTGATTCGTTATACATTGTCAATAGTTTCCACCTTAAAGGTTTTACAAATATCATAATATCATCTGTTAATGATTCAAGTGCCCGTCGTTGAAGACAAAAATGGTAGATCACTAGCTCCCACAAGGCCTGAAGTTGAACGAATAAAGTCCACAGAACATTGCACTTGAGCGAATCTGGACTCGGTTAAACCTTTCTCAATGTCCCTCAGTCTTTTATCTACGGAGCTCATAAATCAGACATAATCCAATTTTTAGCGAGAGCACAAAAATACACGACCTGACTGTGGAATGAACAAGTCGAGAACAAAGAGAATATGTCACACATAAGTGTGGCATAATACGTGTAAGCTGTTGATCACGTGACTACTATTCTTCATCTTCAGTCATTATTGCATGTTTTTACACCTTTGTATAAGACTGCAAGTATGAATGAATGGTAACAATGTTGGACTTGTAGTCATTGGATAGCCAGCTTGAGTTGGTTCAAATCACATCTAAAACCTATGTTGTTGTTTCTTTAAGCAAGAAGCTTTCTTCTTACTTCTCATTACTGGGTGACCATGGAGTTGACTCATTCTTTATTCCAGGCATAAAAAGTTCTAGCTCGTACTTAGTTATACATCTCTAACTAGTCTAAGAGGTGTTATACATCCCCAAAAAATTTCAAAAACAGAGCTTAGGGGAGAGAAAATAGACTGGCTGCTCTGCCCTGCTGTTCTTCATTTGTACAATCACTATATAATATACCTGTAAAGTTATTGTACTGAATTGTTTAAAAGAATTTAAACTGATTGTTTTTCTGTTATTTCAGAGAGTAGAATATTCAGGTGGTGGAGCATTGTTATGAGATTAATTATAGATCTACATCACATATACATCTACACTAATTATAGAGACAGCGTTGTAACACAGGCACATAAATAGAAATTGAAATAATCATGAACGATGGATAACTTAAGTCATCTGTTTTAACATCATTTAGGATAACATGAGACACTTTCCACATACAATATTGTTTGGATTTATTTCAAATTATCCTGAATGATCTGTATCTTATACTAGATTTGGATTACAAAAGATAAATAAAAAATGGATTATCTCCCTTTTGTATAACCATTTGTTCTAATATATTTTATACGGATTACCTCCCTTTTGTATGAACATTGGGTTTTTAATATACTGAATATGGGTTACTTCCCTTTGTCTAAATATTGGTTATACTCATGGTTTTGTCTTATGAAAGTATAACCAATTCTATAGAACATATGATTTTATAATTCATATTTTATTCATTTTCCATCCTGTAAATATTATTTTTTTTATATAACATAGTCTCTTACATGACTTGATGATATTACGGTATTTGTATAAAAATCATTTCTCTGGTTTGAAAGAAGAGAAATATCAATTGAATTGCCATGTGTTTTAGTCAAAGGCACATGAGCTATCTAATATCAATTTAATTCTCTTGTGTTTTTGTCAATGTCACATGAGTTATCTAGTATCAATTTAATTTTCATGCGTTTAAGTCCAAGTCACATTGGCTATCTAATATCAATTTATCTCTCATTTGTTTTAGTCAAAGTCACATAAGCTATCTAATATCAATTTAATTTTCATGTGTTTTAGTAAAAGTCCAACAAGTTGTATAATAGCAATTGGATTCTCATGTGTTTTAGTCAAAGTCATGTGAGCAATCTTATATCATCATCATTTTATTCTTATGTGTTTTGGTATTTATCACTTGAGTTATCTATTATCAATTCCATTTTCATATGAGGCTTGTCTCTCTTTAGTCACATAATCTATTTAATATAAACAGATGTATTATTTCATTTGTGTATATGTAAAAATATTGTGCAATCATATATTATTGATGAAATAAACTAAAAATAATACAATAGTGTTTTATTTTCACTTTGCATTTAACTTATGATGTTTGCGTTTGTCTAGTGGCTAAGTTGTTTTTCCTAAGCTTTGGTCCTTGAGGATACATAATTATCATAGTTTATGCTCAATTGCTTTTAAGGATGAATTTGGTCTAATTGTTAATGGTTTATGCAATTTTTCATACAGCTATAGTTGTTAACTCATATATCTATAATGTACTCTTATAATAGTCGGAAATTCAAATTTATAGGTTTCCCCATGTAACAAACAACCACTTGGCTCATGATTTACAGCCATAATATGTATAAAAGTGAAGTTTCAAAAAACCGTAATGTATTGAGGTCCAGATTACGTCTATTAGAATTAAACAATATAATAAGTGTTTAGATTGAAGAAAAATAAGATCCAGCTGCTCTGGTCTTGTGTTTGTGCCTTCCTTGTCAACTGAGCTCTGAACTGGCTATTGCAGTGTTCTAGAAAAAATTCTATGGTCTCTTTTTTTTAATGGATTAAAGATGTAGCAACACATAGTAAAGGTCATATCACTGTGGGCAGTCAACCTACTTAGCCTGGAAAGGCTATATCTCAGGATTTAGCTGTTGAACAGTTACTAGGTGCACACTTCCATCAGTGACTGACAACTGCCTTTCATAATTTATAATCAGTGGTTAGAGGTAGAATAGCTGTAGAATTTGTTTCATGACCAAGATTTATGAATGTATGCCCTGCTTGGGAATCGAACCTACGACCCCTCAATTAGTAGACTTGTGCTATACCAACTGAATTAGCCAGACATCTTTTCTTTAGAGTCTTAATAAACAACAGATAGCTTGACGTTGGACCTAAAGTATGTGCAGATGTGGAGACACAGGGTTTATAAAAATGTTCAGCAAAAATAGATAACGATACTTTCTTCCTTGACAGTAACCTCCGCGATGTGTTACTAGATTTGGCTGGTTTTATAGTCCAACAGAATTAACCTGAGCTTGAACTACCTAATTATAATAATTACACACTTCACTTACATAAAATCGTGAGTTTCCGCACACGTGTGTACGGTTATACACGTGTTTATAACAACCGATGTGAGTATAAATCAATTTTTTAAAAGTGGCATGTTATTGTACTTTTAATTTTGGACAAATTAGTTTTTGGGTTAACAAATAAGTCAGCAATATTATGGCACAGATTCAAAGTATTTATTCTTATGAAAACAACATTAATTGTTCAGTACGTGTATTTCGCCGAAAGCTTCCGATATAGCGCGATTTACAAACGAAGACAAAAATAGACTGTAAATACTGAGTTTAATATATTCTTGCATAAAGGTCAAGCTCAGGTTAATTCTGTTGGACTATACTAGTAGTGGACAGGATGTGGCCTAGTGATTACAAGGTTTTACTTGTAACCACTGGATAACCAGATCTGTGTTGGTTTAAATCATATCTAGAACTCCACTTATTGCTTCATTGAGCAAGAATATTAGTCCTTATTGCTAATAGAACTGAAGAACAGGGAAGGGGACTTAACAATGATTAATCTTAGTTGCATGAACTTACTTCACCATCCAGATAAAATAAATTTATCCTTGTAAAATGGACATACCCACAACAAAACTCAAAATTAAAGAAAATCACTCACAAAGTGGGTCCAGCGAGGGGGGGGGGGCAGGGGGGTCCAGACCCCCCCTAGAATTTCAAAAAACGTACCTGTCTATTAGTGTATTTCTTGACGGTAAGTCATTTTAAGTATCATGAAGCAATTTTTCGCAGTGATTAATATAGATTTAATGGTTATGTAGTTTTATTATCAATATGTTGCATTATTCTGCAAAAAATGTATAATGTTAATGTGGTTCAAAGGTTTGGACCCCCCCTAGAAATTTCAGATCCCCCTAGAAAAAAATCCTGGATCCGCCCCTGACTCATAATAGCACTATCCTGTCCCCATTTCCCTGTACCTTTCTCCAAGGACCCTATACAAATATACATAGGGTCCATGCTTTTTCTGACCTTTATATTTTACTAAGACATCCAAGTATGGAAATAGTTACATTTAAAGTTAATGCAATTCATCCTTGTAATCTGTTGTTTTTTTATGTCCATGTTTTAGAATAGTCTCACTCTCTTGCACACTGGTGACACTACATTCATTGGTGTAGGTACAGAGCGTTACAGCTCTGTACAGGAGGCTGGATTAATCTCTGTTTATACAGTTACAACTTACAGGAGCTTGACATTCTGTATCATAGTTTGAAAAAATCTCTTCTTATAATAAAAAGGAGGGATTTTATTAAAAGAGGGAGGATTTTTTCAAATTACGATATAGAATGTCAAGCTCATGTGATACTGTCAACTAGATGCTCATGGGCGGATCCAGCGGGGGGGGGGTCAGAGGGGTCCGGAACCCCGCCCCCCCCTAGAATTTGGAAAATGTACATGTCTATTAGTGTATTTCTTGCTTGTAATTCATTTTTAAGTAGCTTGAATAAATTTTTCTCTGTGCTTAACATAGATTTAATGGTTATGTAGTTTTTATTATCAATATGTTGCATTTTTTCTGCAAAATGTGTATAATGTGGTTGTGTTTCGAGGTTCGGATCCCCCATAGAAAAGTTCGGACCCCCCCCTAGAAAAAAAATCTGGATCCGCCCCATATGCTCTTTACTGTTTTAGCAGTGATGTAGCCAGAAAAGACAAAAAAATTACGTCAATCATATTGGGGGTCATTTAAATAGTCAAAATACACAAATTCATAACTACCTGGGTGCATCTCTATATAACAAGGCTTTTGCTTAGGTTTTTAAATACACGTGGTTAAAACTTGGCAATGGAAACTGTCTCATGCTGAATCACCAGCTCATCCAATAGTCCTCGAAAATTCATTACGTAGTAAAAACACATTATTTTATTTTTTTATTTCCAAAATACTAAACATAAATACCTAGTGGTTCATCTAAAAAAATAAAAATATCGTTTTAACATACTTTAAGTTAATATTGTTTTATCTAAGGGCGCGTTGCTTAAGCATTTCGCTAGGTATCGCTTCGTAGCAAAATCGTAGGAAACGGCTGGCTACAAGATATCGCTTCATTTCGTTACGTAGCGAAAGAAATCTTCGCTACCCTAAAGCGCTTTAAGAAATCAAAATGGCTGCCTCAGCGAAAATGTGACTTCCTGTTTGCCGACTATTTGGTTTGACTGACTATAGATGAATTGAAATTAATTGATAACTGTAATTGTTCAAATAAACATATGTTTTTGCAGTGATTTTATACTTGTTAAAGCCTTATTTAGTTTGAAATCGCCCCGAAAACATGCGATTGCTATGAGCGCAAAAGTTTTACTCGGCAAAGGCCGCCATCTTGGTTTGTGACGTAAATAGCTAGCCGTTTCCTAAGACGATTCGCTACAAGAAAGCGCTTTTTCATAGCGAAACGTAGCGAAAATCGTTAGGCAACGCGCCCTAAGTCATATAAATTCTATCAATTAATCCATTTTGTGATGCACATATTTTCAGTTTATATAAATCAAATGGTTTGCAAAAATAGTAAATAAGTTTTTTATAAGTCGGGTTTAAAGATAGTATCGTCGTCTGCGTACTTTTGGAGCTTTGGGTCTAATTCTTTTATCTCTAGGGTTAAAGGTTGGTGTTGATACGACACAAAATCCTACTCGATGTACTGTATTTGTGTTTAAATGATTGACAGCCTCTTTTGATACGCTGGCATTATCTTTTGGTAACTCAGCATTACTTTTCGATCTATCTAAATCAGGAATGTCTTTTGGTAACTCAATGACGTCTTGTGGCGAATCATTAAATATTCTTCGTATTTCTTCGTTGAATATCGCTAGTCTAACTCTCGAGGCATACTCTGAGCAGACATTGAATTAACACAAACTGTTGCAGTTGGCTCAGTACATTGTGGAT
This sequence comes from Mactra quadrangularis, assembly GCA_025267735.1. Classification (NCBI taxonomy): domain Eukaryota; kingdom Metazoa; phylum Mollusca; class Bivalvia; order Venerida; family Mactridae; genus Mactra; species Mactra quadrangularis. The sequence goes on along the minus strand of CM046300.1, from coordinate 6,116,658 downwards.
TAAGATTGTGGACTTTTCTGCCACTGTAGGCTGTTGCTTGGTATGGAGTGACTGGGTTCTTATGTAAATTGTACCACAGATCACCAGTATCATCCATTTTTGGTCTAGGTAACGGTTTAGTTGGAATCCATCCAATTAACCAAATGATACGTTTTTATCTGAGAACATATAAGAAGCTCTTTCATAGAATTTACTTAGTACCTGGCTTTTCATAATACCAAATTATAATAAACGTTCGAACAATACAAAATTAGCCCTATAATATCACAAGCACCAACGTTGTAAATGCTCGATCACGTTCTTCTCAGCTGATCAAATTATAAATGTATGCTTATCAACTTATGAATAAATACTTATTTTCGTCAGTAAGTATTTAAAGTGTCAAACAATTATTATGAAACTTTTTATGGCGATTGTTCACAATTTTACAGTAATAAAGTATCTCACTAAACTAAACTATTGCTGGTCCCAGATTCTCAAACAAACTTAATGATGCAACATTTGTTGTAATATTGATGAAACTAGAAAAATTAATTATAAAAAAATGAATTTGAGTTTGAGTATAAAGTTGAGCTTTTTCGTGAAACTAGGGCCTGGGAGTGAAAATGTAGGATTTTAAATCGAAATTTAATTCGTATGGAAACGGGCATTGATGAGTGGTTACGAAATTAAATAACCAGCTCTGGGTTGGTTCAAATCCCATCAAGGACCTACCCCATTGTTTACTTGGGCAAGACACTTCCTTCTAGCTTAATACATGTACATTGTAACTAGTCTGCGGACTTGAAACTGTTTTAAATAAGGCCATGCCATATCGGAATTTTGTTAAGCGTCCGCGTGCGCGTAGGTTTTAGAGTCCTCAGTCAAAATAAAAACAAATTGTAAGTAAAATTTTCTTAAATAATTCTGATGTTCCAGTATCGCTACGGCAATTTAATTCAGGCAAAATGTGTTCAGGAACGACATTATTCGTCGTAAGCAATTTATCATAACCGCGTCATTAATACAATACATGTATATATATTACGTGAAAAAAAACCACTCGTCATTTAATATTTTAATACCATTGTTCATATTATGAGGATGTTATTTCATTGAAAAAATATATATAATCCATTATTTTTGCCGTAAAAAAACATTTGTGTTTTTGTTTTCGGTTTGTGTGTTTTTGTGAATAGGTACCTAGGTTTGTCAAATTTAAGTTGACGCTTAACAGAATTCCAATTTGGCATGGCCTAAGTTGTAAGTACTTGTTTCGTAATCGAGCTAATTTAACGAAATTGGTCGAGGTATTTCGTAAGCTTAAAAAAACGCACAAGACAAAATGTATCAACTCAAGGTCAGAATCTAAGGTCATCTCTCATCAAAGTAAACTGTACTCACTCTATGTCTCAGACTAATTAGTTTAGGTTGACAATACGACGTCAATGATTATGTTTTATGTATATACCCTAGAGACAGACATATAACAATTGTACCCGTCTACATGTCACTGACATTGTCTAATGTATTTGGAGTAAATTGACCGATTTTAGTCCTTGTGTGACATTTTGACAATGGTTTGTACGTCATTCTGTTGTTAATATGCGCAAAATGGTTCTTTGCTCGGATGAATTGAACAGCGATTGGTCATGTGAGGGCGGCGTTGCACTCATAGCAAATAGGATGTTAATGAGTATTAGTTTATCATTGTACAATATGCTTACTCTCCTTTGCAACACTCAAAAGTTTCAATCGTTCACTTTCTTTAGGAATATAGTATATTTACTGAGCTGCGAGGGGAGCGTGCAATATGCTTTGCGGAGCTGTATAGCTCAACGTTTACGCCAAACCGTTGAGCTTAGTACAACGCCCGTTTTGGCTGGCCAAAATACCGGCATCACGCGCTTTGAATTTATAGTATGAACGGGAGAGTTTGTGCTAGGACTTGAGTTACCCTCGTCATCTAAACGAACACACAAAAACGTACAAAAAGTACATTTCAGTGACGTATAATGCATTGTCAGAATAAGAGAGGACTATTTCCATTCGAAAGGCAGATTTGTTTGTCTTGGAAAAGCGTCAGTGAGTTTAAAAACTATGAAATTCAACACGCAGTCCATGAGCAAACTTCGAAATAGTCTCTATTGGCCAATATCTTTTATAATTAACTAGGAATGTGAATTTTGTTCGTGCCCTGTATGGACAAAATTAAAAATCTGCGACCTCCCATACGATTGTACAGTCGATTTGCTACTATGTTGAACGGAAACAATTATGTAGTGAGTGTACTAGTATTGAACTCCATGTTAAATGATACATTCCGTATTTAAATAACACCGTGTTTTATTTGTAAGAATCATTTCAACAAGTCATTATTGAGACAAAAACAATTTGATACACAAATTGTGTTTGTTTATTTATTTATACTGGGTTTGACGCAGTGTCAACACAAGTTTTTGGGTTATTTTACGGCGTCCAGCGCACCTAACCTAGCTTTCCTGGACCCTTGTAACCAATACTCACCCACCTTTCCACAAGGCCAGAAACTTCTCCATGTACACATAGAGTATTCCAATCTTATTTCACAAACATTTTTAACATGTAGCATAGTTATGTCATCCTATACATAGCCTTAGTAATGTAATGTTTTATTGTTTTGTCATGATAAACCGTTTCTGTTAAATTACTGTGGCGCTTTTCACAAAAAATCTTACGATGAAAATCATCGTAAGTCCAAAGTAAGAAATATTTATAGAACGGCCATCTTTTGGCCAATCAATTCCAAGCATTACTGAATTATACATGTAGACTATTGTATTCCTTTTGAATATCATATCATAGTTATGTTTCATTATCCTTCTGACTCAGCAATGCAAATTTATGAAAATAACTTACGATAATTCTTATCGTAAGATTTTTTTTAAAAGGTGCACTTAGACATAGTTTTAGAACGAATTTTTACGCCGTGGTGATTAAAGTGTAAGGCAAAAAAATATTTATTAATTTTGAAAATTATGTGACAGAATCCACCAGTCATAGACGTATACCTTTTAAGCATGTGCTGCTTTCTGTACTTAGCCATTAATTATATGTAAATAAGGCTTATTATTCCGTAATTAATTATTGTATTATATTTATCACTATTTCATTACTATAATACTGCAGGTATATGACAAAGTATAGTCTTTTCTCTGTACAGCTTTATTGCTAACGAATGTAGTAAATGAGAACATAAGTACGCGGTTTCTTTTCAGGGTCACTACTAGTAATATCCTATAGATGTGACCACCAGACTGTCGCATTACTTATTTGATTATTTGATTTAGTTAACCTACTAACAGACAACGCTTTTTATTACACACTTTACCCCTTCAAAATGGCTTTACTGAGACTGAGCCACATTTACCGATTTTATACATAAAAGTTACCCCCCCATGAATCAATGACCCTATTTTCACGACTTCCTCATTAAAAGATACGAGACTAATGTTTCAATGGCTCACCCATGATGTTCCATCTTAGTGTTGCCATGGTAACCATGATTTGGACTCTAATGTCCATTTCCTGAAGCCAATATCCCTCTTAACACTTTAGCAAAGCTTCAATTCCGCTATCTCCAAAATGGCTTATTGCATTACAGAGGCGGAATGTTCAAATTTTGACATTCTCAAGGCAAGTGAATGTTGTACAGATTTTGATACACAGTGAATCTCGTTTAAATCTATTTGCAATTTTCTTTGTACAATTTTCACTACAAAAACTTCAATTAAAAACATCAATCAATGTGTATATTAATTGTACACTTAATAGTTGCTATAACTCAGAAAGGCAAATATGAACGCAATAGCTGAACATAAAATACAGACAATGTGTAATATATTTCATATAAAGACTGGCTGGCTGATATTTATTTAGACTCGCTCATATGCATTAATGCTTTGAGCTAGTATTTTCTATCATTGACAGTCTGCTATATCACAAAAATCTAATCATAAGAATGTCTAATTTAAAAACTATGATTAAAAATCTCCTAATTTTTATAATATAAATAGTTTACAATAGTAAACTCTATGTTAAAAATCTATTTTAATATCTGTTTTTATCAAAAATCTATATAAGAATAAGATCTATGTTATTTTAAATATATACAAAAAGATGAAACTATGTTAAGATACTATGTACAATACATAGGCTTGTTTACTATATGAGTAACTTTAATAGTTTGTTTAAGCTATCTTAAATCTATATGTCGACTGTGTTATATATAAAAAAGGGGGGGGGGTATGTTCCTGTTCGGCAGGTAAAGGAAGCGGAATAAAAAAGTCAACGTAAAATATAATCTTAAGTGTATTCCGACTAAGTACAACGGCTCGCTTATAGGGCCACGTAAAAATAAATAGTTAAAAGTAATGGAACTAGTAAAATAACACAATTACAAATATATAAAGACAACTATCTAGAACATCAATTTATACGTAGATATATGTATAGAATAGGTGCTTAAATATAACCGTTAAAAGTATACTGGCTATTTTTCATTACTTAAAAATTCCATAAAACAAACACGGACAAAAAAGACAGTTAGCCTTTCACAGATAATTGTTTTAAGAAATAAAGATCTATATCATCCTCGCTACCCTGTATATGTTTTACGACCTGGATGGTGTAATAATGATTGTAGTATCCTGTCATAAAACATAGACCCTGTTTATAAAGGGGCCTTTGTATAAAATGACACCCGCTTGGATGTTGATATACGCACCAACAGGGGTCCAATAAAGAGTGTTATAAATTTCATCAATTCATTTTAAGTCATACAAGAAATTGAGAATGAAAAAGGAGAAATAAATATTGTGAAGACAAGACAAATTTTATAATTTGAAACAACATTTAACTGTATGCGTAGACAAATAAGACGAGCTAAAAGTCGTCTGATTTTTTGTAATTCATTTGATCAATTAACCATTTATAACAGCATCATTTTATTAAATTAGATAATGTATATTCCACTTAAATACTTATTTTACTGTATAACTGTGTAAAAATATGAAACAAATCACGAATTATACATTACCGTACGATAGTAACAAGTAAACTTGAAATAGAATAAATTACTTCTTGTCACATTGACATATTGTCTTAGGCCTGGAGAAAAAGTATCTTGTATCTGTAAAGCCCTTTATTTAAAGTACGAGATTTTTGACTGCAAGGAAAATTCACCCATTTTAACACCGCTAACGAACACGAGTTTTAGACATAAAAATGAATCATATAGTGTGATCTTATATAGGTACTCTACTTTTTTAAAGCCATGGACACTTCAAACCCATATCAGAATGATTTGAACAATTAATTTTGTCTTTTATAGGTATGTGATATTTTGATAATTGCATGTTTGTAAAGCGTGCGGTTAGCTATCAAGTTTACTTTTGATAAATATATCTTTATTTTGTGGCTCTGATCATAATGCTAGATAAGAAATAATATATTTGACCGCAGATAAGATCGGTAGCGATAGAGCGTCGTACGCTATCGGCCGTTCGGCTATCTTCGTCAGTTTCCGTATAGCGAAACGGAATCTCCCGAAAGAAAGAAAAAAACAATACTTACTAAACTAATTCGCTAATTCCCCCTACTAAATATTCTTCAAAAATTATGAAACATATACCACTTTTTAAAGAAAAGACTGTAGTTATTGAATCCGATTGGGATAGAAATTATTTTTAAATAGTAAAAAAGAAATTAGACAAACTGTTGCAAATGTTGAGGTAAAAAAATTGCATTTTGCACTAAAATTCATATAAAATAGGGTTAACATTTTTAACTCAAAATTCCCCCAACTATTTATTTTTCAATTTAAAAAAAATATATACCGCAAGAAATGGGTTGAATTGAATTATTTGAAACTGAATGGGATAGAATGATAAATAACTTTAAATTCAAGTTATATTAGATTAAGTACCAACGTCCTTCTTATTTCTATATAGCGCTAACTACCCTACCAGGCTTATCGATAAAGGACAAATAGTTGGATATGATGCGCACAGAGATTTGCCATTGACGTCATATTCAAATGTCAACAAAGTTAGCACAAAATCAACTGACAGTTTCCTATTCCGGATCCGTCTAGTAAATCCAACATTAGGTTAGTGCTATAGTCGAGTACTAAAAAAACACTGTTTGCATTGAGAATTTTTGTAGGGTATTTAACTCAAATGCCGAAAGTGGGACGGAACTTTCTAATTTTACTGACTAAGAGTAATTAGCTTTTGAAATCAGCTACTCGTAAATCATGGGGTATTTCTGCTTCCGTTCCAATCAAACATGATATTTGCGATCAAAGGATTGGAGAGGGCGTGGTCAAGCGGTTACGATGTTGGTTATCATTGGACAGCCAGTTCCGCGTTGGTTCGAATTCCATTCAAAATCTATCCCGTTCTTTCCTTGAGCAAGCAACATTATCCTACTAGATCAGGACTGGGGGATCAGGGGGACCTCGGAAGTGACTAATCTAAGTTGTAAGAACTTGTTTAACAATCGAGCTTTCATATATTAGTATAAACATAAACATAGTACTGGAGAAAGTCAACCAGCTTTTACTTAACAATTAGGGATTTTAGTCAGTTATCTTTCCCTGATATTATCTGAAGCAATCCAATTGGTAAATAGGTCCTTACAGTTGGAATCCTCGGATTTTATCATTGAATTCCTATCTAAGGATAACAAAATATTTCATCTAATATCTTTCTTGTAAATGAAGATATTAACAGAAGTGATGAAATTTAGATAGTTCTTTACCTTAAAAATACTTAGCTTGAATTTCAAACAAATTAAACGATTCATAAAAAAGTTATTAAAGATTAATTTTTGCAAATTGACATCATGTGCAAATGTAAGGGTAAAATCCGAGTAATCCAACTAATTGGACCTACCTATTTGAAGAGTATACAAAGGGAAATAACTGACTAAAGTCCCTTATTTACTAGCAATTATTTGTATAAAATGTCCTTTGTTGCCAAAATGATATATGTTAATAGCACGGTAATTTTGAGGCCAGTGGTGATGAAAGCAAAAAACAGGTAGAGTCAATTTCGTCTCAAATCATAATTTATAAAGATAATTTTATCAGAAAAAGTCCCTATACTATACAACCTCTCTTGATCAACACCCCGGCACTGGGAGGGGCTTAAGTGTTGTTTAGAGGTTGTTGCTCTACAGAGGTTGTTTTCCATCAAAAGTACGCCTTAACGAAATATTAAAAGCTGTTGCTGTGCAGAGAATATGTTCTGTTGAGGGTCGCTCTGCGGAGGTTATATTGTATACGCGTTTTGCCAAGAATTTAATACTTGTACCGCTTCTTCGTTTGCCAATGCATCGTACATTGTATAATACGTGTATTTAAGTGTAAACTTTATCAAAGTTTTATGCCTAGGTCATGATATAACACTTATAGATACGCTTAGTGGTTTGAATTTTCAAGAACTAGACGTACAGTACTGGTTTATTTTACGTGTACAACCCAATGCCCCCTTACTATACCTTAGACCATTGTAAGTCATGCGATCTTCTGAATAAAGCTTTGTTTGTTTTGTTTTGGTTTTACGGCGCACCAACACAGAAAGGTTATATCGCGCTGAATAAAGCTTATCTATCCAGCCAAAACTTGAAAAAAGTTAAATTATTTGACCAAGTCTTCAATACATTATGATCCGTACGATTCTCTGATAATTTTTATCGATCTATTCGTTGAATCATAATGCAATTTCAAAAGTGCAAAATTAGTTTGGTGGGTAACCATGTAAACACAAACTACATGTATTGCCAAAATATATTAAAATAAGTCACCATCTGTAAGTTTTAGATATGAAATGTACCGATTTGGCGAAAAATGTTCGAATAATATGTGCAAGTTTTACTCATACTGCATAAATTGTATATAAATGTAGATATAACTTATAAAATCAAACTCAACAATTTCGGCTATAGCTATGATTCAGTTTAGCGCACCAGATATGTAAATCTACCTAATAATTGTGGTTTTCTGTCCTGACTAAGTGACTAATTACCCATTGTTTAGTGAACGTAGTTTTTCTAACACAAGGCAAGCATGTCATCAATACACTAGAAGAATATATCAAATTATACAAACCTGACACCTCCGTACAATGGTATAGTCTGTTGTTTGTCAATATTAGTTAATGATTGACAGTTTTGTACTACTCTTGAATGTCTTGTTGATACTCATTTGTCTGTTTACACGTTTGTTTGACAACGCAGACGAAGTACCAGACAGCCCCGGGCTCTTTTTGACTAAAGATGACCTACAAAACGTTTTAATGGCAACGCCAATGTCAAAATAATGTATGTCATATTGCCGACCATTTGCAGAAACTCAAATTTGATTGGTCCGACATTTTGCGCATGCGTAGTCCGACCGCTGCGCAAAGTACTATATAAAACGCTCGCACCATTGCAATATCGCTCACTGCCAAATACTTGGACTTCAGACCTTGCTTGTTTCTGTTGTTGTTAGATTAAGCTATCACTTAAACTACAAACATGATCGCTAAAGGAGTTATTCTGTGCTGCGTCATAGGTAAGTCTTATTTATTTGCTATTTTCTGTTTTTCTTTTAACATTTTTTTTATTTATTCTACGCCTCTCTAGAATATTACGCTTCCCACATGCGTTGTATGATGAATTGATCAAATGCGATAAAATGATTAAATTGTTTTTCTTGAAACTAAGAAATGCACATTTTCTTTTTGTAAACTATTTATTTGGGTATAGAATATTTGCAAACAATGTTTGTATACTTTGTTACATACGACAATGAGTTCATATTTTAATCGTATCTTCCTTTCTCATGTTATTCACTGATAAAAATTTTGGCTGAAAATTTTAATGTAGAATAAATAGATAAACACCATTGTTTAATGTTATACAGTTAAGTGCACGTGGTCTGAATTGTCTATTTATTTTTTAGAATTCTTTGTTTATCATTATACATAGTATTTGTTGCAAATAAGTTGAAGAAAATTACAACTTGTATTGCCGACACTGCGAAAATAATATGTTAATAATATACAAAACTTTACAAGCATGTTTTAACAACAATCGTTCTGGAAACAGTTATGGCTTTGTCATTTGTGTTTGCTTTTGAAATCTTTAAGTACTTGCTTTGCTTTTTATCTCATTTTGCGTACGTATGAAATGAGTGAATAGAAGTATTTGTAGTGTTTTGTAGTATGACAAAATATTATTTGGGCAAGTTACGCCGCAGCGACTGTCAAGTTTAGTGTTAAGCACAAATGGTATCAATGACTAAAACATGATTATTGTTGTATGTAAATGTATTTTAAATGGTTAGTACCACTAAAAAGTATAATATAACAGTATTCTATGAATTTTAATTGCATCGATTCAATAATTTTACGCTCTCTTACAGTAATTAGCAATTTTACCATTTTGGGTGACGTTATTTCTCAATGTCGCTATAGTATATTTGAATTTGCATGTACAAATGTGCATGGATTTGGTATGTTTTTGTTTGCTTGTATTATGAACACTTCATTATCAAATGTATATTAAATGTTATTTATTTTTTGTATATTTTCAGCTTTGACCCAAGCCAGTGAGTACAAAATTTTATTACTTTCAATATTCTTAAATATGATGTCTCCATTTGTTATCATTTTCATTATTAATGCCATAACACTAATTTTTAATTCAAAGTAAAATCTTTAGTTTTTTCTGCAAATTTATCTTCGAGTGTTTTGATTAAAGGACAACGATGCATTTATTTTATTATTTTTTCAACTTCAAACATTATCGGCATGGTGCAAGGAGTGCGACGATATATTTTGTCCATCTTTATACAAAAGAGATGTGATTGTATACTTTGCCATGGTATTACACCATATACTATATCGGTCAGTTCAGAGCGCCTTGGTAGCACTGTTTGCACTAAAATCAAGAAAATAAAATATAAAGTTACGAGAATACTGCTTGCTTGAACGAGTACATTATTCTCCAAAAGTTCTTGGACGAAATCCTGTTTTTGGTAATATTTGAATCACATTTACTTGATAAAAACAATGAATTAATGAGTCGTTTGAACAAATTCCAAAAAAAACAGCATTAATTAGCTAGTCAGCATATAGTTTTTAATATCTTACATGATTAAGTTTTTAATTATACACAAAACTTCCTTTTGGTAGGCATGTTCCGTTTTTCTCTCATTACTTATCCAAGAACTTTTGGTTAGAACCGTATATTTGTAAACTTTACAAATGTTTGTCTTTATATATTCTTATAAATGTAATTAATTTTGTTTATTTTCAGTGTTTTTCCAACCCAAACCATTCCCAAAACCATTCCCACCAAAATGTAAGTAGACTTATTCTATTTTTTGTCAAATTTTATTATTAAGGCTACATTTCAAAAATTTAAAACTTTACTCATTCTCAATTCGATAAGAATTACATACTGTTACATTCGATTGACGAAAATAGACAAATAATTATAACTTAGTGTTCAATATAACATACTAAATACTTGTTTTCTGTTAAAACATGCGTTTTCTCATTGCTTGTCCATTTTTCATGTCGCTACACATTAATTACATAACCGATTCTTGATTGTGACTTAACAATCAGTCATATCAACATCAAATGTCCATTGATCATGAAAAGTAGTCAATTTATCGTCTGCGCACTTTAACACATGCAAATAACACGTGGCTAACTTATATTAATATTTATTTACAGTCATTTTGTGTTGTTAATGTAAATTTACTCACTATAAATTTCTGACTTGACATGTATTGTCCGTATCGGTGGACCGTAAGTTGACGGTTCTGGACACCTGGACTGTGTCCGGTGATGTGAGTGACACCCTATGTCAAAGTTTTTATGACCATCTTCATACATTTCTCATGAATTTTGTCGCCGGACGATATTTGATATATATTTGATGTTCCTATATAAATGTATGACTGATGCATTTATGACTTTTATTGTTTTATTGTCGCTAATTATGAGCTCGTGGTCATAACTACAAGTCGACAGTCTCCTATTTTGAGGTTAGAAGGTCAATAATATGTTTTTAACTACATTGAATTAATTATCTACCTACATTTTTAGAGAGCTTATCACGAAATTTGTCGGATATTTGCATTCGAGACATTTCGGTCATGTCCGCACAAATGTCCCAATGCGAACACACCGCTTGGTTGAGTGCGCATCAAGTTTGCGCATCTGGGTGGAATTGCGGACATTTCCCATGAAATCGTAGTTTTTATTATAATCTTGTGTTTATTCTCTTACAGACCAGAAATTCCCAATGCATAAACCAATGGTACAAAAGAAATTCATCCCAATTGAAGTAAAAGTCCCACACAGAGGTAACTATCTGTTGTTTTTTTTAATTAAAAATCTGTTTTGCTGAGGTTCATACACCTCTTAGGCGAATGATGAATAATGATGAATTGCTGACCGTCTGATTTTAACTTTGTGCAGAAAACGCGTAATGTCGAGCTTTGCCAATGAAAATTTTGTTTTACCTTAGCTCTTAGAAAATGTTCATCACAAAGAACGCGCCGAAACGGTACGGCGGAAAAGGAGCCAAACGTTTATTAATCAGCATGTTGAACTCTTCCGTCCGCGAAAATACACTTTGTGGTCTTGCCACTGAACTGTTGATAGCGCTATAAAGTAAACTACTTCTTAATTAACTCTTGATATGGTAAATCATTCATAAAAGACGCCTAAAATGAGCACTCTTTACTTGACAATGTCATAAAAATGGTCGCTTCACTTTTATAACACTAAGCCTCGTTTTGAAAGAATTTTGTGTATCACGTGATACTTTCAGCCTCAATTTGGAAAATGTGGATCACTCTTCATAGGAAAATGCTGAATAATTTCACTTTTCTTTTCAGTTCCAGTCTTCATTGAGAGAGAAGTGAAAGTTCCAGTTTACATTGACAGACCAGGTACATATATTTCATTATTCCCTTACCTTTATTGAATGGGAACTTGGATAACAAGCGACTTTTTACGCTTCAAAAGCTAAATAATCTTAAATCGTTTTTGCCATTGAATCTGAACTTTTGGTATCTATTTCGATCACCATTACCAAAATTTGTGTATTTCTACTATTCATATTTAGTCAAGCCTTACATCTTCGAAGAGAAAATTGCAAATATAGTCACGACACGATTAATACAAAGCCGTTGGAAGAAACGTTCGTAAATATGCAATTGCTTTGTAATGTCAGTTCAAAATGGGAAAATCACAAAATATAATGGACGGAGGTTATGAGAGCATCATCGGATATTAAGAAAATTGTTACCTTATAATTAAAGAGTTTGTTCTTTAAACAGTAGCTGCTTAAATCATGAATTTCAAGATTTTACAATGATGCATTTTCTACCCATCGAGATAGGTCATTCAGAACTCCTCGGCCTTTCACAACGAATAATTATCATTCATTCAATGAATGTTCGAGGTATTCCGAATGAAAAATCTGTATGCATCGTGTATTCCAACGATTGGAAAAGTTGCAGATTAAAGTGAAGTAATGTGTAATAATGAAAAATATGTTGTTTAAAGTTTATCCAAATTGTATCGACCGTTTATAATTTACTTTTTTAGTTGTTGTTGGAGGTGGTGCTGGAGCTGGTGCCGTGGCCAGTGCTGGGGCCGGAGCTGGGGCCGGGGCTGGATTCGGTGGAATCGGTAAGTCTTTACATTTCTCAAATGATACAGTTATGAGTAGTATGCATTATTTTATTTGTGTAGATATTCATTGATTAAATATTTGTTAGGTTTGTTTTTTATTACAATGAGTAAGTGATAATTGCTCTGGGGTGTTTTTTTGACGATCATACAACGGTATATTTTTTGTCTATACATATATACTAGTATTCTATACAGAAAAATGCATTATGATAGAATACGATCGTATTTCTTCATGGGATAATAATTCTAAACCCCTCATAGAAATGATTGAAGAAAGTAAAGACTTGTGGTGACCAGATGACATTGCCTAAATGCCTCAATATATATTCGTCATCTGTAATGCCGCCTTGATATTTGAACAAAGGGGCTACATGACCGAATGCCGCTTAGAACAATGTAAAGTTACAAAATAAATTGCATATTTTATCGTTCGCATCTTTTCATATATAACCACTTTTCGTTTGATATCATTACCATGCTCTTTCATAGTTTTGATATATTTATTATTTCATTTCAGATCTTGGATTTGAAGCTAGCATCAGTGAGTACCCAAATAATCCTATATTAACATAGTATTTCATTTACGTATTAAATCATTTAGTTACAGCAAGCTTGCATTAGTTCTATCTTACTTAAAAATGAACATAAAATGCTTGTACTAACACTATGGAACGCCTAAACTGCCTTATAGGTTTATTTTTTGTAAATTTTGCACAGCAACTTGCTTTTATTCCACAACAACTTATACTTTGAGCATAACGATCTGTAAAATTTACTTAACGACATGCTTTTTGTCCATGACGATGTCTATTTTGTGCGGCATGCTATTTGAAGACAACAAACAAAAAAACATATAAGGCACTTTAGGTGTTCCATATAAAAATGTGATCGTGAAAATGACGTATGCTTCTCTAGTAACGCATTAACACTTAGATTTACTCTATTTCAATGTTGCAAACTTACTATTCGCTTTCTCATTCATTCGCTTACTTATATCCTTGCTTTAAGCCATTGTGGGGGATCATTTAAAGATAATTACTAACGCTGAAAACCACGTGACTTTGATTTTAAATGTTGCTGCGCGTTATCATGCTAAAATGCTAAAAACGATGTTACCCTGGGTATCACTATCAGGAATCATCTAAATCCCGGACTAAAAACGGAAAACCTGTACGATCTAATGTATTGGGTCCAAAATGAGTTCAGACTTCTAATCATACACCGCTCTTTGAAAAGTCTACAAATATCACAATTTTTGACTGAGAGATAAACTTTACAATCGTTGTACAGTAAAGTTCCAATATTAACACCATCAAGATCGATAGCCCTATAGCGGAAAATCGGTACCCTTTCCTTCTCAAATTACTTAGAGCCGTCAAAATGCATACTTTTGCATTGTACTATAGTGGTCTTCATAGCGGAACTTTACTGTAACTTATTCATATAAAAGATTAGTTTATAAATGCGCTGCTACTGTAACCCTTGCTTAGTAGTTTAGCATGTAGTTTCAATTAATATCAAGCAAATGACACATTTTACTAATTTAGTCAAACTTCTTCAATGTCTCGTGTATCATGATTCATGTTTACTTACAAACTATTTACTAACTATCGTTGTTCAATGTGTTATTTTTAGACGACGCCGATCACGTCAGTATCAACCTTGGAGGACTCGATCACGGAACCAGCGGAGCTGCCGCTGTCGCTAGCGCCAGTGCCAGCGCCAGCGCCAGTGCTGGAGCTATTGGTAATGATAATGGTTTTAATGACTTTAACGACTTCAACAACTTCGACAATGGATTTGATAACGGTTTCTCCGTCGATGGTCAATTTTTAGATAGCGGAGTTACCGGGGTCATCGGACGTGGAGCTTCTACTGGGCCAATCGCTACTGGGCCAATCCATTCTATTCAGCAACAACATATTCCATCCCAAGGACAGTTGGCACATATCCCATCTGCTAAGGATATCGGACATTTTTAAGGAAATCAAAGCGATTTAATGTAAAATCTTAAATAGGGTTTATACTTAAACATTTCTCAAAATCAAAACTTATTTGTGCGGGAAGCATTTATTGGTAATTTTAATTCTTGATTGTCAATTTCTACACTTTGAATACTACGTAGTTCACCTGAGACAAAAACTTACAATTCTATGTACAGTTTAATGTAACCTCATTGTATACTCTCCACCTTAAAGGGTCTGATTGATTTCTGTTTTAAAAACATGAAAATATCATAATTTTGTCGCTATTTATTTAACTTGCAGTTTCTATGATTTATGTGTTTTATATTATTTCAAAACCCGGTGATTGACTTTAAACATGGCAATTACTTTTTAACTAATACAAATAATTGCTAGAATCATCATTCATGTTCATTTATTTATTTCATTACTTTTTTCATTTAGATGTAGTTGGAGGATAGAAAAATGTTATATTTTACTTCCCCAATCATCCCGTTATCTAATTAACATCATTGTTGCTGTTGATTTTATAACATTATTAATAAAAATCATGTAGAATATTTACACTGTAGTCTTAGTTTTGGTGTTTGGTACTAAATCTCGTGACCTATATAGAAAGTCACGTGACCAACTAATTTCAGCACATCTGATTGGTTAAATGCTTCCAGCTATGCGATTGGCTAAATCGCTTGACTGCACATGCGCAGTTGATACCTTATTGTACTTGACTGAAGCTGTAAAGCAGAAAGATGTAGCCATTGGACTCATTATTAGTAATGTTCTTTTGATCGCAAACATGAACCGAGCAGCCAATGTGACTTATTTTGATTTGTGCATGAGCTTATTATTGCATGACACGTTTTGTGTCAAACAAAAACGATCTGACTGTCTGATATGACAGTGGAAGTTTTTTTTCACATTGGCTTCATGTTTTAGAAGCGTATACGCAAAAGTCGCAAAGTTGAATTATGGATAACAAGTTTTGACATTTCGATAAGCTTTTAAGAATGAGATTGGTTTTGGAATCAAGATGACATTAGCTGAATGGAAACTACCCATTTATCATTGACTCTTGAGTAAATTGCACCCAATACTATGTGAGTTTCAACAAGCTGTTTTGTCTTTAGCAATACACTTTGATTGGTTGGGACAAATCCTATCAATTTCGAATGAAACGTATGAAATTTGATACTGAGACCAATCTCATTTTAAGAAGTATTTGAGGAGCAGACTCTGGTTTTATCTTAGTCATAAATCTATTGGCTTAGGGCCAGAATTATATATAATTATAAGTAAAAATCTACCATAAGGATAATAACTCCTGATAGTACTGTTTATAATCAGATTATTGGCATTGTCGCCCCTGATTTCTATGTTCACTGCATGGTCAAGAAAGTTCCACATGCATAAGCCCAATAGAGCACCGATTCAACTTTATGCATTATTGAAGCGTTCTAGCGTGCATCTTTTACATCTATGTGCAAGCATGACCTCCATTTAAAGAAAGTGAACTTGAAATAGAAGTTACCGGGAATTCATTTTTGGAGTTTTCTCAGGGGTTGCAAGAAAGCTATGTTGACGACGGTTTCTTTGCACCTCATGGGAAACTCAAAGCATCAATTTGAGTTCAGGATACAGACTTTTTGAGGTCTTTATATTCTTCACATTTCATTCACATGTTCTTCACATAAATTATATTCAACTGTTTTGGCACATTCCTTAACACTGCTGATTTAAATGCTCGATATTTGTTAAATTATCCCCGTACATATATATACTGTAGTTCTTCTAACTTACATTGGTATTTATCGTTAAAAAGATATCCTAACTATAACGAGATTTAACAAATATCGAGTATTTAAAGCAGCGGGGTTAAGGTATGGGCCAGTGAGAGCTGAATCAAACTTTCTTACACTCACAACACTGTATGTTGTTTTACACGATGCATATCTATAACACAATCATTAACAATTGCCATATCGATATCAACCACCCTGCTTCCATCTGTTTTACTTAATGTACCAGGGATATACATCGCTGGCTTAGCGCAAAACGGTCTTAATTCAAGTTTAAAAAAGGGTGAGTTACGACCGTTTTGTGATACGATATCTAAACTTCATTGTCTATAAGCTAGCTTTTATAGTGACAAAGAAGAGTGTCCACTTAAGACTCGGGCGGTCCCGGGTTTGAACCCAGCATTATAGAGGCAGTTGTAAAGCTTAACGTAGCTAGTGTACCGGGTGGATTAGATCATAGACCTTTTTATGTCAAAGCGTCCAGGAAAAGGGATTGAAAACAACATATTTGATTATACACAATTGTATTCTTTATTTGACAAACGGCAGTAAAAAAGTGAGTTACGACCGTTTTGCGCTAAGCTGGAGATATGCCTTTGGCCAATAACATTATATTCATGGCAAAGACCACCGATTCAAGCCAATCAGATATTATAACACATGCAATTATCAGCAAACATAAATAAATGGTGTCAAAAGAGACTTACACAAAATTTGGTAAATATCATAAAGAACTACTTCAAGTAAATCTGAGTGCAGTTTATTAACAATCCTTACGACAAATAACATCTTAAGACATAAGAAGAAGTAAATAAAAACGTTACATACTGTGTCGTACAGATTTAAAATAAGCTATAGGCTACACAGAATATATGTACCCATCATACTTGCTTAAAGAAAGATTTGGTCATAAAACAATATGAGAAATTTGATAGTTACGAGATATTTCGGTCAGTGAGTTTCTCGGTAAATACCCCCGCCCTAGCAGCTCTGCAGGGAAGTCCCAGCCAAAGTCTATTTCAAAGACTGTATTCACTATTCATCAATATATAAGTCCCATGTGTATAAGACTCTACGTAACTCTTTCAGCTCCTGGAAACACTTTGCTAAAACCAGTATAAACTAGTGTAAAACATGGCTGATTTAGGGTTTTAACCGTAACTTTATAGTCCCCGCTTTTTGGGCGCAAAATCATTTCCACGCGGTCTCCAGGCAGTGTGGGAAGCTAGAACGTGAATACATGACTCTTTTCCCGCGTCCGCACCCTAACCCTTGGCATTGCGGGTCGCTAGCAACAAATAACTGGTGCTTACAGGATTATTGTTAATCCAGTTCATACTCATGTATTAAACTAGATGTATACTCTTAAAAACGAACTCTGTTCCAAAACAAAGGGGCTTAATAACCAACAAATGAATGCCATGTAACATATGTCAATTAGCCTTTAATTGAATACTTATCTTTCGATTATCTTTCAATTCCAATACTATTCCTTTTTACGACAAACTGGACGCTGACTTAACCGTATTAATGGTACTCACAAGTTCGTGACGTCATGTAAATATCACATCCTACAGAGGGTGATAGAACGGATTGTTTACCCGAGACAAGTAATGTCAACCGAGGTATTAGCCGAAGTTGACATTACTTGTCAAGGGTGAACATTACGTTCTATCACCCTCTGTACATGCTCGATACTAGCCTCTGGCGCCACACGGCTGATTTGATCGAGAATCTTGATAACCTCGGGGTACTAGATTGCCTCTGTTGGATGTGATATTTATTTTATTATACCGAACAACAAAAGTCAGAAATTGTTAAAGTTTCATAGACACAAACCGTTTAATCTTTATTTGCTTCTGAACTTGAAGATGTTCACATCTTTTATGTTTGTCGTTTGGTAAATAGCAAGCGTCTGCGCAAGGGAAGTAATTCAAATTGAATGGCTAAAACTCGGGTTCCGGTATTCAGCAAACTGCACCGCAGTGGTCTCCCATCGCTTTAAGAGCGCCAGATATGGTAATCAAATCGCTGTGATGAGCTTAGGCAATTAGAAAACGCGCGGACTGTTTCGTAAAGTCAAGCGGGTCAATAGGTGATGTCAAGCGGGCGGATCGGTGATTTCAAGAGGGTGACATTACGGATTTTCACCCAGAGACGTCACATTAGGCTATATAGTAATCAAATCATGTGAGGTATAATAAATTAGATTGCATTTTTATGTGAATACATTTTGGGACAAGGACTGCTCTACCAAGATACGTAATACAGTGCTTTTATTTGTTTATCTTCACAGGTGGTGGTGGTGGTTTTGGAAACAACAACAACAATGGAATCTTTGACAATAACAATGGTTTCGGAAACAACAATGGTATTTTTGATAACAATGGTTTTGGAAACAACAATGGTATTTTTGATAACAATGGTTTCGGAAACAACAATAATATTTTTGATAACAACGGTTTTGGCGGCAACAATGGTATTTTCGATAACAACGGTTTTGGCGGCAACAATGGTTTCTTCGACAATAACAACAACAACAACAATAATGGCTTTGGTGGAGGCTTTTCTTCCCATGTTGTATAGAATGCTGAATGATTGTTTCGGTGGTTTAGAGAAATATTCGACGCTACTGAAATTCCTTAGAGTTAAAATAATCTCTGTGAGGCATTTACCAACCTTGCATTAATTTTAAACTGCTTAGATATATGCTGTCACTCTTGGTGAGATTTGTTGAGTTTAAATACCACATTTGGAAGAACTGTTGCAGGGAAAGAAAGTCGGATATTTAGGCGGTTGAAGCAATTGTAATTTTATTATAACCAGGGTAAAATTGTTTCGTAGCCATTTTTGTGTTATTTTTAGTTTATAAATGTTGTGTAATCATAATAATAAAAAAACTTAGTTTTAATTACCACGTGTTTGCCTTGATTTTTACTATTTACTACTAACAGTGGAGCCCAAAAGCATTTTGACATAAATCTGTCTAACTTTAATGATAAATCGATTCAAACTTACCCATGCCATGCAAAAGAGTAATCTAAATCCCAAAATCAACATTTAGTTAATTTATAAACACCAGGGCCCCGTATTATTAAGCGTCTAACGAACGATTTTAGTCGTAAATCCTTCTATATTGTATTGATAATTTATTTTAAGAATTTTGATAATATGCTTTTCTGGCGATGAAGAGGCCGTGTGCTTCTTCAAACCCCAGCAAGAGAGAGAGAGAGAGAGAGAGAGAGGGGGGCACATTCCTCGTGATAATATTTTGATGGGGGGGACTAAAAAGGAAATCAATTTTAGGCAACTTTCCTGGTGTGATATGCACTTAAGTTCAAGTCCCGTAGCGGCCATTTTGAAGGGGAGTGCGCTGAGACACGTTTAAACAGGGGGTTGTCCATAAGTGCTAACTCCATAAGTATTTCATATCATGATACCATATTAGTGATACTCCCCTATTAAGCAAGTTTATAAACGCATTGCTGGCATAAGCTGTGGTTATGGATTCAAGTTTCCTCTTTCTCCATCGTAGTTCAATTGACTGTATTGGCAATTTTCATTCAACTGACAATGGTGTGTACATTAACCCCGCTGATTTAAATACTCAATTATCGATACTGTAGTGAGTTTTGTGCGTAAAGTTTGACCCCGTTCTGACCTTTATGCAAGAATATTAATTACATTGAATACGAATGTAGTGTTAATACTAGATTACACCGTGGTCGTGAGGATTATGTGTTGAAATTTAACACATAAATATACTTCTATAATTTTACAATCGCTGCCGAGGTGTAAAATGGGCGTGGTACGGATTTTCTTCGGGATAATTATTAAATGCATATGAGAAAAGTCAGATTGGGGTCAATATTTACGCACTATATATACAGAAATGTAGTAAGTTTTCAAATCAGCGGTGGGATTTTTATACATGTATGTGCTATTTATCTATATATCTCTGGTTTAGCTGAAAACGGTCGTAACTCAATATTAAAATAAAGTGAGTTACGACCTTTTGTACTAAACCCGCGATATACTGCTTGACTCCCTTTTCGGATATTACTAGCGGGTTATCATATGCGCCACTGACAGTTGAATAGAATTTATAAATACACGAAGAAGACTTTCGAAAAAAACCTTATTTGGAAGGTTGTTGACTTGATGCCATATTTGTACATTAAGCATACATGTACAATGATCTACATCTTCGACTAATAGATATACAGTATAACCTGCATTAACAGCCACCTGTTATAAGCGGTCACCTGCTGTACGTGGCCAAAGTGGCTTCCTCCCATCGAAAATCATTATATTTGGGACCTGTAATAAGCAGCCGCCTGCTGTCTGTGGCCAGTGGTCACCTATTTCTTTACAGATTTACCTATCAATTTACCTGCATAATGTGGTCACGGTCATTCAAATTTAAGAATTAACATAGTGTCACTATCATTGTGTAACTTGTGTTATGGTCAACACGCGTTTTTTGATAAAATAATTAATTACAATTACCATTGTTTTTCACACAGTAATTAATTGACAATTAATTGTTCCAGCAATTAATTGGCCCCATCCCTGCTCTCAAGTCTTTAAACAGTCAAAACTTTTCAACAAAGTGTCATCACATTAAGCAAGACTTCCAATTAACAACTGACATTGTCATTTGTGCCATTTTTTGAAGATCATTTAATAAGAAGCTGCATTGATAATGCCTTATTATTAGTCATGTTTATACATTTGTGTATGATGTAATTTATTACTTGTTTGTATATATGTACATAATTATGTTCTATGACCAAAAGCACTGTTCTGTGCTGAAGTCTTTGAATAAAGTGTGTAAAGTGATAATTAACTATTAAAGATGGAATTTTCGAAGCATTTTATCTAAACCTGGTTTAAGTGGTCACCCGCTGTAAGCAGCCAATCTAGTAACTTCCGTTCACTGGCTGCCTAATGCAGGTTATACTGTATTTTGATTCTGTGATCGATATAATACGGTTAATGAAAAACCACCACAGGAAAATTTACATCTCAATCAAAAATATTATATATACTTTGTGATACGTTATTTACATCGCGGTGAGTTTTATTTTTTCACTGCATAGAAAGCACAGATAAACATGTAAATAGAAACATCATTAAAATAAATTTAAAATCAGTATTCTAAATAACTGACACTCACTCGTATATGTTGGACCATTAAAGTAAATGATTGATTGATTTCGCATAGGACTAAAAAATATTTACATGCGATTAATGAAATTTGAATAAGAGAGCCAGAGGAAAAATGAATACGGACCATTGAATATCGTATATTATTAACACAGATTGTGTGTTTATGAGTATAGTTCACTTAAGATGTTGTCTACAGCGAAGAAATAAGGATCAATGCTTAATGTATAAAAATACATAAAATAACTTGATTTATAAGCTTGGAATTGTCGATGGGTTCGGGACTGAATCCTCCCCACGGGCAATTTTGTAGACATACATTTTCCAAGTGTTAGAAAAGTTAAAGTGCTGTTTAAAGTCTGGTTCCATATTCATGTTCAGTCGACTTCTCAACTGTGAACCACAATCCCTGATAATTGAAATATTCTTCAGGCAGGTGATCCCTCACAGTACCCATTAACAACTGGGTGGGGGTGGAACAACTTGGAGATAAATTTCTTGCTTAAGAAAAGTAGCAGTGCTCTTAGTGGGGTTCGAACCATGGACTTTTCGAGCTCTTAGCGCGTGTCTTACAACTGGACCACTACTCTTACTATTCAAGGGATACAGTCCTGGTCGCAACCGTGTTTAAAGATAGCTACATCCATTCCAAAGACCCATAACTCATATTCGCGGTAGATTATAAAAACTTTGAAATAGTCTGAAATATGAGACTAAGTGCGATTTGAATACGGGTAAGTAATAAATTGATAAAATAGGGGTTAAACAGGGAACTTGAGTCCAAAAAGGACATTAATTTACCTCATACATTTTTGTATAAGAAATGAGCAATGCAACTGCGTGTAATTAATGTATTTTTCTATTATTAAAAATGCACATTTAACTTTAAGCTCCTATACAGCAATGCACATTAATAATAAAGATGCACTTACATAACGGTGAAATAAAATCTTTTATTATGACTAGACATTGATTTAATGATCAACAATCAATAAAGTGTCAATGTTTTCAAAATACAAATTTTAATTTGTACTCTTTCGTATATTTAAATATCTATGTACTGCGCCCTCCAAAAGTTTTTGGACAAAATAATTTTTGAAACATAAATTTCTTTAAAAAATATTCGGCGCTATGCAGAGTTAATTTTATTAGAAGCATAAAAAGTCATATTAGCAGTTCAATCATAACCACAGAGAATTGTCATGTTACCTCCCTTTGATTTTCAAACATACTGATTTCCTTGTGGTTATAACGCCAGGAGTATACCATGAAGAATGTATAACCAATTTGTACAGTGAGTCACTCATAACACACAGAGTAACTAGTCAACTACTCCTTTCTGTGCTACACACCTGTTTATCACGAATGACCAATGACACCATATCTTTTATACATTTCTTTATACCGAAAGAGATTTGACAAAAGGGTATGGTTAAAGCAATTTGAATTGTTAAAAGAAATAAAACACCGCTGATTTAAATACATTTTATTGACCATATGAACAGGAATACTGTAGTAAATATTTAAATTAGCGGGCTTAATGTATGCGCCACACAGTTGAAATAGGTTGAACAATATCTCCGGTAAATTAGTTATGATTAAAATAATTTTCGTAATGTGATTTGAATTAAATGTTAATGCACTAATTTTTGCATAGAGCGGGCGTGGGCGAGCGGTTACGACATTGGGCTGGTAATCATTGGATAACCAACTCCGCGTTGGTTTGAACCCCATCTAAAACATACCCCGGTTGTTTCCATGAGCAAGAAACTTAATCCTACTAGCTCAGTACTAGCGGACTAGGAAGAGGACACGACAGTGATTAGTCTAAGTTGTTAGAACTTGATTCACAATCGAGCAAAAATAAATTAGTATACCATGCTCCAAAAATATTCCAAAATGGAAAAAAATGGATGGCCTATCATGGAGAGGAAGACTTCACTCCAGACGAGACAGACAGGCCTCACCGTTGCCAAAGGAATAATTAACGGCCTGTTTAAACTAAACTGGATGATGATAATGATGCTATTTTTTGCTGATTTTGAAATATGCTTATATAACTCTTTGTTCCTTTATTCCGAGACTAAACATTTACCGGATTATCTTTAAAGTCGGATTTTGTCGAAGGACTTTAGTAGAGCACTGTATGTTTATAGAAAAAGTGATCGAAGTTTGCAAATAATGAAGTATAATACTTTACATTTGAAAAGAAGTAAATATCATATATTGAATATTTTGTTTAGAAATAAATGCACCAATAAAGACGTCATGAAATTATTGAAATAAAATTTTATGTTCGAAACATGTTGAGAAATGATAATCCCTTCTGAAAGAAAAATATGATACCACTATTTTATGAATAAATTATATACTGTATCAATAAGTTTCAATATATTGGAAAGATGGGCCCAAGTTGCAACTGAAAATACATTCGTAGTTTTCTTAAATTTTATAGAGAACTGGGGAATCGAATCTAATAAATGCTGTCATTGGAATTTAAATAGGAGTTATATGTTTTTATAGATAAGTGATACCAGGTTTTAAGGTTTTTTAGTTGTTATACTTTTTCAAGTGCTCAATATTTTTAAATTGAATTAGTTTTTTTTTGTGATTTTAAGTAATGTGATTATAGTTTGTTATTGTGCAAGATGAGGGTCCTACACTTTGAAAATATCATTAATTCATGCCTGTGAAAACATGCAGTGAAATAGCATTGATGTGATCCCATTTGTGAGTACGTTTTTTGAGATGACAACGTTTTAGTGATATGATTTTGTAATCAGTAAATCATTGAAAATTTTAAAAACTTGGATCATTTCGCGGAATGTGATACCTTCTGTGATCTCTATAAAGAGTAAAGTGTCTTAATTCAGTGATTCCATGTCATTGTGATTAGTGTGATTCATTCTGGTGAAATAACAAGAGACTTATTTGGGGAATCGTACCGTTTTAATTCACATGTTTATACATACTAAACAGTCATACGAAAGGCGCATATAACGCAGATAGGAGCTGGATATTTCATTTTGGTAGAGTTTGCTTGAATAATATAATAAAAGTATATTTTAACTCATACACGTGCGTGTAAACGGGGCCGTTTTTTGTTCTGTTCGTTGACAAATTACTACTATTAAAGCATATTTGTGTGTATTATAACGAATTTAAGGATTCTGATGCAAGTAAACGGTTACAAGGTTGTGAGATCTAATTTATTTAGATTATTTTCGTAGACTGTATTTTGTGATAAGTACTTTGTGTCATATCTTGTGATTTCAACATCATATTGTTCACTTATATTAATCTGAAGTGACTCAACATATACTTACTATTTTGTGATTAATAATTTAAAAATTAAGCCTCGAACTATGAGTATGTTAAGGAACATCTGTATATTCGTTTTCATCGCATCATCAGCGGCACAAAGTAAGTGGGTTCTTTCTTTTTCATGATACACATAGTTTACATAGGCTGATTATGTTTTTTCCATTCCATTTCAAATTATTTTAAAACGTTTTGTTCAATGTTCCTTTTTGACAACACATTTTCTTAATAAATCACTTATTAGTAGCTAAGATTCACACAGAGTGTTTATAAACATTATTAAGTAAGCTCAGTGTAGAAAGTATCTAAAATAACTAAAAATAAGCCAGCATTTCATTACAATAGCAAAAAGTCAATGAAAAACGCACTTGATTTTGCCCATCACTATATAGTAAAATATATCGCTATTATTTCATCATAACTTACAAAATGTAATTTAATGTTAAACCGTGTTGTTATTATAAATGAAATATTTTGCATTATTTGATAATTGACAATATTTTGCAATATTCAGCAGTATTTGATGCATTATTTGGAATATTTTGCATTATTTGACAATATTTGGCATTATTTAAATTAATTGACAGTTATTCAAAATATTTGACAGTATTCGGCATTATTTTTCAATATTTGACCACGCTTGAAATTATTTGGTATTATTTGACAATATTTCCATATTTTTCAGTTCTAACAAACCTACCTGGTACCTATTCATTACCAGAACAGACATCAACAGAGATAGAACTATATACATTAGCTGTTACAGACCCTGATCCATCATCAGTGGTGTTAAGTTTTGGTCCAGCCACCACTGGTACTGGTGCCAGTAAATTCAGAATACGACATAAGAGCGGCACTTCAAGTAATGAATACTTTTTATCAGTTTGTATACACTCACCAAAATTTCTAATCGGTCACATAATTAAATCATTATTTTTAAATAACTGAAATAAACTATGGACTATTATAGCAATAATTAGTGAAGGAATTTTATCGTATCTTCGTCTTTTCGTTTCTTCGCCACGAAGAAACGAACACACGACAAAATAAATTCAACAATACGACGTGTTTTCGCCTGACATCTGTCGGATCTTTGTCTTTTCGTTTCTTCGTGGCGAAGAAACGAAATTGACGAAGTTACTACAAACAATGGTTTTGTTGTGTTTTCGCCCTTCATCTATCGTATCTTCGTATTTTCGTTTCTTCGTTTATTCGTGGCGAAGAAATGAAGAAAGGGAAAGACGAAGACACGACAAACTATGGATTTGTCGTGTTTTCGCCTTACATCTGTCGTATGTTCGTCTTTTCGTTTCTTCGCCATGTTATATGATACATTCCATATTCAAACCAGATATAACAATTCATTAACCTAAAACTTCGTGTTTAGCTGTATTGTCACAAAAATACGTACGCGTTTTAGTCTAACCTTCAATGACTTTAATTGAGGCCTCCTGAGGAAAGTGAGTACGACAGTAATTAGGCAGTAACAGCCGAAAGTTTCGCATGGAGAGACATTAAAAAATACATTAAGAGCGAAGGCTTCAGTCTGCGCTTAATAAAATGGTGTTATTAAATGCATTGTGTATCATTTCAGTATATGCTATATATACGGTGGCTAATACTTTCTACGATTTCACAACAGAACCAACATTTACATTACAAATCAATGCTGTAGACAATACGACCACAGACAGTGGTAATTATACAGTAAATCTGGTCAAAAGTCAAGCTCCAACCATCACCAATCTTCCAGGTATGTATCGGCAATTCGCAGTCATGTAGGGGATACCACATCATTGTTCCAAGAGGCTATTAAGATTCTCGATACTTGTTCAGTCGAGGACCTTGATAACCTCTGGGTACGAGAATAGGGATACTAGTTCACTAACTCACAGTTTCTGGATAGTTTTTTATCCCCAACTACTAGCCTTTAACTAGCACAATCACAATTTCTCGTCAACTGCTACATAGATAATATGGAACAGTGGAAGGAAGAAGATTGTCTTAGGAAATATTTACTTACCAAACTCAACGTACGGTTAAATTGTTTGGTCTTGACCAGGAATCGAACCCATAACTCTAGATTTGAAATTAGTACCGCCTTCCAATGTTTGTTGTTTTTTTTTTAAATCGATTTATTGTAAAACGATTAACTTGCATCTTACTGCGATTTAGGAGAGACGTCTTACTAAGCATCGTACTCTCAAT
This sequence comes from Mactra quadrangularis, assembly GCA_025267735.1. NCBI lineage: Eukaryota > Metazoa > Mollusca > Bivalvia > Venerida > Mactridae > Mactra > Mactra quadrangularis. The sequence continues at coordinate 6,089,475 of CM046300.1, read as the reverse complement.
TTCGACTTACAAAAATCGTACTTCTAAATCGTACGACAGTACTTTCAAAATAGTACGATGTTTAGTAAGATGCCGGCCTCGGGTTCTTCCTGGCAAAGCACCAGGGCAGCAAATTATCAAAAATCTTACGACAATTTAACATAACAATATAGAAGGATTTATGACTAAAATCAGTCGTAAGACGCACGCTTAATAATACAGACCCCAGTTTTTTTTTTATTTGATTTCCATGTTTTACATTATTTACAGATTCTTATTAGCCTATAAATGAACACTTCACTGTACCATCGTTAATTAGTTGCATCAATATAGGAGCCCCAATCCTACGTAAACAATCATCTATCTTCCCACTCATAGAGATAGTTCAAATCCAGGTCGGTAGTGCAGTTAGTGGCGCGCCTGTATTTCGAATCTAGAGTCCCGAAGGGAGAACGGGTTCGAATCCCACCAGGGGAGGTTATCCCCTTCCATACAGATTTGGCAATAATGTCAATTTTCCTCCATTAATAAGGTATATGAAGTAGTGTCCGGCCTTGTGGAAGGGTAATGAGTACTCGTCATAGACAAGGGTCCAGGAAAGCTAGGTTAGGTGCGCTGGATGCAGTAAAACAACCTAAAAAATTGTGTTGACACAGCGTAAAACTCGGTCTAAATATAAAACTGATCTAGTATTGTTTTCTATTCCAGCCAATGCAACAATAAACGTGAATGCATCAATCGGTCATGAACTATTTCAAGTGACTGCTACTGATGCAGAAAGTAATCAGATATTTTACTCCTTCACGTGTTCTGTAACTGGATGTGAAAATTGGTTTGCTATCTTCGGTCGTAAGTAAAATAGAAACTTTATATTAATGACCTATATTAGGCACTGGCACTAGGCTCCATTGGTCAGTTCTATAAACATAACGGTAGTAAGCACTTTGTGCCCTGGAACCCTTCTCACACTTAAATGTAATAAGTATGTGTTATCAAATTGGCAATTTCTTTCCTAGTCAAAGACCCTAAAATTGGGACAAACCTGAATAAGTACTGTCAATGAACACGCTTTTCTCAAGATTTCAGTTTTTACCAATTTTGTTTATTATTCATAGGTTTTTAGCAAGAAATTACAGCGAAAAACTTATTACAGAAATTGAAACTAACTTGTCATGACCGCGTACCTCTATATTCTCTACATTTCTTAACAGCACATAACTCACAAAATGGGCCATACAACGTTCCGGAGCGTTTGCGCTTCATCTGATTGTCTGGATAAAGCAATTGGTGTAGACATCGAAATCCATGATGGCCACTATCATGACGGTCGACATTACGAGGTACAAGCTTTGCCTACTTGACAAACATCGTCGTTAGCATAATATCACTACCATCATCATCATTAAAATCATCATCATTGAAACCATTGACATACAATAATCGTCTTAATTATTATCATCATTAATCATCATTAACTTTAATTAAACTAACACCATCATAATCATGATCATTATCAACATCATCGTAATCATTATCATCATCATCGTAATCATTATCATCAACATCGTAATCATTATCATCATCATCGTAATCATTATCATTATCATCATCATCGTAATCATTATCATCAACATCGTAATCATTATCATCATCATCGTAATCATTACCATTATCATCATCATCGTAATCATTATCATCAACATTATTGTTATCATCATCATCATTTGAAGTGTGAACCTATTGAAAAACTTTCATATATTTCAGTGGGTCAGATCAAGTTGCAACAAGAGATAGCTGCTATACAAGCTTTAACATTAACATTGAATGTAACAGTAAGAGATTCTAGATACACCGGTGATACTAAATCACTTACAGTTAGTGTAACTGGTATGTCATTTCTTCTTATGATACTGTATGATTGTAACTCGATAAAACTTGAATCTTATAACCCGATAAAAATGTATGGTCCGAACTGAGATTCGAAGCTACGACCTCTCGAGTCGTAAGCGGACACTCTTCTACGTCGTCATAAAAGCTAGCTGATCGGCAAGGGAGTACAAGTGCCGTATTATACCTCTGTTACATTCACCCCTCCTTAGCAGAATTTGTCCCCCGAATTCTTGGAGCTTTATTGTCTGTGGGACTATCTAAGGATGCAATCACACAATTCCTAGTGGGTTATTTACGCAGGGCCCCAAATTTTACCTGAAAAAACTCCATGGTCCGAACTGAGACTCGATCCCACGACATTTCAAGTCGTAAGCAGACACTCTACCGCGTCGCCATAAAAGCTACATTGAAGGCAAGGGAGTACAAGTGCCGTATTATACTTCTGCAACATGATGACATTAACAAGTCTTTTTGTGATAACAAGTCGAACTTGTTGGCTTTTCTGAATTTGATAAGTTTCCGATTTCACTTTCTACGCACATTGGAACTACATGCCGTTACCAACTTACTATACGTCACTATTCTATTTGACTCGCAGGCCTTTAATGTATTTGTTAACATATAATCTGTCAGTAAGTTTTCTATTCAGTTTTTTCTAATCTATCTGAATTATGAATTTAACCCTAAACTGGTCAATCTGCATTTTTACGTTTCTTGACCCTCTTCAAAATGGCCGCTACAGCCTTGAAATTGGTGTTTTTACCTGAATTTAGTGAATTTCACTTTAAGAAAGTCGTCATAAAAATATCCCTTTTTTGCGCGCCCTCCCCATCAAAAGATGTCTCAGGGGGGCCCAAAGGGGGATGTGCCCGTCTTGGGGTTTGAAGGGGGCGCAACACCCCTCATCGCCAGAAAAAAATCAGGGTCATTGAGTGCAGAAAAATGGCGCAAATGCCGATAAGAAAACATGATTTCACTCTCTAAAAAGAACTGGCACTTAAGACCTCAATTTTGGAAAGTATAACTGAATGAAATGCAAAGTTTGGGTTGAAAAAGAGCGAAAATTGTATTTTTTGCCCTTTTTGTTCCGCCCAAGCGTTGCCATGTTAACTAGGATCGGGGCTCTATTTTTCTGAAAGACAGTCACCCAGGGAATAACTTGGCCAAGTTGTATATCTGCCTATTAATTAGTAATGAAATTAGAGCATATTGAAATAGCCCTAGCGCGTTAAGGTGAAAAAATGGCTACTTTTCACACATGTCGCAACCAGTATAGGGTTAAACTGTTATCTTATAAATAGATAGATTAATGGCTGCTCATCATAAACCACGTGACGTAGAATTGATTTTAAATTGCGCATACTCAACATTAACCACATGACGTATCATATATCTCTAATTGCTCGTGATCATCAACCACGTGACGTAGAATATGTTTTATACTGCGCATGCTCGACATATACCACGTGGCATTGAATACACGTATAAGCCTTAAAAGTTATTCTATTATCACAGGTATTAACAGCTATCCAACAATAACAAATCTGAACACATCTATAAACGTAGCAGAGAATATTGCAGTAGGAACAACCATTGAAACAGCCACGTGTACTGACAACGATACAGCGGATTCTAAAGCCTTAGCTATGTCTTGTGTACCAACATGGGGATCAAGTTTGATTGGGATACATGCAACAAGTAAATGCATTTTGTAGCCCATTTTGTAGTCCAAGTTTCTTGCGGATGCTTGTTCACCGAAATTAAACCTGATGTAATTATAAGCACGGTCTATTGATGGAAAAGACATGCAATTTAGTGATGTAGTTAGTTGGTCTTAGATGCTATATATTAAAACAATTAAATCTCCATGTCGCCTATTTCTGATTCATTTCGCCCAAAATTCTCTATTGTGAGTTTTAGTCATACCATCCCACAATGCAACGAGCGATAAGCTCAGGACTAAAAGCGTTCCGAACGTGCAAATTTAGTTCGAATAAATGAATGTATGTTATCTCCCTTTAAGTTGATTTATAGAAGGACCAAAGGGAGGTAACTAGAAAACTAAAACATCGACTCTCAATTCAGTTTGGACAGTATACAGAAAGTAATTCGCAAATAATCACAAGCTACTAGAATCTATCAGTTATTCTACTTGGGGAGTCTTATACTCCGCTATGTGCGGGCGACATCTTGGCGTTAAAGGTACTCATTCACATAATTCAACTTAAATATCAACTTTTTCTGAAACTATCTAAATTGTATGTAAACATTTTTAAAGCAAGAGATTAGTGTTTTGATAATGACAATTTTAGTGCATATGGACTTACAACTACAAATGATTGTGTTTCAAGTACAGTAAAAGTTCATTCTCTCGAACACCACCAGCTCGAATTAATTGCCTGAGTCGAACACATTGTCTGGCACCGATCAATTACCCTTCTATATCTATATAAAATAACCTCTTCTGAGTCGAACCGGACAGGGTCGAACTCTCGAACCAATATCACGGTCCCGTGGTTTACAAATACACTATAATACTATTGTCTCTCTCGAACAATAGATTTTCACACATCAGCGACAAAGGTCTGATCGTAACTATTGTTTGTGACGCGTGATAATAACACGGCGTGAAAATCGCTCAACCTTAAATTTGTTGATTGATTTTATTTCATTGTCGCACAAAAATACTTAACAATAGAATTGTTTGTAGATTGCACATTGTTGATGGACACAAGTTATTAAGTGTCATGGTATGATTAAAAAAGGCATCGCTAAAACAAATGAATTAGCGTATATACAGCTTGTATGTTTGTCTTAATTGATAAAATTGCAAACAAAATGTTAATGCATTTTAGTATACAATCAGTGGAAATTTACGATCGGTATCAATTCAAAATGTAAGACAAGAATATACATGCAGATTCAACGATTGAACAACTTAGTCTAGGACCCGATTACGTCCTCATTGTGCTATAAGGCTTCTTTTATGTTTCGAGGTAAAATAAAATTACATTAACAATATTTGAGTTAGTTTTTATTATTTTATTTTACAAGAACATAACGAACAAAAAATAAGTTATAAGCAAATTAATTTGCAGTTTGTACCGATTACTTCTACAAGACACTTGAACGAACTGTGTATTCGGGTTTTATATTAAACCAAGGGAGATAACGAATAAAAACAATTAAAAAAACAAAGGGAAGTAACAAAGTCGAACTCGAACGAATGTCGGCCAGGTCGAACACCTGCCTCGCTCGAATTTTTTTCCACGTCCCTTCAAGTTCGAGCCAGCGAACTTTTACTGTAGTAAAAATCTACCCCGTATTGTCCCGGTATAGAAAATTTAAGTGCATTTGTGTGACTTTTATTGTATATTTCTTGCAATCTATAGGTCAGTTTGTCTTAAAATATGAAGAAGTTTTTTTGACACATTTACAGACAATGAATAGTATGTTCAAAGTATAGAAAAATCTTAACCAAACCTGTGAACTAGTACTTGTAAGGATTTTTACCACATTTGCAAGAACCCATTAACACCGTGGACATGTTTGGTGTACTTTATGTTTTGGGTCACAGAAAACTGGTATCTAATGGAACATTGCCTTTCTTATGTTTAAATTATGTTAACTTTTATTTTTTATGGACGAAAGAAAAAATAATCTTTTTTTGATATCAAAGGGAGATAATAACTCGCTTTATTTAAAGTTTTTTTTATTAATAATAGTATTAATTTATGATAACTTTGCAACAGAATAATGTTTCACATTGTATAAGTATAATCCATGCAAAATGATCAACTATGTATAATGAATGAAAAGTTAATGTTTTGTAATCATTAATCTTTGAATCTTGAATTATGATTTCCAAATGTATTATAGTCCAACAGAATTAACCTGAGCTTGAACTGCCTAATTATAATAATTACACACTTCACTTACATTAAATCGTGAGTTTCCGTATGCGTGAATACGGTTATACACGTGTTTATAACAACCGATGTGATCAAAAATCAATTTATTAAAAGTGGCATGTTATTGTACTTTTTATTTTGGACACATTACACAAGTACGTCAGCGATATTATGGCACAGTTTCAAAGTATTTATTCTTATTAAAACAACATTAATTGTTCAGTACGTGTATTTTGCCGAAAACATCCGATAAAGTGCGATTCACAAACGAACACAAAAATAGACTGTAAATACTGAGTTTAATATATTCTTGCATAAAGGTCAAGCTCAGGTTAATTCTGTTAGACTATAACTACGTATAAAAGAAACAATAAGGTGGATATACATGTATATTGGAGGTAATTCGAACCAACTTCTTAACATCTAAATTCAGAAGAATACATATATTACAAACTTCTATATTCTAAATCATGAATTTAAAATGCTCCACTTACCTTGTTTTCAGCTGGTGTGATCACCACAATCATGCCCATCAACTATGATACTTTAACCGCACCTACAACATTCTCGTGTGCTGTTACCTGTACAGACTCAGTGCTTACAAGTACTTCCACATTAAATGTAACTATCACAGACGTAGCTGAAGCTCCCACATTCCCACAGAATTCATATAATGAATTTATTAATGAAAGTCTAGTAAGTATATTTACGTTATATGTTATATAGAATAAGTGATTTGATACAAGCCCTGTTATTTTTCAAAGGGCAGTCGTATTGCCCCTAGACTAAAGGCCAAATGGGCCAATATGACTGTCCTGAGGAAAAAACAGCTTTCAAACACCTCTAATGAACAAGATTTCTCAATTAAATGCAAATGTAGCACAAATATTTATGTTTAATGTTTATGCTATTTATTGCATTTAAAATTGAAAGTAGATTGAAACAGAAAGTAGATTTGGTTGTCAATACTTTACACAATAGTTTCTATCACAGTATGTTTAAGAGGAAGTCTTGTTATAGAAAAAATGCTCCAAATTACATAATTAATATCAAAACTATTTTTATCAGGTATATTGAACATTAGCGTATTAATGAATGTAGTGTGTTTTTGTAAAAGTATCATACTTTTTAAGAAATGGATAATTTGTCAAATTCAAATTTAGAACGCAGAGTGGTTTTAACAGTTTATTGCGCCTTTAATGCATGTTATATTTTGATAACTTCATGGTGGTAAATAGTTTTCAAGTCTGCTGTTGATGAATATAGCTTCATAAAGTGGCTTTACAAATGGTCGAAAATTGCGTATTTTTAAAACCAAGGTGGTCGTAATAGGGAACTTCAATGTATAAACGTGTGACTGTATTTTACCATGCATTGTTACACTTTAGGCAAATACACAGATTCAATCCAAAGCTTACAATGTAACTGACGATGACACAGGGGATACTCGTACTTTTACTATTGACTGTGGAGCGTACACCAACTATTTCTTAGTAGACGCTACAACTGGTATAATGAAATTAGCTATAGATATCGATGCGGACAATGCTAGTGTTCCATCTTCTATAATTTGTAGCCTGACAGCCACGGATAGAGCTAACGTGACTGGAACTGTAACGGTGAATGTTACGATCAGTACGTAAGAGTTTTACTTCTTCATTCTCATTTTTTCCATTAAGTAGTCTTGTGGTTTTACGAGTCATAGTTCAGCTAAACTTACATTCGCACACACGTATATCACGCTTAATAACCCTTATATGGATCGAAGCACAGGCGGCTGCCACGGTTCCGAATCGAAAACACTATATCCCGAATACAAAAAAACACTATACATACATATAATGTTTATTACTAAAAATGGTGTTCAATTAGCGACCGGTTCCTCCATTATAAATTAGGGTATTTCACATATTTCTACATGTACGTGTAGCTACGGCTTTGTTCTTTCAAACGACATCAACATCTTTTGCACTGAACTGTGCTAGCCGCCTGTGAGTCCAAGTTCTAGACGACGTCACCTTACGCAGACCAATATCCGGTATGACAGCAGGCAGCTACTAAAATATAACCGCGAAACTTCACTAACTGGATGAAAGCAACTCTCACCGTTTTGTTTGTTTGTTTGTTTGGTTTAACGCCGTAGCAACACATTGTATAGGTCATATAACGGCGGTTAGTCAACCTACTCACTCCTCCTGCAAATGCTCACTGCAAATGCTAAATCTCTGGATTTAGCTGTTAACCAACTACTTACCCACGACCCCTCGATCGGTTGACTTGCGTGCTACCAACTGAGCTAGCCGGGCGGCTGCAACTCTCACAGACTGATATGAAAGCTAACACGGACACAAAAGCCAATGCGGGACCGTAAGTCCGCTGTTAGACTGTATATGTCACAGAACGTAGTCGTCACATGTGTGTGACATATTCGGTCGTACTTATCACACCTACATCGTGTGATATACGTTTGTGCAAATTAGCGATAAATGTCTGACTGTATATATCGCACATTTCATGTAATGAACCAATTCTAATTGCTATTAACTTAGTCCGCAGCAGCAACAGCAGCAGTAATAGCAGCTTGCCATCAGTAACGTGATCAAAACATCATCATTACCATTTATATCTTGAGGGATTTTTGTTGTAACGTTTCCGACGTGCAGATATACAACGTACAGTAAGGAGCCCGCGTGACATATACGTTTTGTGACATATGCGGTCTAACAGTCCGCTATGCGCTAGCTTTGAAAAATCTGCTTTGATTGAGATCGCGTTATTCCTAATGTAATTTTACATTTATAAGTCCGATGACATCTAGTGCGGTGTTCTGATTTTTTTATCCCAACAGAGGACGACACGCTCCTTCATCTTGACAATTTAATGTTCATTTTTCTTTGTATTGAGAGAAGTCCTCGTAAGTATGTGGACGGGAGCGCCAGTATTGGTAAAGGAAGTGTCCAGAAAAGCTGACCAGAAAAGCCGGCTAAAATGACAGACTTTTAGCATACCGGAAGTCAAGAGGTGTTTAGTCCAGCAAATAAATGTACATGACTTGTAAGGACTTGTCTTGTTGATTACAGTGACACTAGTTTTTGTGTTATGAATGATTTGATTGTCATTTGTTTTATTTCAGTTAATATCAATGATAATACTCCAAAGTTCAATCCATTATTTTATGCTTTCACCGTCTATCGACATTGGACTACAAACATGCCTATTGGTACTGTGACTGCCACAGATGGGGATTTAGGAACATATGGAAATTTATTTTACTCGTAAGAAAATATTGATGTATAGTTTTACATATTAACCTTTTTTTATTCAATTCATTTAATTTCAATTTCATAATTTTCTATATCGTTCGTTAAGCAATTTAATTAAATCCAGGGTTAGTCGCGTAAATGCAAACATGTCTCCGCTGACGCGCGCAACTCATTGCGATTTTGCTCCGCGCAAGAAATAGTTCGGGTTGCAGGTGTCTGTAAGAAATTTTAATAATTATTGCACCAGTCATAGCAAAAGATTTGTACATTGCTATTTGTATTATGATAGAAAAATTTGCGGATTCCGTATATAATGATTGATAAGAACCCGAGTACGTAGCGCAGTTGGTAGCGCGTTTGTACATGTATTTCGAATCTAGTGTCCCAAAGGGGGCTCGGGTTGGAATCCCATCCGGGAAGGTTATACCCTTCCAAGAAAATTTGACAATAATGCCAATTTTCCTCAATTATTAAGGTATATGGAGAAGTTTCCGGTCTAGTGGATGGGTATGTGAGTACTGGTTATAAACAAAGGTCCAGGAAAACTAGGTTAGGTGCGCTGGACGCCGTAAAATAACCTAAAAATGGGTTGACACGGCGTCAAACGCAGTATGAATGATTGCTAGTCTGAAATTACAGAAGATACATGTACATGTATATATTTAGCCTGATAGAACCAAACAAATAAAACTCAACAAGTATCTGGTTCGCCTTCAGAGTTGTGAAAATTGAAGCTATGACAGTTGTCTGTTAATATATCGATAAACTTTTGATTATTTCTATACAAAAACCACTTAATATCGAGTGCATGTATGAACTTCTTTTTTCAGTGTGAATACAACACAAATACCATGTGGTTGTGTAGAAATAAACAATGCAGGTCAACTATATGTAAACAATAACCTACTAGCATTGAATGCTTCCAGTACTGTGATATTTACTGTTGTTGTCACTGATGGAGGAGGTCTACAAGCCACAGCTCAAGTTTCTTTAAATGTACTTGAAATTGTTACACAACCGATACCCGTTAGGTAAGTGTTTGATATTCGTGTGTCGTCTACTAACGGAGTTTTTTTTTAATATAACTTTTTGGCCTTTATGCCGTTGGCAACTTTTTTATTAGGTTATATACAATAGCCGACTTCTCCTATCCAGTATTAACTTGTTCTTCAAAGAGTCGACAACTACAGTCTAACTTGAGCTAACGGACACCTTTCAACAACGGACACCTTTGGACAACGGACATTTCAATCACCCAACATGAATGCTCTTTAAATTACTTGAGGATACCGAACAGCTTCGTCTGCGGACAGCGAATTGCGGACACCCGTTTTGCCTCCAAAATCCATAAAATTACCATAAACAACGGACACCAGAAAGTGTCTAATAGGCTATTTAGTTGTACTATTCATACGGATGAAATTAGTGGCAACTTCCTATTTCGCTGACCAGTAGAGCATACAACTGCTTATAAAGATTAACTACTAAGCTACTGAAGACATCAGAATTCTCTCCCTCAGTAAATGTAGATTTTCTCGGCTATTTATCATCTCGACTATTTTTCGGCGGTCCCAAACTAAGTCGAGATTATGTGAAATGGCTACATTTTAATGTTTTACGTCATTTAGATAGCACTTGCCTTTGTTGTGTACAGAAATAAAAGCCTGTTCACAATTTTTTGCGCCTTTAACTGAAAAAGGTCTGTTTTCGGCGCAGCTGTCTAAGCCATTTTTTACCTATGTTTTAACCAATACAATTTGCTTTTCCATTCCTGTTTGTCCAATGAAATTCTCCCCCGGTATTGAGACATGGATAAAATATATGATACTATTGGTTGTCCCAAAATCAAGTTTAGTATACTGTCCCAAATTTTAAATGTGTCAAAATTAGAATAAATTAATTCATCAACCAAAGGTTTTTCAAAAATTCCATTAGTCTCAGAACCTTTACAGCGCACTAATATTTTCTATGTTGCAGGTACTTGGAATTTACAGATGACAGAAGAAACGTAGCTTGGTTGGCGATAAGTTCAATCATTTTTGGCTGTTGTCTGCTTGTTGGTGCTTATTTGATAATTTCAGCCAAAAAAGCAAGCGCTGGTTCACAATTCCAATGGTTAGTTCGCGGTTATTTTTCATCTAGACGAAAACACTATTAATCGGGTTTTAATCAGATTGCTCAACGAAGCAACTCTTAACCAGCTAAACATTACAACTGCCTTTAAACACAATCATCTTAAAGACTCACTTGCCACGCTTTTGCTATTATGATGACCCTAATAAAGCAGAATTTTTGTAATAATCACCAACATCCAACTGACATTAACCCCTTAACTTGTAAAACCTTGTACAACTCTGTAGTTATTCCTAAATCCTTGTATGGCTGCGAACTGTGGAATTCATTGTCTAGTACGGATGTTGTAAAACTTGAACGTTCACATCGTTTTTGTATTAAACACATACAAGGCTTCAAGCAAAACACAAGTACAGCCTTCTCTCTTTCTATGTTAGATGTGGATCCGATGGAAACTATCATAAACTATCGGAAATTACAATTTTTTGGTCAGCTGTGTCGTCTGCCAGACAAGTATTTAGCAAAACATGTGTTTAATCAAAGACTAATTAGATACTGTAAAGGTACTGAATATTACCAAGGCTTTGTACCTGATGTATGTAGATTGCTTCACAAGTATGATATATTCAGTATTATTGACCTGTATTTGTCTTCTGGGTCATTTCCATCGAAAAATTCATGGAAAACCCTTCTACATAAAAAAGTAATGTTACCAGGACGCATTTCAAGATTGCAATCTGTCTGTAGCCTAGTACCCGATGTAGATCTGCATACAGCACTTATAGTCGGTAAACCATGTAAGATCTGGACATTATCACGTCGTTTTGATGAACTATCCATTGTATGTAGTCAATTTATGCGCATTCTAGGTAGATTTTTCTCTCGTCCATATGTAGAACAATGTACTCTTTGTGGTGATCTAGTCACGAACATTGTCCAACATCAGTTATGGTTTTGTCTTTGTAACAATCACATTAGAGATAAATTTATTACTATTGCTTTGAAACACTTTGAAACAAGTAAATTCACTTCCGTTCATACATTGTGTTCATACATTTTCTTATTAGCGATAGGTAGGTTAGAGCCTAATCTTTTGCTCATTAATGCCCAATTTCTTTACATTACCCAAGTGTTATATCGTGAATTAACACGAGATATAACACCCGGTGTGTTTCTTTACCTTCGAAATAGTTTAATCCTCAATTATAATCCCGTTAGGAAATGATCTGAGTGTATTTGGTAAAGTGCGTTTCTTTAAAAATTCTCAGATTAACTCTGGGTTATTTGCCTATTGTTCAAATAATCCTACTATAGGGGTGGTTTAATTCGAGTGTAGATTGGAATCTGAACTGAAATACTGATTAATTAAATGAATGCTGCTGCTGTGGAGCATAGAGTGATATGTTATCAACTGTTGAATTATGGATATTTTTACTAAATGATCTTTGAAGCTTTAAATTGAGTTTGTTAGATGGGTATAGCCATGTTGTGGAAGGGTGCTAGCGTTTTCTGGTAAAAGAATACATTTCAAGCTCCGAGGGACCGCGTAAATGTACAGCCATACCAAATGTTATTTAGTCGGTAATTTGTAAAGTGAACACACCAATATCAAAACTAACTCTGTATATTGACTATAAAATATATTTATCTAATGGAATTGATACAAAGTGTTTTGTATAATTTCAAGTTAAAATGTAATTGTGTCTGAAAGTCCGTTAATGTTGTTTCTTGCATTAAAAATGATCAAAACCGAAAGCAGAATTTAATCGTCGGTGCTAAAAAATAAAATTCGACCATAAGACAATTAAGTTTGCCGTAGATACTACCTACATATGGTTTAATGTAATTCTAAAAAAGTTTAGATAATGAATTCTTGAATTTTATCAAAAGAACGGGTATATTTCTCTTTTTAAAAAGACACCATTAGAAACCAAGAAAAACAATTATTATCGTGCGAAGTAATTGAGATCGTATCTGTATACCTCAGATTTCCTAAATTGCAATATATCCATAGGTTCACAAGGAGCACCAGCGACCTTTAAAAATGTGCGTAAATTTTTCAGTAAACGTTTCCACTTTGAATATAGTAAAAAAAATATTTATAAAGTGAGGATGGAATATATTTCATTTAGATATAATATTATTTTGAGTTAAATGTATATACATGATAGATAGTTTATTTGTGTTTATATTAATGATATTTATCAATGTATGAGGGCAAAACTATATAATAAAAGATGGCAAAACGTGCATATCAGAAGAATACATATTGAATTAAAACAATTTACTGTATTATGACAAAATAAATTATAATATTATTTATTAAATTGATTTTCCATAAACATATCAATACATTCTTGTGATGTCATCAACGTTCGTATTGACAACATAGTCACATGGTCACCTAAGGGGAGCATTTTCAATTAATTCACGTGAACTTTGGTGAGTAAATCCGTACTCGAGTCAATTATTTTCTACACTCGAATTAATCTCGGATTTGCTAATTTTTTAAAAGAAACGCAATAGAAATAACCCCGAATTCAAAACAATCTAAGATTATATAGCGGGTTAGCAAACCCCGAATTTGTCGGGAGTTAATCCTCCAGTAAAGAAATTGGGCATAAGAGTATTAATTCTATGTGTGACATTTAGGGCTGATTTTGGTTGTATATGATATTGCTTGCTTGAACACTTTGTTAACAGTTCATTTAGCCCATCTCACCCACATTTCGCTTTCGCCCCCGAGTGAGATGGGTTTGGTCATGAACTTACTTATTTTGTGTTTGAACTATTCTTGTAATAGCTTGTAATGGATAGATAATTCTTTGCCTTCTAGCTATTACAGGATCTGCTTTGATTATATTTTTGTATTTATATAATATAGTTGCTTTATCGTTTATATGTATATATGATTATATATTATGCTCTTCAGTAATTGGAGGAAATAAAAGTATATTATTATTAGGTCCTTCTTCAAAATATAGTATAGAAAGTATCATGTACTTTAAAAATTCCTTATTTTTAAAAGAACTACTCTCTTTTGTTATGATCTGAACTAATGAAATACCAACATTAAATAGAATTGTTCTAATTAACATCAGGAAAAAATGTAAATTATATACATATGTATGTTAATATTAGTTATTATTTAGGCTACGTTCAACAACACTTAAACAATAAGGTATATATTGCATGTATGTATATATTATGTATATTATATATTATTAACAAAAAAGTGTATATTTTTATGTGAGGCCTCAACAAGTTGATCATATGTTCTATGGATTCGCTTGCACCTTAATTTTGACGTTTTTTACACAATTTTTTTATTTCCTCGCTCGCTCATAAACAATTATGACTTTATGTGAGGCCTCAACAAGTTGATCATATGTTCTATGGATTCGCTCGCACCTTAATTTTGACGGTTTTTACACAATTTTTTTTTTATTTCCTCGCTCGCTCATAAAAATTTGGTTTATCTGCTATATAAAGCAACTAAATTAAGATTTTTTTATTTTTATTTCTTTGCTCGCTCGCCCCATTTTCCCCCCACAAAAATCCATAGAACACATGATCAACTTGTTGTGGCCTGAAGTATATTATTTTTACAATCTGTTTCAGCTGCAGAATATTTGTTGATAAAAGAGAATCTCCTTCATATGATGTCTATGACGAACCTTCTCGTAGAGGTAAATTCTTTGTTTTTCTATTTTTGCTCCAACGATTCACAGGAAAATCGATTTGATGCGATTTAGTTTTTCCAATGGGAATTTTAATTTCGAACCGATTTATTGAATCGAATACTCAACACCCTGGAAAAACTATTTCTTTTCAGTGTGTTTCAGTGACAATTCGTCGTCCAGGGTTTTCCAAGGTGTTTGCAAAAAGTAATAAACTGGCGTTGGAGATGTGATAGGCAGCAAATAGTATACACGTTTCTGCTTAGTGTTGCATAGGTATTATTGAAATCTGACAATAATTAAAATACTTACAGCTGTTTAAAGCTCTGAGTCGAGTTGGGGTTGATTTTTACTGATTTCTTATTGAAACCACAGTATCAATGATGTCATAGTCACGTGGTACTGCTACCGTGAACTATATATTTTGTATTAATATGTACATTCTGAGAAATAAAAATGTTTAAATCGCTCCTTTAGTTAATTGTAATCATATTTAATTTTTATTCTGTATTTTCAGTGTTCCCACAAGTCCGTAAGTATTATATGTACTACAATTAATGACTAGATTTTTGGTCCATAAATGTTGAAAGTGTCAATCGATTCTTCAAGAACGTGAAATAAGCAGTTTTAGCAATAACATCAGGATTAGCATTAATTTATTTATATCTAAATTGAGCATCTATATTAGCTTCTAGTAAGAGGGTCCGGACCCCCCCCCCCCCTGAAATTTCCACTGTGGTACATAAACAAATTTCACGATAGTATCTCTATTTACAAATAACTTATGTAATGATCTATGAATTTGAATTATGGCTATGTGCCTTTTAGACAAAATTTGAAAATGTTTGACCTTACATACTAATGGACTCTCGGTATAGTGTTGGGCAATGGAGATTATTTAGTGAGTACCCTGAAATCCATAATATATGATACATTCCACATTCAAATAATAACGCGTTCACAGTGCATGCAGCGCTTTGATTTAATTAAAGGTACTATATACACCGTGTTACTTTCTGATTATCGTTACCATGACAACATATCTATACAATTAATCTACACTCTTCTTTCAGGTCCTACAGAACGATTATATTAACATTGATAGATACTGGATTATCAAAGACATTCTAGAATACGCTTTGTGAAAACTTTTAAAATCTACTGATGTTAATGTTGAGTTTTCCGAATTATTGAAAACTTGATAATCTGTTGCATTAGTCTTGTTGTTGTAGTTAAGACATAGAAAATGAAGAAAGAAGAATGACCCTGTGACAACGTTAACAAGACGTGACCTACAGAAATCATTGGACAATGTTCTGTTTTTATTCACCATTTGTATTCCATGAGTCATGACATTGATACTACTTGTAAATAAATTGTTATTACATTTGTTAAATATTTAATATTATCATAATCAGTGTTAAGATACATTTAATTTATGAATATCAGGGGTGTAACGGTTAACCGATATACCGGTTGAAGGAATTGCAAGGCAAAGGTTCAACTTCTTATTTCCAGATTTTGAATTACATTTTTATAACTGTGAATGCAACAGACATACTGTTATATTACTTGGTAAAATATTTCTTTAATTTCTCCTAATATTTGGGGTGTTTCCTAACTAGACCCAAGTGGGTCAGGTTAGCTAAGAATAGATTAGTGTTAAAATATACATTTACCGATGAGAAGATACTAGAGCTTGTTATTGTGCAACATTAGTATAATTCTATTAAAAAGATATCCTAACCGCCTAAGAATGTTGAAAAGACAAGAAGTGACCAATGAATATGTTAAACTTCAGCAAGTACGACATATAACAAATCTATAAATAGCTTGGTGATTCCCTCAGTATCCTACTTTCGTTTTCTACAATGTGTATGCCACATGTTTTAATTCGTTCATTTGAATGTTATAAGTGACGAATGTTATTAGTAAGTGATTTCTTACGTTCTTAATAGTGTTTTAAAGACTAAACTTGGTTCTATACTTTTGGCACAGTCATTTGCCTGTATATCCCTTTAATATTGCAATACGAATTCTGGTGTTTTTAAACAGATGTGTTATGTCTTGTCCCGGTTTTTGTAGTTTTGTGCCATATTGATTGTTTATATCAGGATCTGAAATTTAAATGTTAGAATGAAAGTTAAAATATGTTTCTAACTTGAAATAATCTTATTATGCTATAATAAGTTAAACATTTAGTTAAATGGGAGTAAAATATTTCTTGAAAGTCCGTTTCAAATATGCATTTTCTAACATATCGTTTATTTTGCACAAATCATTCAAACATTTGAATAAGAGATTATTTGAAAATCTACATATGTGTAGTGTTGATCCAAATAAGACGATGCATGTGCATTAAATTCTGCTTCGCACGTCTATGCAAGAACCAATACGTATTGCAATATACTGCAATACGGTTGTTACCGTGTTGTAACACGTCTTATCCAACAAACTGAGTCAAATGTCTACAAGGGTGAAGTCAAACACTTTGATACAGTCATGCATGTTTGTAGAGATTTCGGTGCCTAAGTTCCATTCCGTCCGTGGCCGTAGCGTTGACAATGACTTATCGAGGGACCTAGCGGTTCCATGTACCCCAACTTTCAAAATCTCTCACCCGAAGCCATCGGACCCTTGACAACAATGCAGTTACAGTTTACAGTATTAAATATATTTATGTTTCAATAGAAGTTTCAAACTAGAATATGTTCGTATTCATTTACTAGAAACATTTAAAACCTAAAGCTACAGTCCCATAAACATAAAACTAGCCGTGAGGGCACCGTACGGGTGCCGTGCGATCAAAGTCCGCAAATACCCGTACAAACTCTTGCGTACCCGTACGGACTGTTACGTTTTTGCAAGAGTCCGTGAGATGAGTTTAGGATACACGTATCGGTTTTAATGTCAAATCGTGAACAAATTCGTGACCGAGCATGAATTAAACTTGCATATCTTCCAGCTACGGCTTCGTACGGGTAAGTTGTTTTGTGCCATGTGCGTACCGTCACCTTAATACGCAAGGCTTCCCACGATCTACGGCTGTCTGCACGTACGGGTCCGCAACAAGCCACGATTTTATGGGACTGAGGCATTAGACGCATGACATGGTGATATATTATAAGCAATATTATAGTCATTAATATTTCGGATAAAGCTACAGTCCCATAAACATAAAAATAGCCGTGAGGGCACCGTACGGGCGTCGTGCGACCAAGCTCCGCAAGGACCCGTACGAACTCTTGCGTACCCGTACGTACTGTTACGTTTCTACCAGGGTCCGTGAGGTGAGCCCAGGATACACGTTTCAGTTTCAGAGTCAAATTGTGAGCAAAATCGTGGCCGAGTATGGATTTTACATGCATAATATGCATTATCTTCCAGCTACGGCTCCGTACAGGTGTGTTGTTTTGTACCATGTGCGTACCCTCACCTTGATACGCAAGGCTTCCCACGGTTTACGACTGTCTGCACGTACGGGTCCGTAACAAGCCACGATTTTATGGGACTGAGGCATAAGGGTTAAAGGTCTTTAAGGTCTGGCCGATCGCTTGTACTCTGTTTATAGTTCGTTTTTGTCAACTGTCAAAACATGAATAAATTCACGGTGAATTCGTATGTTAAAATTATTGTCGTCTTACTTTAATGATTTTCCGAAAGCTTGTATTATGATCAAGTAGAGCTGTTTATGTCGTATGATCGGTTTTAGTCAAGATATTTCAATAACAATGAGGCCGCCAGTATGAAAACAATACATTCAGTCTCCGTGAAATTATTCAAGCTTTGCCAGTTGAGAAAAAACGGACTTTATACGGAATTGAGCTATATTTTATGTGTTCGACTCTGAAAAGTTGAATACTCTGTCCCCTTGTTGAAACTACTTTTGAAGGGTAGTCTTCCCCTTGCTGGGGATCTGCTTTTCCAAGCGTTTTGACTCTGTTTTCTACGGAGTGGAAAGGTTATTCTTCGGGATTGACCCCAAAGACTGATCCTTCGGAGTGGCTTTCTTCTCTGCGGAAAGGGAATATTGATAGAAGAAGGGAAGTGAAGAGATAGATAGGGAGAGGGCTGCGAGTTTGGGTCCTGGACTGGGGAGAGAGGGGGACTGAGGAGATGTTGCATGTCTATGTAAAAAGTTATACGTATGGGTTTCGTACTGCAATGTAGTTTACTTTGTTGATGGCCTGGCATACCTATCCATGTAGAAAGTTCCAAAAGTTACCATAAACTGCCTCTCCCAAAATTATTATTTTCCCGATTTCAAATACTGGCAAAATTTACGCTGTTTTTTCATAATTCTGTTGTGTGATTTGATAACTTGAGCTCTTGTACTAGGTATGAAACAATTTAAATAATACATTTCGTTTTCCAATAAAAATCATTGTTACACCTGTTATGCTTACCTTGTTGTTGTTTTTGTTTAGACACTTGACCTTTCAAATTAGATTACCTGCAAGACTTGATTCGTGTGCTTGTGGGCATTTGTCTCCGACTATAAAGACGTTCTTTCCAGAACACTACAAAGCAAAACAAAGCCGTTGTGAGTTCCGTATTGCGGCCAGGTCCGGATTTTAGCTATGACCGAAACTAGTTAAAGGACATTTTCGGATAAGTGGTGTCTTTAAAGTCCATAAACTGAAAGAGAGATAACCTTTTGAATTACGTGCTGTTGGGATCAAGGTTTACAAAAATGTACAGCGTTTAGTCTTTTAGATTGTCAACTTGATAAGTTTTAACTTGATACAAACAAAATGAGAGCACTAGATACGTTGATTTGTATCGTGGTTGCAGGTAGGTTGTTATACATTGTTGTTTTCTTTTTTTATGGAACATTGAACGGTATTTTCATAATCAAAGCACTGTAAGTTTAAATAATACGGCATCAAAAATCTCTCGGGTGAAACAATTACTAAATTTGCTTGGCTATGAGGGACTTAAGGAATACTGGAAAGCTAGTCATTGGAATTCTAGTTTAAAGGTACTCATTTACAGATTTCAACTTAAATATCAACTTTTTCTAAAACTATCAAAATTGTTTGGAAACACTTATTGAAGCAGGAAATTAGTGATTTGATAATGACAAGTTTTGTGCAATTTGACATACAATTACAAAAGATGGTGTTTCAAGTAGTAAAAATCTACCCACGGTATAGACAATTTTAGTGCATTTTTGTGACTTCAATTGTAATATTTCTTGCAATCTAAAGGTCAGTTTGTACTAAAATATTAAGAATTAATGTTTTGAAGCAATTACAGACACTGAATGGTATTTTAAAAATATAGATAATTTTTAACCAAATCTGTGAACAAGTACCTTTAAGGTAGAATTCCACTCATATACTAACCCTTCATAAACTGTGTTTATGATTTAAGACAATTTCTCAGAGAACTTGGCAGCATATTATTAAAAATCTTACGACAATTTAACAATAGAATATAGAAGGATTTACGACTAAAATCAGCCGTAAGACCCTTGGTAATACGGGCCCCTGTTGTATAATTGTACTTGGTTTTTTTTGTATTGTTCTATAATTTAATACTAATTTATTTTAGCTCGATTGTGAAACAAATGTTACAACTCAGGTAAATCACTTTCGAGTCCGATTCCTGGTCGACCAGTACTGAGCTAGTAGAAAAAAGTTTCTCGCTTAAGGAAAGAACGGGATAGGTTTAAGATGGAATTCGAACCAACGCGGAGCTGGCTATCCAATGATTTTTAGTCCAACGTCGTCACTGTTCGGCCACGACCGGCCCCTTTTTTCTTTTTCGAAGAGTTCATATTATGAAATTTAATTAGCGTTCATTATAATCGTGTTTATATAAACATGATATTTTCTGTGACATTAGTTGACCTATATTTCACTATGGTAATATACACATCATTTGTTTGTAAACTATTTACCAGTCTTATCTTTAAACATGTTTGCAAAATAGAGTTCGAGTTTGTCATTGGACAAAATTCCTATTGTAAGAATAATCCGACTCGCATTAAATTTTAAAGGTACTCATTCAAAGATTTCAACTTAAATATCAACTTTTTCTAAAACTATTTAAATTATATGGAAATATTTTTTGGAAGCAGGAAAGTAGTGTTCTGTTAATGACAATTTTAGTGCAAATTGACATACAACGACAAAAATTTTAATGATGATGTTTCATGTAGTAAATACGTACCCCGTATGTCACGGTATTTAGACAATTTTAGTGCATTTGTGTGACTTTTATTGTATATTTCTTGCAACATTTAGGTTAGTTTATCTTAAAATAAGAATTAATTTTTGTCTCAATTACAGACAATGAATGGAATTTTGAAATAATAGAAAAAATAAACAAAATCTGTGAACTAGTACCTTTAACAATGAAAACAAAACGATAAGGCATCGGATCAAATTTATGAAATTAAAAAAACTAGCTTTTCAAAATACTACCCCAACTGGGTGACATGGATACTAACCAGCGGTATGCAATTATGCATGATCGATCATACAACTTAAACTGTAAAAAAGAAATACGATGTATCCGAAATATTTTATCTCAAAACTTCAATAATCAATGAACTTTTGGAGGGCTCTGCCTTTTCCTAAACTTTTCAATTTATGGTCACATACTACATCACACAAAATAATAGGTACAGTTAAATCTAGATCAACCGAAATCGTTGTGTCCGATATAATTACATGTACTCGGACAACAAATTACTTCGGATGATCCGGATTTCGGATAACATTAAATTACTACATAAATCTCGTTAATAATTGCTAGAAATGATCGAGACATTCTGAAAATCGAACTTTCAGATATGATATTCCTGAAATACCGGATTAACATAACTTTCAAAGGAAAAAGTTCTGGACCACCGATCATTTCGGATAACGCATGGTATTCGGATGATCTGATCTCGGACAATTGCAATTTAACTATAGTTGTGAAAATGTAAGAAACTTACAATAAGATTTTATCTAACCGTAAATGTCAAAGATGTAAATATAAATAATATATGATAAAGAATGATCGGTGCGTAGGGCTTAAATTGTTTAAAAATCGTGCGGAATATATACACTTAACAAAAGAATACATGTATATTTGGGTTCATATCTAAGTAGATGTTTTTCCGATTTAAGACAATTTTTCAACAAATATAGTTGAAAGATGGAACAGCATTATTATGTTTATTTCATGAAATATAACAAAAGATTAAACAAATAATTACAAAAACATCACAGTGTGTGAAAAAGTCTAAGTAGCAAAATGAGGATTGCGATCTGCGTGACTTAGTGCATGAATGTTGTAAAATGATAGTGGCATTAGGGTAAATGAGTCTACGATTTTCTCTCTAATAACGGGTGTGACCTCAATGGCAGTTGAGAACCGCTTGGCATTGCGTTATAGTGGTGGGAGTGATTCTGGCGCATACCTGCCCACTTGCGTACAATCCTTCCGCATAGCTCAGCTAAGGGTTGGGCTGCAACATCACGGCGTACACGGCGGTTCAATTTATCCCGTAAGTGTTCTTTTTTGTTAAGCTAGAGATTTCGGCGGTATGCACATCAGCGTGATGTTGTTGTCATTTAGTAATTCTGTTGTCCTTTTTGCTGTGTTGGCTGGCGCGCTGTCCATTATAACAACCCAATAGTTAATTCTAGCTGTTTTATCGTTAGCCGGCACATTTTTTTATGTGAGTCTCGTAATGCTGTCCACAGCGACCATGTGCTATTTTGATTCGCGCCAGTCACGATTTCATTGTGCATTTAATGAATTTCATCAATTCACGGTTCAACGCACCGGTTAGACTACTTTCGGAAATTGACTATGCAGTAATGATTGATATATAGCCAATAGCAGATGTACGAAATTTCGTTAAAAAATATTGGTTCATAAAAAAGTTATACTTAATTGAAATATGTATACTTAAAAGTTTTGCTAAGTATAAATACATTGTACATAGACTGTTTCTGTTTATTCAGGTCTATGTTTTACAACGGTTGAAGCATATTCATGTTATTCATGCAGAGAAGAAGTAGACAAACCATCTGATTGTGATCATCGACACGATTGTGATCATGTAAATATATATATATACATCGGGGGAGGGTCTATCAGGGAGGGCGGAGCGACATTAAAAGGTTGGGTCCAGAGACCTTAGTAATTCATAGAGCGAGTTGTCGCCACATTGTGAATTGTAAAAGGTGTTGAAAAACGGCGTTATGCACCTAACGTTACTCATTTTAGGAAGGATTCACAATTGTTCTGGGAGCGGCAGTCTTATTCAATAGTTTTTCAATATATTTTTTTTTTAATGAAAATTCGGATATCATGAGACCCCCTGATTTGTTTTTAATCTGCCATTTGAATATAATTGATATCAATCTTCATTAAATGGATTGAACATCACGTCGTTACTTATGGTTTGAAATACGACCGTCATGTTTGGCTTCATGAGGTTTGTCATAAAGGAACCATCTAATAAATAACGCTTGTAGTAGTGGCAGACTAGTAGATATCCCGGAATCGATAACCGGTCGCGTCAAATTAAGCTCTCCGATTAAAAGTCGATATTTATTATCGATTTTTCTTCGTTGAGGGAGATCGTACCCCGTGTGCAAGAACAAGAGAATATAGTGCCTTAAGATTGACCCCAATCTGACCTATGCAACAATATTCATTACATTAAATACGAATGTAGTATTGATGCTCGATACCGATATCTGAGTATATCGTCAAAGCTCAAACGTAATTATTAGACAAGGATTAATTTTTAGATTTTATTAAAACGTACAATGAGTGTCTATTACACCGTGGCTGAAGTGTAGAATAGGCGTGGTTCTGATTTTCGTCGGGGTATTTGTAGATAATTATTAGATGCAAATGTGAAAGGTCAGATCTGAGTCAAACTTAAGCACAATACTGGCAAGAACAAATGTTAAGAAAAAAGGACGAGTCAGTTCAGTCGTTACATTGTTTAAAAAGGATCAACAGTTCTAGTTTCATTTTGTTTATATAATTTATAGGCATTTTTTCTTATTATTTCATGTCCTTTGTTCTACAGTACTGCGTAACTGAATTGAAATTAGCGCACCATGGGGAGAAGAAATATAAACTACATTGTGAACACGTACGTACTGTAATTTCATATCAACTTCCAGTTACACAAAAACTTTCGTTATTACCACAGATATCTTTTATTTTATTGTAAATTGTTTTTAATGTTTTATCATGTCAGATTTTTAATTAAGATACACTATTTTCACATCGGTGAGAGATAATAACTCACTTTCACTAAAGAAAGTTTGTCAAGTTTGGAATGGGGCTGTTTTTGTTGGGGTTTTTTTAACACGAAAATTAAAGTGTGCTTTTACTCGTGGCGTCACCACTCTAGTTTCGTTTTTATTTGACCAAGATTGAAAACCAAAATTTGGATGTTTTAGCTCGCCTATCTTATAGTGACATAGTAAGTTTTTGTGATCGCATTTTGTCCGTCGTCCGTCCGTCTACATTTGTTTGTGAACGCTCCAGTGTTTGCATTTTTCCTCAATTGCTATCAAACTTGGTCAGGATGATTAAGTTATCAGCTCGGATGAGAATGAGCATGAGTTACCTGAAGTTAAAACAATGTCACACAGCACAACTATGGAAAAAACCTTATGAACAATCTTGTGGTTACGTTTTTACTCTCTTGTCATCAAACTTGATCAAGATGCATGTCTAGGTAATTGCTCGAATGAGATCGATCATTGGTCATCTTGGATGATAAAAAACTAGGTCACAGTAGCTAAAAATATAGCAATCTTTATATTTTATTGTTCTCGAAATATACTAGAAACTGGTTTGAAAGTTTGTTGAATGATTTCTTGGTCAAGTTTGAATATTGGTCACCGCAGTCAAAAACTAGGTCACACAGCCCAAATATGTAAAAACCTTGTTAACACTGTAGTGTCAAATTAGTTTTAAATGTGTTTCTTTTTTACCCTGATTTGTGTATATATCAATGGTACGCAGGTGAGCGATAAAACGCCACCATGGCCCTCTTGTAATTCTATATGTCGATCAAAAATGAACGAACATACTAGGTTTATCGGTGAAACGTGTTAGATTGCAAGGTATGGTGATTTGGAAGGGAGGAGTCAATACAATTTACATATAATTTGCATACATAAAACCTGTTGAAATGTGTGTAATTACTGAAGCGTGTATGTATTCATCAATCTAAGGTCAATTTTACATGCACTTTATAATAAATCAGAAAGTTAGCCAGTTCCATTTTTATAACTAGGAATGTGAAACAGTACATTTAGATCCTGCAGTATTGGTAGGTAGGAGAAGCGGAAATAAGGCGGAGTCATCACCAATGGTAGACATTGATGACCCCCATGGTGAAGTTCTTTGTCGTTCTTGTTGTCACAGTGGATCTTGTCAGCTTAGTGGATGCAGTAAGTTTCAAACATTTTATAATAATGTTGTATTAAGAAAGCGTCCGGCACGTTCCCGAATCACCATAGACGCTTATATCTAGAATGTACTTGCACATATTGTTACATTTTTTACGTGGTGTTGCCCCAGGTTTAAAAGCGGACTCAAGCAAATGTTTATCAAAATGTCTCGTGAACGGTTACATTAGGCTGCGCGTGCGCAATTAAAGCGTTAATTGCTATTTCATTTAAATAAATATAGAATGTAGTCCGTATTACGCATAAACAAGCAGATAATATGCTGTGTTTTTTTTTAAATGAAGTTTGACTTATCTGGTTAATAAAAGGTTAATAAAATCCCTTGTGTCGTTTCCGTTTATTTAAGAAATAACTTACACTTGTCTATATTTTGTTCTCTAATAAAACATAGGCACGATTTGTGCTTTAGTACGAGTGATTTAATCAGCGCATCAAACGAGTGCCGGTGTTTTATTAGGCCATGCCATATCGGAATTTTGTTAAGCGTCCGCGTAGGTTTTAGAGTCCTCAATCTAAAAATAACACAAAATTGTTGTTGAATTTTTCTTAAATAATTCTGTTGTTCCGGGATTTGATAACTGATTTTTTTCAGGAAAAACTGCTAGTTCCTTGTTTCTGTATAATAGAAAAATGAAAATGTACATGTGTCTGTTGTATCTACTTTTTATTTATAGAATTACTTTAATCTCACATTAACGTCATAAACATTCATGTACTACCAAGTACTTATTTGTGTGAATACTAGCTAGAATGGACATGTGTTTTCGTTTTCAATTGATGTGTTTTTGTGAATAGGTACCTAGGTTTGTCAAACTTGAGTTGACCCTTAACAAAGTTCCAATTTGGCATGGCCTTATTATGTACATGATAACCTTATTCAAACGCCACGGGAAGCAACCGTGGTGTTTCGTATCATAGACTAGATTGTCTCCCTTGCATATATATTTATACGAGTAGATACTTTTTTGTATATACATGTATTTCAATTGAATGCCCTAAGGGCATAAATATATGTTTTAAATATTCTGCATAAAGTATAAGAGGAAAATTTTTCAAAGTGTATATTAATTTTGAAATATTGATCTAATGGGTTATTTAAGTCCTTAATTGACATACAAAATTGTGTGACGTGGAAAATTATTAACACTGAACATACCATCTTAAAGTTGCTCGTATTAAAGTCAGCTTGAATTTAATAGACATGGTAATCTAAAAAGATCGTAAACCAATGAATAGTTTTTAATCTGTAATACAAAAGATGACCCTACGCAATGAAGGATTGTACTTTTGACGTTCAGTCATACACACTACCAAGCGTTTGCCACTTTTCGGTAAAGCATTTTATGGCTCAGGTCGTTCCAAAACACCACGCTAATTCTTTCTCATATAGAGAAGGAAAATAAGGCATGGTTACCAGAGCTGTTGATGTTTTGCTGGGGGTTGTGCTTACGCTGTTGTATTTCGTTTGTCTTCGTGAGAAGACGAACAACCTGCATGAGTCGTGCATAAGGTCGCACGATCATGTCGCGCTACACTGTCTTCCCCTCTATATTTCTTAGTATAAACATTTAGTACAGGTAAGCACCACTATATGCAACTTGATTTAAGCAACACCGCGTTTAAAATAACTTTGGCTTTATATCAAATATTCATTTTGTCTTGTTTCACTTAAAGAATCATTCTGGTTGAAAAATAACTTTATCTACAAACTTTTTAGAAAACTAACAATGTCCGAATTTATACATTTATAAAATGAAATTAGATATGAAATAATTATGACTCGTTTGTAGATAAAGTTACTTTTTAACCAAATTGACTCTTTAAGTGAAACAAGGCAAATGAATTTTTAATATAGAGCCAAAGTAAATTTAAAAAGTGGTGTTAAATTTTACTAAATGTTTTCTACTATGAGAGGGTAGACAGTACCATGCGCCATGATTGTGCGACTTAATGTACGACTCGTGCAGGTTGTGCGTCTTCTCACAAAGACAAACAAAAACAACAGCGTAATCACAACCCCCACCCCCCCCCCCTAGCAAAACATAAGCAGCTCTTGTAACCATGCATTATTTCCCCGCTCTGTAGTAAAAAAGGATTGGTGTGGTGTTTTGGAACGACCATAGTCATGAACGCTTTTTGAGAATCGAAAGTGATTGAAATATTTAATATGTAAAATATTTGTGTTTTTGTTTTCGGATCGTGTGTTTTTGTGAATAGGTATCTAGGTTTGTCAAACTTGAGATGACGCTTAACAGAATTATATATATAGCCTTAGACATTAATTAGACATTACCACATCAAAATGACGCTTAAATTCCGTTTGTATGAGAAAATGTATACGTTTTTATATTAAAATTAAAGAGTGATGTATAATAAACGATTTACCACACACCACATCAAAACGGCGCTTAAATTCCGTTTGTAAAAGAAGATGTACACTTTTTTACATAAAAAATGAAGAGTAATGTATAATAAACGATTTACCACACACCACATCAAAACTGCGCTTAAATTCCGTTTGAAAGAGAAAACTTTAGGTCTAACATAGATCTTGGGTCTATCTTTGTTTTAAAAAACGAGTGTTGTATATAAAATTTATTGCTAAACAAGATATTTATTAACTATGTATCAGAGGTTATGATCAAATAGAGACAACTCTCACAAACTTGACAAATTTAACCCTAAGAGTTCACTCCCTTAGTACAAAAACATCTGACGACATTTTGTATGACAATTTCCAACGCGTTTTACGATCTAATTATTAATGAATTTGTGTAATTCTGTTAATTAATACCGTAATTAGGCTTTCAAACAGGTAAACAATCGAAAATAAGCCTCATATCTTGTTATACAAAGTGGTGTGTGTGTGGTGTGTGTGGTGTGTGGTTTTTCGTGAAGCCGACGACCCCTCGATCAGTAGACTTGCGTGCTACCAAATGAGCTAGCAGGGCGGCTAACAAATGTTAAGCATTTAAATCAGTGGAGTTTATGTATGCACCTCAATATACACATTCTCGTCCTGTGCAATAAGACGACCACCTTTAAATACGGATATCTAGAGCCGTTGGCATTCGAAACACCTCGTCCATAAATTGAAGAAATAATCTCGGAAAGATTCGCTGAGGTTCAACGATAATATTTGGTTTCAACTACAAATGCGAGGCGATGCACGTAACGATGATGGAAAATAGTTCTTGCTATATACACAAAAGGCTTAGTAAATACATTTTTGCTACATATTGTTGAGTGGATATCATTGAATCGTGCATTTCATATTTATGGACGAAAAAACGAAACATTTATTCCCGCCTAAACCGGATCGTGGATTAGTTTACTTAAATACCGGTTAAAGTATTTTGTTTGGGCATGTGACGCAAAGGTAGTTCCAATATGGCGTCTAAATATTTCCGATGTTATTTGAAGTGAATGGCCGAAGAGTTCCGAATGGAGTGGTTGAGTCTGATAAAAGAGGCTATCTTTAGGATTAACGAGATAGTTTTGTTATCGGCCCCACGACTGTTGAATATAAAAGAAATATGTAAATCCATTCTTTTACTGCCTGTAAATGCATAGAAATTAACTTTGGAGCTTTAAACGGGACTTTAAATCAGTCAATTGACTTCATGCTGCTAATATGAGTTCGTCTATACAATGTTTTAGTATGTGTTAATTCGTTTTTTACCATGAAATGTAAACCCCTAATTTACGTATTCGTTCAACCATTTTGACTACTACCGACTCTTTTTAACAGCTTTCATTGTTAAAACTCAATTAACAAAAAACGTTGCTTAACAGTTCCTGAATATCTAAATATCGAAAGGAAAATTGGCCATGTTGCCGATTGCCATGCAAGAGAGAATTACCTTAATTTGTGAACTGGAATAAAAAAATGTTTCGCCAAATTCTAATTTGTTCATCGTATCAGCTACTGAACCACGTGTGTGACACAATTGTTTGAATTGTAGGTCTTACTCCTCATGTTGTAAATGGAACAACACTCGATGTTCATGTGTGGGTTCATGAACCTGACACAACAACAGCAACACCGCAGTCAACACCAACGACAACAACGAAAGTAACAACAAAAGCAACAGCGCCATCAACTACAACAACGAAAGCAACAACAACAGCAACACCAACTACAAAAGCAACATCACCTACTGACGAGCCTAGTGTGATTATCACAGAAACAGAAAAGCCTGTTAGTCATGGTAATTTTATTTTAACTAATAAGTCGAGGGCTTGACGGAAAACTGACGTAACTAAATTTTTTTCAAAAAATGACTTTTTGATAAATTTGGAATGAGAAATGCCAAATACATGTTCCAACTAAATTTTATCAAAATATTCCATTTATAAAGTACTGTAACATAAATTTACTTAGTTTCAAGTTCGGAATAAATCCCAATTTCAGTGGAAAACTGTTGTAAGTAAAAAAAGGCTGTAAATTCACAATCATTAGTTTTTAGCACAGTGTAATTACATAACTTTAAAGACATGTTATTTCTTACCCACATATCAAAAAATAGTTACAGACTAAACATGGCAGAAAAATTTTGAACAGTTTTTTGCTTCTCCTGAAAATAAAATGAAAATATGAGTTACGACAGTTTTCCGTCAAGCCCTCGAAGTGGGTACTTGTGAGGTCATGGGTTCTTAGTTCGACATAATTTTCATGTGAACACAAAGACTTGTCTAACTGTTTGTAATTGCTTTCATTTTTGGTACGATATTCTATAACTATGTAGGCCCTACTTTATCCACGTTTTTGTAATAAAAGTTCCGGCCCGGGTCGTTCTTCCCTCACAACCAATTTTGTTTCAAACTTCACTCCTAAGTTAGATTCCGTTGACAAACATTTGGAGCACCCTTTTAGTAAATACCGTTACTCACACATTTGTTCCTGTTATTAGCTTGCTTTAGGTTACAAGTTAAAGTAAAAGAAGCTAAACTCATTGTTAGTTATGTTTTCCCAGACTTACATGTTCGGTATATTAGTCCAAAGTGTAAAAGTACTCTTAAAATGTCTCTTAACAGTTTTTCGGTACTTTTTGTCATGTAAAGTTCGAAATGAGTGCATTTTCCTATTTTTTTGTTTCTAAACGCAATAAAGTCGGTGTTCTATTACATATTTTACGAGTTGGTTTGAGCATTTGTCCGCCAAACTTGTTTACATTTATCAGACTAAGGTCACGTGATAACTCATGATTTAAATAATTTCAGTTCCAACATCAACACAGTCATCACCTGTCACACATTCAAACACACTGAGTTCATGCTATGATATTGAACATTTAACCTTTAGTTGTGACCAATGGAAATCGTTAGGTTTTTGTGACGCCACTTACGGTGCAGGACACATCATAGCTTTAGAAAACTGTCGTAAAACTTGTGGATATTGTCACTGACAAGGTAATAAAACACATTTTACAATGTAACTTACTATTACGGAGTACTTTCTGACCGGAACCATCACGAACTACCATCCATATAAATGGCGAGTTCCAACAGAAACGCATTGAGTACAATTTAGTATTGATATGGATGATGCCACTGAAGCTGCGAATTGTATTTGGAACATTTAGTGGTCTTACCTCCGAAATACAGATAAACCATGTATAGGTCTAATTACTGGTTATTATCGCCGGTCAGGATACACAATTATCAAGATTTGAGCATTTTGTAGTCAACACCTGTTGTCTTAAGCCAATCAAAGCGATGCATTTGAAGTCACATGACGAAAAAATGGACGTCGAATAGTCAAATTAGGGGTGCGTGAATGGACTCATCGACGCCATGTTT
Source organism: Mactra quadrangularis (assembly GCA_025267735.1). NCBI lineage: Eukaryota > Metazoa > Mollusca > Bivalvia > Venerida > Mactridae > Mactra > Mactra quadrangularis. Next base: position 6,058,429 of record CM046300.1, on the reverse strand, counting down.
TGTCGGGTTACCTGTTGTATTACTAGAAAATACCATTATCAATATATAAACGAGTGCCAGTTTATAGAAAGTTGCAATATATAAGACCAAGAAAAACGCAAAACTAGTTGTAACATGTTTTATTCTTTTTTAAAAACTCGCATTTGATGAAAAATGCATACTTAAAATTCCCTACTTTCGGGCGAGTCTATTAAAATTCTATATATAGAAGGTAAGGATATCAGTCAGTAAGACCGTATGTGAAAAAAACAAGTCTACTTATACATATCGGTGAATGTTCGATTAGTTGTCGGAATTAGAGCAAAGTATATTCTCTAATGTTTCGGTTTGCTAATAATTTAATTATAGTTCCTTTGTGACCAAATAGACAGGAATATTTCTAAAGTCTACCATAATATTAATGTGCGCAGTCGGAGCATGTCCCGGACAGCGCCTGTTCATTCGATGGCTAAATCCCAGGCATTCTATAAATAGACATGTGACGGCCTAAAACGCTGACACATATTGCTTAAATGTTTTTTAAAGGAGATGTCATACACGGCTAAACGGCGATTTCAAGCACTTTTGGAAGTGCATATACATGTACTTGTTTTACACACAGGCATTTTACACAAAGGTACAATGTATTAGGCCTATATTGGCTGAACAAATTCAGCCATTTTGGCTAACATCAGTGCCATCATCGAAAATATTAACTTCCACATTTGTGTAAATGTTTTCTTTTTCCAGGCATACATCGTCAATAGTTAATGATGCATTCTCTAACGTAATATTGTATTGATTATAAATATATATAGTAGAAAATAAATAGTTTCAAACTTGATATGCGCTTTTTGTTATATATCGATTTTGTCATTTATCTAAATCAAATGTTATATAATGAAAATCCTACCAAATATAGATCTATATGGTAATGTAAAATAAACAATAAAATATTTTAAAAATATTACGACACAGTGCCGGTTTCATTTTGTTTGAAGTATAAATATTGGCCAGCGACTATATGACTTTAAACTACTATAAAATTTCAATTTCACAAAATAATCTTGTTTTTCAAACTATAAATTTCATAATTGACATTATGTGTATGGAATTATATTTACTAATTTTATTTCCCAAATGAATTGAAATGTGGTGACTATGTGCTTCAAATTATTAAATATTAATGAAAAACAGATTTTTTTCGTGACCGCATATTGAAAATTTGAGACCGTCTACTTAACTTTTATTGGGATCCGCATATTGAAAATTTAAGATCGTAAGCTAATCCTCTTTTCGAGACCGCGTTTTGAAAATTTGGGACCGTATACTTAACTTTTCGGGATAACCAGTGGTATCATATATTTTATTCATTTCTCATTACCGGAAGAGAATTTCATTGGACATACAGGTATGGTTGAGCAAATTGTATTGGTTAAAATACATGTATAGGGTCAAAAGTTGGCTTAGACAGTTGCGCCGAAAAAAGATTTGCAACGAAAATTTGTAGATATGCCTTATATAATACGGCTCCCCGAGAAACTGTCAATGCTTGTTGTCAGATAAAAAATCTTTTTAGTGGTCAATGTTGATCAAACTCGTAATTATTGTAACCTCTAACTGACATTCGGAACTACCTCGGCAATCTTCTACGTAGATGACCGCCGAGGTTGTTCCGAATGCTCTGACTGATAGCCGATCCAGGGTATGAGTCAAGTTATCAGAACAAATCAATACGCTTTTGGTTTGAACAATTCTTGTTTTTGAGTCTATTTCTCATCAGTTACATTTTTTTTGTGGCTACGGGTTCTTTATTGGTGCTTTTCAGACACAATGGTTAGGTGAGCTGTATTTCTTTTATAAACCATACTGGTCAAAGAAATGGAGGGAGTAAAGGCATAAACAAACTATTATCGTAGCAAACAAGAAATAGGTACTCATTCACAGATTTCAACTTAAATATCGTGTTTTTCTAAAACTACCTACATTGTATGGAAACAATTTAATGCAGGAAATTAGTGTTCTGATAGTGAAAATTTTAGTGCAAATGGACACACAACTACAAATGATGGTGTTTCAAGAAGAAAAAATCTACCCCGTATGTTACAGAATAGACAACTTCAGTGCATTTTTGTGATTTTTTGTATACTTCTTGGAAACTAAAGGTTAGTTTGTCTTGAAATAGTGATATTTATTGTTTTGACACAATTTTGAAAATATAGAAACGTCTTGAACAAATATTTAAACTAGTACCTTTAACATTGCAAGTTTAATTGTGTTCAATATTGACGTCAATGTACGATTAAAAGTACAATATAATGTATACATGGCCTATCAATCGAAATATATAACAAATAATTATTTATTACTCAATCGCCAACTTTTTTTCATTTGCTGTTCTGTCGTCCAATTAGCGTACCTGTCATGACTTTAAATAAACAAATAAGTGTACTAAGAAACAATTAAAATACAGTTCCCTCCAGAATCTTGGTCAAATGATTTTATTTTTAGTAAAAAAAAAGACCGAGCATGCATGTCCAAGTAATTATACTTTAATTTTAATCTTGTTCATATGACATAATTGGAACCATAAGTTGATAAACCAAAACAAATGCAAAGTTTAAAATTTGCTCAGATTACCCTTTGGTCCTTTTTTCAAGGGTAAATGTGAATCGATTTATCATGAAAAAAGGACTTTGTCCTAGAATTTTTTTAAAGGCACTGTACGTAAATTAAACTATTTTATGACTTCGGGCTATTTTCGTAATTTGATAATTAAAAGTACGACGCTACCTCTTTATCTTACCATCTGAAGTCTTTAGAAAACATATTATTTTTATAAATCTAATTAGTGGCAAGAATTTTGTTCATATTTTAGTTTGACTATTTTAGGTCTAATATGAAAAGAGTTTGTACATTTTACATGTATATACATTTATATCTCATTGTTTCCACACAACCTGCACCTTTCTGATATTTCGAGAACCAAACAAATGCTGTGCTTTGATTTTACTCACCACTGTGCCTGCTACCTAAGCCAAGTAGTTTGAAGAACGCATCAGATTTTAACTAAGTAACTCTAATTATAACAAGTTAAGAGACATAAGGTGTAATTGCTTTATGTCCATGTAAGAATAGGACATTTTGTTCATAAAATGATTATCTACGGACTGGTCATTCTCTATCCTACCACTGATTCTAAAATATGTAGGTCATTTGTCAAATACTAACAGAAGTATGCGCCTAGTAACTGTTTACTTACAAAATATAGAGATCTAGTATTTGCACGAACAGCGAGTAGTTTGCCTGACAGCAGTGAATATGACATATACGATGTGTTGCTACTGGGTTAAACCCAACAAAAAAGGAGAAATCACCGGAAAAAGCAACACAAAATAAGTATCAGTAGTTTATTGAACAACAAATGATGAATTATTACTGCATACAATAATGACAATGAGTATGGCACAATATAAATATGGCTTTCAGTTTTATACAATTTTTACTCAAGTAAAGTATTCATTCGAGTACAATATTTACTCGAGTACAATATTTACTCGGTAACTATAGTTATTGAATCACAATAGTTATTCAACTACAATATTTTCACAAGCATATTATGTAATTTTTTACTTGGTTTGCGCCGTGTCAACACAATTTAGGTTATTTTACGGCGTCCAGCAACCAAGCTTTCCTGGACCCTTGTCTATAACCAGTACTCACCTACCCTTCCACCAAGCTGTAAACTTCTCCATATTATCTAATCAATGGAGGAAAATTGACATTATTGTCAAATTTTCAAGGAAGGGTATAACCTCCCCGGGTGGGATTCGAACCCGTACCCCCTCGGAACACTAGATTCCAAATCCCGGCGGACTACCAACTACGCTATCGACCCGGGTTATATTATGTAATCAAATGCACTAATTACTTAAATGAAATAGTTAGTATTAAAATATCATATTAAACAATAGTTAATGAAGTACAAAGTCTCATAAGCACATTTATTTACTCAAATACAGCAGGACAGATTCTGCGCGTCCTTGAATATATGGATCTATTAATACACACTCACACACACACACTACGTGTACTTAGAACAATTTGAAGTTAAGTATTACATTGAAAACAAAATACATGTACAAGCGAATGATACGTATTCTAATACGACTGAAACTACTACTGAAGTACAAGCAATGATAAAAATGTTAAATTTTATCCTAATACAACACAAAGTCAAGCAGCTTTTGATGATATGTTTAGCATATCATCGAGTCCAATAGAAAATTTCACTACGATATGTACATTATATTCTCACATACGAAACGTACTCAATAACAACTTGAGAAAATGTTAAAGGTACTAGTTCACAGATTTGGTTAAGATTTTCTATATTTTCATAATACCGTTCAGCGTCTGTAATTGTGTCAAAACAAAAGTTCTTATTATTTCAAGACAAACTGACCTATAGATTCCAAGAAATATTCAATAAAAGTCGCAAAATGCACTAATTGTCTATACCGTGACATACGGGGTAGATTTTTACTACTTGAAACACCATCATTTGTAGTTGTAAGTCAATTTGCACTAAAATTGTCATTATCAAAACTCTAATTTCCTGCGCAAAAAATTTGTTTCCATACACTTTAGGTAGTTTCAGTAAAAGCTAATATTTAAGTTGAAATCTGTGAATGAGTACCTTTAAGCATCATCTAAAATATAGGAAGAGCTAGGATATGTTCATGGGGATACAAATCGTACTAAAAATGTAACGTTTTCTGACACAATTTAAATCTAACTCATATCACTTGTTATAAATAGTCTATAATAATCTTGTTTAACAACACATTCAAGAACTTAATCACCACAATTAGTACAACATAAACAGAATTCTACCCAGTAGTAATTTGTCATTACTCAATTGTAGCCCAGTTGAATCATAGGGAAAAGGAATTTTAAAAATCCACAGTCATCACGAATTTACTGATAATTATGTATACAAAAAACAGCACATACAATTCTACTGATATTATATGCTTTGTCGTCTATAAAAGGTACATCACTCAACCGTTTGCACAAGATTCAACAACCCTGCAAAAAGATAAATAATATTCATGAAAACAAAAGAATCAACTTAGATTGCAGTCAACATATATCTGGAATAAGTACTGTATACGAAGTTTATGAATTTAGATCGACGTAGATGAGATTTATTCACATCTCAAAATTTCGAATTTGGAATTTTATATTTATATACATGTACTATATATATTCACTTTATTTTTCTATGTGTGATTATACATTTCATTGGTGATAAGTGTATAAATCAAATTTAACAACATTTTACTACAATTAGACAAGCAATATTTGTTAATGAAGCCAACATTCATGACCTAATTACTATTATTCGATTCTCGGGCGGAGGCATACTATTGTGGAGCTTGGTCATGAAATTATTTCTACGGCTATTCGTCCTCCTACCAATGATTTTTAATCATGTAGGGCAGTTGTCAGCCACTGACGAAGGTATGCGCTTAGTAGTTGGTTAACAGCTAAATCCAGAGATTTAGCCTTTCCAGGAGAAGTGATTAGGTTGAATGACCGCCGTTATATGACTTACACAAAGTGTTGCTAAGACGTTAAACCCAACATAAACCCAACAACAAATACATGTACTATTAATCCTTTGAAAAAGCCAGTTTGTATTATTGATGAAATTCATTGATAAATAAATACTCACTCTGCTATTATTACAAGGTGTCCTAATTTTCTTTCATCACATGGAGTAGGTGTTGTAGATGACATCAACTATAATTAGTAGGTAATAACATTTGTATATAAGGTATAGAAAAGTCAGAAAGTATAACAGTTCAGCAACTAATACATTAACAATTGCAGAGTTAGCAACATATTATCTATAACTTTTTAAACAACACTTTCACATTTGGTCTTCAGCTTTGGTTGACTTACTTTTAACGGGTAAACGAAAGCGTATAGAAGATATACGGATACTGGCATATTACTATGGCAACACTCTTATTAAGATAAAGCAAGCTAGGATCAATGCAGAAATTATACTTTCTCCTTCCTCAAAGAAAGTGCTGGCAGTTCAAGACAAGTACAAACAAAATTTGCAAATTCTATAGTAATTCAAGTCTAAGTGAAAAAACATTGAATCAAAATCCAAATCATTGTTGAAAAAATATTTCTCATATATGATCGTGATTCAACCGTATAAACAAAAAATACAGTTTAAATACAGACATGGTGGTATTTCGAAAAAAGGTAAAGGTTTTTTCTGACTTAATCTTTCTTCGATAACTTAAACTTTAACCGATGATTGAAAAGGACGTTAAATTATAGTTATCAAATGTCATTGTATTTACCAACTAATGTCAAATACAGGAAAAATGAAATCGTATTTACCTGATTTGTTGATAAGTTGCTCGTTTCTGGTGTTGTGACATTTTCTGTTGTTGTCGTTGTAGCATTCATCGTCGATGACGATTGTACTATAACTGACGAGCTGGAGCTTGATATTACATTTGAAATTGTTGGCGAAAGTGAGCTTATTTCTGCTGTCGGTACTTTTTCTGTGGTTGTAGTTGAAGTAGTTGTAGTAGAATTTAGAGATTCATCTATAGCAGTTGATACTGAACTTGGAATTGTTATTCTTGTACTTAAAGCGATAGTAGTGATTTCTGGCGAAGATGAAAGATTAATATGAGAGGAAACCTCTACATCAGCTGTGGTACTAGTAGTCGTTTCACTTGTTTCCTTGTATTTTCCTTGAGTAGATATATCTGAAAATGTACTACCAAAGGAAACTAGTGGACCATCTGAAGAAGGAATGTTGATCAGAGTTGAAACTTCTGGTGTAATAGAAATCGCTGGTAATAATGTTGATTTAACTATACCTTCTGTGCTTTGAGTGTCCGTTACTATTGGATTAATGTGCGACGTAACTTCAGTTGTAGCCGTGGTAATACTACTTGATGCAGTAGAAGAACTTAGTTGTGCAGACGTTGTTTCTGCTCTTGACGCTGTTGATGTTTCTGTTCCGCCAGTTAAAGGTGGTTTTGATGAACTTTGTTGAGATGGGAATACGGATGGGAAGGTTGATGAGAACACTGAATGTGTTGTAATTTCAGTTGCATAAAAGGTGGATTCAACCGATGATTTATCAGAAATATAATGATACGTCGTGGATGGTTTTGTTGAACTGAAAGAACTTCTACCTTGTGTACTCTCTGGTACAGCTGAAGAACTTCTCGTGCTTTCAGGGTGTAATATAGATGTTCTCTCAGGTGTATGTCGATACGTGCTTGAATGAAATTCAGATATGTCGGTTGTGTAAGGTGTTGCGGCGGTATACATTTGCGTGGATGAGAAATGTGTGAAACCTCTTGAAAATGTTGTTGGACTATCTGTACCGAATGAAGTTCTTTCTGATGGCCGAATTGACGGATACGTCGATTCAAAATCTACTGAAAGTGTTGTTGGACTATCTGTTCGAAATGAACTTCTGTCAGATGGAACAACTGATGGATATGTAGATTCGAATACATTTACCGTTGACACTCTGGCTGAGTAGTGAGTGGATGGATACGATGTCTGCTCTTCGGAGATCGGACTGAGTGATGTTTCAGTAATAGGTACGGCATAGTTTGTAGTTGTAAACAAATACATTTCTGTTGAAGATAAAAACGATTCAGTCGATGTTTTGGTAAAATCATTGTTAGAAATTGATGTTGTTTCATTATAATCAATTGACGTTATTTCATCGCTTTGTGTAGATGAAAACTGTACAACAACAGATGAAGATTTTTCATCTATGGTGCTAGGGTGTTTTGATGTCGCAACTTCTTTTAGCGAACTTGTTTCATATTCGAGAGTTGTCGATGGTAATTCAGAAGAAGATAAGTATCCATTTGAAGTAAATACAGAAGACATATTACTTTCACCGTCAATCGTGGACGAATGTGGTTCTGAAGTGACGACTATAGGAGATGCGTCAGTAATATCTATATATTCAGTAGTTTCCAGGCTATGAGAGACAATATCCGATGTAAAATCTTGTAATGTAGAACTGAATATTTTCTCCGTTGTCAAATCTCTGGAAAATTGTGTTGGTTGAATGGAAGTACGCTCGGGAGAAAATACATAGGTAGTTGACTGTAGTGCATCCGTAGATATATCAGTTGCTGGAATAAATGTTGAACTTGGAAACTCCTCAGTCGATAGTTCTCTTGAAAATTGTGTTGGCATATATGATGTACCCTCTGGAGAAAATACAAATGTAGATGACTTTAAATCGGCTGTGGAAATATCAGTTTCCGTTTTAAATGTAGAACTGGTTGGTTCTTCAGTCGACAGTGTCCTTGAAAAGTGGGTTGGTTCAATGGATGTAACTTCTGGAGAAAATAAATGTGTGGTTGATTTAGTCGCACCTGTGGAAGTTTCAGTTGCCAATGATGGCTCCGAAAACTTGTCTGTGAACTGTTGAGTCGAAGAGACTCGAGAATATATAGATGTCGGAATATATGTCCTTTCAGTAGATATGATTCTTTCTGAACTAATTTCAGGTAAAAATGTTGATGGAAATGTATACTGGAAGAAACCCGTTGTGGATTCTTCTGAAAATGGCGTAGGTTTTAGAGATGAATAGTCTTGTGTTGAAGAAATGTCTGGTATAATGGTAGTTTTGTCGTGATCGTCTTCTTCGGTCGAAGATATATACGGTATGTCGGTTGATACTATTGTTGTTTTCTCGGGTACAATTCGTTCTGTTGAAAAGTCTGTTGAAATGCTCAGCTTCGGCAATTGAGATGTTGACTTTAGGGATTCTATAGTAGTTGTCATGTCTTGAGAAAATTGAGTTAATTCAATTGAAGATTTCTCTGTATGAATAGTAGAAGTGAAAGTCTCAACAGTCGACGTGACTTCTGGATCTTGTGTAGATTGGTATGAGGTGATATCACTAGAAAATACAAATGTTGATGATTGTAGACCATTTGTAAGTAAATCACTAGTTGAAAATATATCATACTCTGTACTAGTGTATACTGCCGTAGACGATTCATATAGGGCAGTACCCGTAACATCTGTGATTTGTGTGACAACAGTAACAACTTCTGAATGTGTCGGTATTGTGTCTATCGTCGTCAATATAACTGGTGTAACTGACGATGCATTGATTGAATTTTCTAGCGTAGATATGCTACTTTCTTGAGTATATATAAAAATAGTACTGGTCTCTGGGATACTAGTTGTTTCAGGTTCACTAGATGATCTATCCGTCTTATATGACGACACTTCTAGTTGATCTGCTGTTGTTACAGCAGGTGTGCTAGCAGACTGCTCCGTGTATATATGTCCAGTTGTATAGTCCATTGTAAACGTTTGACCAGAAATATATGATGTTGGATCAGTGGAAACAACAAATGTTGTTATTTCTTCAGTAAACTGTGTATACTCCATTGAAGTTTCCTCCGATGTAAATATAAATGTTGATGATTGTATTTCATCAGTGAATATATTAGTAGTTGAAAATCGTTTAATTGACGTTGATTCATATTCTACCGAACTTTTTTCAAAAGAGAACGTTGATAGGGATGATGAACTAAAGGTTTCTTCCGAAGTGTTCTCTGGAGGGATTTGAGTTACAGTGCTTGACTTCAATGTAGGCGTAAATGTCGCTGGTTCGATTGTTGAAAAATCCAAGACCAGAGTCGTTTTCTCCGTGATGGCTTGCGTGGTTTTTGGTGTTGGTTCGGTTGATAACAGTTCATTTGTGGACGTTAGTGTTCTTACCGTGCTAGATATAGATGGCAAGTGTGAAGATGTAGACTCTGAAGAAACCAATATTGTTGATGATTCAATTTCATCAGTAGATATATCAGTAGCGATTTGTCCCATCGATGTTGTATCAGTGTATAATTCAGTTGTAGAGAAAATTGAAAACCCAGTTGACACATATTGTTCAGAACTACCTAAGGAAAATGTTGGTTGGAATGTTGAACTTAACTCTTGTTCAGTAGTGATCATGCTTTCTGAAATGAATTTAGAACCAGTACTTGAGTCGATTGTGGTCGTAAATATTTCAGGGTGGATTGTTGAGAAGTCAGTGATAGGAGTTGTTTCATCAGTAACGACTGGCGAGGTTTGTTCGGACGATAACGTCTCATTTGTCGAAGATGGTGTTGTAACAGTGCTAGACATAGTAGGTATCTGTATTGTAGTAGTTCCTTCTGAAGAAACTAATATTGTTGTTGATTCAATTTTTACAGTAGATATTTCGGTAGGAAGTTGTCCCATCGATGTTGTATCAGTGTATAATTCGCTTGTAGAGAAAATTGAAAACCCAGTTGACACATATTGTTCAGAACTTCCTAAGGAAAATATTGGTTGGAATGTTGAACTTAACTCTTGTTCAGTAGAGATGATACTTTCTGAAATGAATTTAGTACCAGTACTTGAGTCGATTGTTGTAGTAAATATTTCAGGGTGGATTGTTGAGAAGTCAGTGATAGGAGTTGTTTCATCAGTAACGACTGGCGAGGTTTGTTCGGACGATAACGTCTCATTTGTCGAAGATGGTGTTGTAACAGTGCTAGACATAGTAGGTATCTGTATTGTAGTAGTTCCTTCTGAAGAAACTAATATTGTTGTTGATTCAATTTTTACAGTAGATATTTCGGTAGGAAGTTGTCCCATCGATGTTGTATCAGTGTATAATTCGCTTGTAGAGAAAATTGAAAACCCAGTTGACACATATTGTTCAGAACTTCCTAAGGAAAATATTGGTTGGAATGTTGAACTTAACTGTTGTTCAGTAGAGATGATACTTTCTGAAATGAATTTAGTACCAGTACTTGAGTCGATTGTTGTGGTGAATATTTCAGGGTGGATTGTTGAGAAGTCTGTGATAGGAGTAGTTTCATCAGTTACGACTGGCGTGGTTTGTTCGGACGATAACGTCTCATTTGTCGAAGATGGTGTTGTAACAGTGCTAGACATAGTAGGTATCTGTATTGTAGTAGTTCCTTCTGAAGAAACTAATATCGTTGTTGATTCAATTTCTACAGTAGATATATCGGTAGGAAAATGTCCAATCGATGTTGTATCAGTGTATAATTCAGTTGTAGAGAAAATTGAAAACCCAGTTGACACATATTGTTCAGAACTTCCAAAGGAAGATTCTGGTTGCAATGTTGAACTTAAAACTTGTTCAGTAGAGATGATACTTTCTGAAATGAATTTAGTACCAGTACTTGAGTCGATTGTTGTGGTGAATATTTCAGGGTGGATTGTTGAGAAGTCTGTGATAGGAGTAGTTTCATCAGTTACGACTGGCGTGGTTTGTTCGGACGATAACGTCTCATTTGTCGAAGATGGTGTTGTAACAGTGCTAGACATAGTCGGTACCTGTATTGTAGTAGTTTCTTCCGAAGAAACCAATATCGTTGTTGATTCAATTTCTACAGTAGATATATCGGTAGGAAGTTGTCCCATCGATGTTGTATCAGTGTATAATTCAGTTGTAGAGAAAATTGAAAACCCAGTTGACACATATTGTTCAGAACTTCCAAAGGAAAATGTTGGTTGGAATGTTGAAGTAAATATTTGTTTCGTGCTGATACTGCTATCTTTTGTGAATTGAGTCACAGTGCTTGAATCAAAAGATGTAGTGAATGTTTCAGGTTCTGTTGATGAATAATCTGTTGTCTCTGTAGTTTCATCGCTACCAACTGTCGTAGTTTCAATCGTTTGCTTAGACGATAGTTGTTCAGAATCTGTTGATGTTAGTTGTTTAACTGTACTAGAAACACTTTCCCAGATTGTTGTCGTAACTCCCTCCGGTACACTTGTTGTTGAAGTAATATCAGGTAAGACCAAAGTTGTGTTAATAGTAGATAAAAAGCCAGAAGTTGTTTTATCAGAACCAAATTCTGTTGATGTCTTGGTGCGGTGGCTCGATGAAAGATTTGATACAGCGGATGAAATGTCCGTTATGAGGGGTGACAATGTTGGCCCAGTCGAAACAACATAAGGTGTTGAAGGAATGACCGTGCGTACTGAACTTGAAATTGAAGACATTGACGGTATATCTGTTGACATCAGAATTGAAGTACTTTCCAGAGCGGCGGTTGAACTGTGTGATTCTTCTGACGAAGACTTGTATTGCGTAGTCGTTTCAATTGAAGAGGTAGACGTAACTGTTGAACTTGAAAATGACACTTCCGTGGCAGTATTTGGTAGACTGGATGGTGATTCGGTATTTTGTTCTGTACTTAAGTAAGTACTGTCGTCTGTCGTCGTCAGTGTTGACTCAGTCGATTTTGATTGTGCGACTTTAGACGAGGATACGGATGTTAATGGCGTGGTTGATGAAATATCAGTTGTACTACTGAAGAGTATTGAAGACGTCACCGGTAATGACGATGGCTTTGTGGTTGTATGATACTTAATCGTAGAAGTGAATATTGGTGTCGAAGAACCTAATGATATAATAGAGGTAAGCTCTGTTTCTTCTGTTGTTGTAGATGTTGATTCTGTCGTCCCAGGCATAGATGTTGATGACTGGTAACTTGATTGTGTAGAAATGTATGTAACAAATCCGGATAAACTTGTTGAAGGAATTATTATGGATGAAGATAGTGGCACGATGGTGGTGGTGGTGGTTGCTTCAGTTGATGTTATAGGAAGTGATCCGGGTGAACTTTTTGATGATAAAGGTGTTTTTCCGGATGTACTTGTTGAAGGAATTATTATGGATGAAGATGGTGGCACGATGGTGGTGGTTGTGGTTGCTTCCGTTGATGATATAGGTAGTTGTCTGGATGTACTTGTTGAAGGAATTATTATGGATGAAGATGGTGGCACGATGGTGGTTGTTGTGGTTGCTTCCGTTGATGAAATAGGTAGTTGCCCGGATGAACTTGTTGAAGGAATTATTATGGATGAAGATGGTGGCACGATGGTGGTTGTTGTGGTTGTTTCCGTTGATGTTACAGGTGGTGAAGATGAAATTTCAGTTGAACTTACGTGTTGACTAGTTGAAAGAGTTGACGGTAAAATTGAGGTTGATGGTATTCCACAAGTTGATGGAATATCTTCGATGACTCTGAAAATATCAAGATAAAGCCTTTAAGAAACGTCATATTTTCAACCATCGTCGGCAACCACAGTACTTTCTTCCAATACACTCAATACGTAACGTGGGCAATTTGACTGGTAAAATCTCGTTTTCATAAATATGCATGTGGCAGGGGAGATCAATCTTCTTCCAATGAAATCGCATGTTACAATTAAATACACTCCAATAACAATGATTGCGTCATTTCATTGGCTAGTTTTACGCAGTGGTTTTTTTAAACTGCCTCATTAATTATTCATGATTACGAGATTTTCCTAACCAAATGGCCCACGGTACGTAACGCAGTATAGCTGAGTAATGTATCGTGGGATAACCGACGATGATTTTCAACAATCAAATGTAATGCATTAGATAAAATTGACATTTTTAATAGTGCTTAACAATAGGATCTAATGTCATCTATTATAAATGGTTGATTTTAAATCATCAAAATGATGAATATTAAATCATCCTCTATGATTTTTCTCGTAGGTTCATAATCAGTGGCTTCAATTATTGGGTTGAGCCTACGAAGGATTGGAACAGATTATCAAAATTCTGTTTTTCGACTAAGTAGAATGTATGTTTTGCGTTTTGTTATTATCAAGTTTTACTCGTCTAAAAATTACAAAACCTACTCTGCTATAATTATCAGTTGTCCTGAAATGTTTAGTGGACACGTTGAAGGCTTTTCTGTTGTGGTCGTTCGTATATCTTCTGTGGTAGACTGTTCCGATGTGGTCGTTGAAACGTATTCTGTGGTAGACTGTTCCGATGTGGTCGTTGAAATGTATTCTGTTGTAGGTTGTGTCGTTGTGGTCGTTGAAACAGCTTCTGTTGTAGACGGTTCCGATGTGGTCGTTGAAACGTATTCTGTTGTAGACTGTACCGTTGTGGTCGTTGAAACGTATTCTGTTGTAGGTTTATTCGTTGTAGTCGTTGGTACATTCTTTGACGATGTCTCTAATGTAACAGTAGTTGATGGTTCAAACGGTATGGTTGAAGTCTTACCGCATTCATTGTCATTAATTACTCTGTAGAGCAACATATATTTCAAATTATTACACATGTTTCAATAATATCGATGGATTTATTGACATTTCTGCTATTTGGATCGAGAAATTCACAAATATGTTCATACCAAGATACCAGCTGCTTGGCTTTCTACGTCTACCTTACAATCAACCAGTACGGTAGTAGTTGGTTGATCAGTGTCAGATGAAGTGATAATTAGTGATTGTATCAGTGGGGGTAATACACGGTGAAGATGTTGCAGTTATACAGCTTGTTTTAGTTTACTGAATATGCTGCATTGGTGAAGTGATTTCGATTATTAGTGATTGTACCAGCGGCGGTAATAAACGATGAAGATGTTGCAGTTATACAGCTTGTTTTAGATTACTGAATATGCTGCATTGGTGAAGTGATTTCGATTATTAGTGATTGTATCAGCGGCGGTAATAAACGATGAAGATGTTGCAGTTATACAGCTTGTTTTAGTTTTAGTTTATTGAATATGCTGTATTGGTGAAGTGATTTTGAGTTGATCATGTTTTATACTGTATCAAGTATAATACATTATGCCATTATGCCCCATGAATCTTTCCGAGTTTATTCATTCAATGAATGGTCGAGGTGTTCCGAGTGATGTAACCTGGAGTTTTGAGTTACAATACTTACCCAAAGGTACATAGAGATAATATATAAACAAAATCAAGTTTAACCAATCAATCTAGGCAAATTTTAACATGATTTGCACCATATAAGAATAATACTTAAATACTTACTCTGCAATGATGATCAGATCACCTTGTCGTCTGGTATCACTATAATCCATACAAATAAGCGACCTGCAAGTTATGAACAATCATATTTCAGAACATTATGACAAGTGTGTATGATTACATGACTTCAATTTAGACTGACTAGTGATATAGTTCTTTAAGAGACATATGTATTGTCGAGATTTCACATGGTTCGAACCCAGGTCGGTAGCGCCTGGATTTCAAATCTAGTGTCCCGAATGGGGTACGGGTTCGAATCCTACCCGAGGAGGTTATAACCTTTCATGGAAATTTGACAAAAATGTCATTTTTTCTCCATTAATAAGGTATATGGAGAAGTTTCCCGCCATTTGGAAGGGTAGGTGAGAACTGGTTATAGACAAGGGTCCAGGAAAGCTAGGTTATGTGCGCTGGACGCCGTTATATGACCTATAAAATGTGTTGCTACAGCGTTAAATCCAACAAAAACACATGGTTCGATCACAAAAACTGTTTTTTTTACCTCCACTTGTGCACTTTATGCATTTCTGTCTCATCGAATAGCGCCCAAGAGGCCTTCCAGTGAATATATTTCAGTGTGATTTGACATTGAGAAAGTGCTATACAAGTTTGTCAGATGTGTTTCGACTCTGCCAAGCATTAGACGATACTGAGAGACCGAAAATCTATTCACAGATAGAGCCATAAAACAATTTATTAAAAATTGAGTATTTGATCATAGTATTCAAATACATATCATACAATATAAAAGTTAATGGTTGAGTAAATTATTTTTCTGTATACTGACTTAGCTTTCATTGGACGATGAATGAACAAAAATACTCACGGATTAGTCTCGTCATATTTCTCAGCAGTTTGTACAGATTTGGAAAGATATGTTGCTATTATCAAAATTCTGAAAGAGAATTACGTCATGTATAAGTGGAATATTTTCAAGTTTGTTTGATAAATTTCAGTCAATAAATGTCCTTTTATGAACGCTGAAACGCAAAATTCAGCGCAAAATACGTCACGAGCCGCCAATTCGCGCCATGACATCACCAATGCAACGTTTAAATCAATTTGAACACCAAAACCGAAAGACATGTGTAATTAAGTTGAGTAATATTGAATGAAAGTCGAAAATTAATTTGTAAAGTGTGGAGCAACCTTAAATGTAACAAAGGAGAACGCGCGCCATACGAATGCTATTTTCGGACTTTTTTGTTTTTAAGGTTGAATTTGCTTTGCAGTTAAGTATGTAACTGTATCACTAATAGCGACTGCACATGTTTACATCGTATGTTTCATATTTTATTACAGCTCTGGAATTTGCATTAGCAGCGAACTCATACGATTTATTTTTTCAAAAAAACATAACTTGAAAATGTTTTGACTGTGTTGTTGAAGCGTATCAATCCACAATAGAAATCAAAGTTTTACAGTAAATATGCAAAACTTTATATGCAAAACAAATTGAATTCTTCGATGTTGCTAACTTTTGAATTCGTTTTCTTTGTCAATACACTAAAGACGTCGGCAAATTGTTATGTAATTGTATAAATTACAAATAAGATAAAACAATTAAAAATCAAGAATATTATGGTTAGCTATCATAAGTTATAAAACTTCATAGAACAATTAAAATACTTATATGTTGAACAGATGATATTTGTATTCCATTATAAAATGTTAATATTTATTCATAATTTAATTAAACTTTTTATCTTTTTTAAAGTAAATAATTATATTCCTTATCGCTCACTGAGTATATCTAACAAAAATAAAATGTCACAATTATGATTTTAATCTTGCACATTAATCAAAGCGCTGCTTAAATTTGTCGGTTAATTTCAAACAAATATATTTTACAAATGATAATAAAAAGGATTTTTCTTCAGTTATATATAAATGCCGCCAGATTTTTTAGTTTTGAATTACATAGATATAGATAACCAATAATTAAAATTATAAAAATAGAATGCGACTGGTTTCAAGTTGATATCGGTATGGTACGGTATCCCTTTCCCGCCAGAGGGTGTATTGCGTTAAAGATTGAACTCGTCTGCGTAATTAATATTTTGTCCAATAAATTGTCAGAAAACATTTTCACGATACTTAGAGACATGTATTCAACATGTAAATTACTTGGTGATACGTTTTGAAGGACACATAATCATTATTGACCAATCAGAATGCATCATTCAAATGAACTTTTATGTCATTGCGTCATTTACTCAACAGTGTAGACGAAAATTTTAAATAATTAGTTTTATGAAGTTTTATGACATGTTTATGAAGAAGAGCATGGTCTGCAATGCTTAGTGATAACTTGACAATTGGCTACATGTGGACTGCGAGATTGACAGTTCGATCCCAAAAGCAACCAAATATCAACATCTTTAAATAGACAAACGAATAGCACATGGTATGCTTTAAATAATGTAGTAAATAGATGACAAAATGGTTGGTTTTGGGCTTCAAGAACAGTAAGAGTTTTTTACGGCGCAGCTGTCTAAGCCAACTTTTGACCTATATTTTAACCAATACAATTTGCTCTACCATTCCTGTTCGTCTTATGAAATCATCTTTTCGGTATAGAAAAATAGATAAAAGATATGGTGCCATTTTTTGTGATAAACAGGTGCATAGCAATGACGGTAGTTGCTTACTATTTACTCTATTAAAAGGGACTAACTATGCAAATTGATAATACATTCGTCATGGTAAACTCCTGCTGGTATGACTAAACAGCGAATATGACTATTTATACTTTGAACAAAATGACCCTGTGTAGAGCCGAATATCTTTTTGAAAATATTTCTTGTTTCCTAATTAAAATAAATATCCAAACGGATGTATATCAATCCGTTAACACGTAACCTTCTACATGTTAATAACGGGCTTATCTTGTCTTAAATTTGGAACAGTCCATAGTCAATTCAAGTAAAGTCTAATTTCAAATTTGTGGGTTTGAAGTAAGGACAGACTGCACATGCTGCATGAGTGCACAGGTTGATGTGGAGTGTACTGGTGGCGCCATGGGGTCGGCACTGCTAGAGTAAAAAAACTAAAATATACATATACATATACAAATGTACATTGTAATGTGTTTTGACTCGGAAATGTGCCGGGCGCCTATGTGTGACACATGCATTTTGCAGTATCACCTTTAGCATGGTAAAGGTTAATAATACAGAATGGTTTTGCGATTGCCATCATAGTATGTAATTAATTGCTCTACATGGACCAATTAAACTTATCCTGTCCTGCTAATGCAGTGAGCGAGCTATTTGGCAGACTTCTTACTTGGCCGGAAAGAAGACCTTCTGAAGATTGGAGAAAGACCGATTCATTATCAGCCAGCTTATTTAGTATGCAAAAATGAGCAAAGACTGGCTAACTAGGTGGTAATGCAATTTCTTGTCTGGTAAAATAAGCTTGTAAACATTCTGTTTTGATATGTAACATTCCTCTCAGGAAGTATGAGTAAGGGTTTTACGCATGCGCATCCACGCAATTTCGTCTCTTTGAACCAGCTCAGTGTGAATCGTTTCAAGTGAATGATACATTAAACATAAGCAACAAACTATTCACAGATTACATTGCATTCCTGCTATAATTAAGGAAGCCAGGTAAAAACAATAACACGATGTTTATGCATGACAATTGAAAACCAAAAACACTGCCCGTAAGCAATTTCACAAATATTCGATAAAAACATGAATCAAAACCTTGTTAGAAAATCTCAGTATATAATTGAAATCAATAATAGGGTATGAATAACCAGTAGTTGTTGTTCATAGTGACAGTCAACAAAAGTTCAAATATGAAATAATACATAATATTGTAATGACAAGGACCGGTCATGTTTTCGTGGTATAATTTATTTATAACAGAGATAAGGGGACACGCTTTGACTGCGTGATAGGTTAGATACAAGTTCATTTATTTTCCGGAAAAACGTTTTTCAATTCCCTCGCCAAGATCTGTCAAGCTCATAGTTTTAAATCATTGTTAACGTTTACAATCGTAACTTTCACGTTTGCAGATTGTGATGCTTACGTTTGCAATAGTGACCTTAACGTTTGCAATAGTGACCTTTACGTTTGCAATTGTGACCTTTACGTTTGCAATACATGTAGTTACCTTAACGTCTGCAAAAGTGACCTTCACGTTTGAAATAGTGACATATTCGTTTGCAAAAGTGACCTGTACGTTTGCAATAGTGACCTGTACGTTTGCAATAGTGACCTGTATGTTTGCAATAGTGACCTTAACGTCTGCAAAAGTGACATTCACGTTTGCAATAGTGACCTATTCGTTTGCAATAGTGACCTGTACGTTTGCAATTGTGACCGTCAAGTTTTCATAAGTCATTTAAAATAGTGGCCTTTACGTTTGTAATGGTGACCTTTGCGTTTCCAAAAGTGACATGTACGTTTTCAAAAGTGACATTTTACATTTGCAACAGTGATATTTACGTTTGTAATGATGACCTTTACGTATATAATAGTGACCTTTACGTTTCCAGTAGTGACATTTACGTTTGCAATTGTGACTTGGACGTTCGCAATAGTGACCTTACCGTTTACAATAGTGAACTTAACGTTTGCAATTGTTGACTTAACGTTTGCTTATAGTGAATTTTACGTTAGCTTTAAAGTGCATATTACGTTTGCAAATTAGTGAGCTTTACGTTTGCAAAAGTGACCGGTACGTTAGTAATAATATTGTTTACGTCTGCAATATAATGACGTGTACGTTAGCAAAAGTGACCTTTACGTTTTCAGTCGCAATATTTACGTTTGCAGTCATTACTTTTACGTTTAAAATAGTGACACATAAGTTTGCAACAATAACTTTTACTTTTGCCTTATAGTGACTTTTATGTATGCAATGGTGACATATACTTTTGCAATATGACCGTCACTTTTGTATTGGTGACTTTCATTGTTTGCAATAGTGACTTTAACATTTTCAAATGTGACTTTTACAGTTTGCAATTTTGACTTTTTGTTGGCAATACTCACTGGTTAGTCACAGGCTATTGTGGTCATTTTTGGGAACAGACCATTAACAGTTATGTTATGCACAACCTCATGTTTTGGGGTTTTTTTTGTAGATGGCGTAAGGAGTCGGCGGAAGACCACGTATTTGTTTAACTTTTAATTTCACGTATCTAAAAGTACTGCATTGTAAGCACACATAAATTGGGCAAATTATGAGGCAATTGGTACCTATCTATTAATCACCCTTTGGTCCGCTTGTTTGAAATACAGTGTATTTCCAAAAACGTTTGATTAGAGTCATTCTGTTTATTTATTTAACCCGGGTCGATAGCGCAGTTGGTAGCGCGCCGGGATTTGGATACTCGTGCCCGAGGGGGTGCGGGTTCGAATCCCACCCGGGGAGGTTATACCCTTCCATGAAAATTTGACAATAATGCCGATTTTCCTCCATTGATTAGATAATATGGAGACGTTTCCGGCCTTGTGGAAGGGTAGGTGAGTACTGGTTATAGACAATGGTCCAGGAAAGCTAGGTTAGGTGCGCTGGACGCCGTGAAATGACCTAAAATTGTGTTGATACGGCGTTAACTCCAATAAATAAATAAATAAATAAACATTCTGTTTATTTAAGTTTTAAATAAAATTCAAGGAAAACAATGTTTAAATATCACTGAGTGACAAATTGAGCTGTAATATAATTTTGTCACAGTTTCGGTCAGTTAGTACAATGTAGTATACGAGTATGCATTTTATACAAACTAAAATATACAATAAAGCCTAAGGTGTTCAATCCCACATTTCATAAATATGGTGTCGTCAGTCATTGTTCGCGGTTTACACATTTATTTATTTTTTTACATTGATTAAATAAGAAAGACCATTGACCTTTAATTTAAACTACGGCCTATCCCTTTTACGTGCCTGGGGTGCGTATTATCAACGGTCGTAGGACCGTTTTAAATCGTAACAAAATCTTAACACAGACTTACGATTTTTAAGATGTACATGTGTATTATCAAAAATCGAAATTTTAAGAAATCTTAAAAAATGGTAAATATGTTTCTCACTTTAAGACCACCAAGACCTACTCGTAACTCGATCTTAGAACGCTACAAAATGGCCGATGCATTGTTGTTCGATGCTCGGTCCGGTAGGAATGAGAGAATTTTCTCTCCTCAGGTCGGATTCGACTACATTAATGCTAACGATGATAAAACATTAATATCAAAGTATAGATTTTCGAGGGACGTTATCGTCAATCTACACGGTTTATTAGGGGTGTAACAATACGGTAAAAACCTTTTAAAGAAAATTATTCTCTGACTTTACGAAAAATATTTCAAGTTTCCGAACACATTTTTAATAACATCTATTCAAACATTATAATTTCAGACTCAGATATATTGCAATACACGAAACCCGTATTGCAATATATTGCAATACATAATTGTTCTTTGCGCATACATGCATAGCATGAATTAATGCACGTGCATCGTCTTTATTTGATCAACATTGTACATAGATATTTGCATTTTCAAATGATCTACACATATTATGCAAATGTTTGAATAAGTTAGAAAAAAGGTTTTGAATGGACTTTTAAAGAAAATTATTCTCTGACTTTACGAAAAATATTTCAAGTTTCCGAACACATTTTTAATAACATCTATTCAAACATTAAAATTTCAGACTCAGATAAGAACAATCAGTAAGGAACATAACTAGAAAACCGGTTCACTGAAAAACGAACCGGTTAAAAACCGTTAGAAGTCGAATTGCAATATTAACCGGTATATCGCTTAACCGTTACACACCTACGGTTTATTGAAAGAACCACTAACGGCAATGACTGGGAGAAGTCAATCGATCCCAGTAATTACAGACGTTAATAATAAAAAAATAGATCTATATTGGTGAGCATCTGGAGATGGCATGAACAAGACCTACTCACAAAGAATTTCTTAGTCGAAATTTGTAAACCCGGTCTATGGTGCAATAAGCTACGCACAAGATTTTGAATCTAGTGTCCCGATTGAGTTGCTGGCTCAAACCTCATTTGAGTTGGTTATACCCATCCATGACGGTAAAGATTGATATAAAAAAATCTGGTTTTCACGAAACAACCTTTTTTCTACGACAACAACATTTAATTTCTTTTTTATGAATTCAAGTACAATGTATAGGCCTACTTAAACACGTCCAATGACGAAGTAATGCTACAACAACAATTTATAGTTTTAAAAATTGTTAAACATTCCTTATATAACTGTATATATATAACTTTAGATCCCTGGCGGTGTAGATTTTGACCCCATAGTCATTATGTAAAAATCTGAGCAATAAAACTCAAAGTAATGTTACATGTAAAGCATGAAAGACCAAGATTTTAGTTTTAGAGAAGAAGTTTTTTAACATTTCCTTCTATAACTCTATATAAATCTTGTAACCTTTGGGGAATGGCCGATTTTGACTCCAGTGGCATAATTTGAGCAATCTTTGAGGAGGAATTTCGCGCTATGCTACATGCCAAATATGAAAGCTCTAGACCACACAGATCTAGCGAAGGAAATGTTTAACATTTCCATAAATAACTCTTTATAAAACTTGGGACCCCTTGTTTGGGGCTAATTTTGACCATAATTTGAACAATCTAAGTCGAGAATAAGGTGATTCCACATGCGAAGTATGAAAACCATGGGCCTTGCAGTTAAAGAGAAGATGTTGTTTTAACATTTCCTCATTCAACTCTCTTTACCCTTAAAGTGGGGTCAATATTGATCCTAGGGGCATAGTTTGAAAATTTTCTAAAGGATTTTTAGGTGGTGCTCTTTGCCAAATGTGATATTTGTAGACTAAATGGTTTAAGACATGAAGATTTATTAAGCAATTGTTGAAGACGGGCGCAAGCCTTAACTGGAGCACGCATAGCGCCGGATAGACTCTCATAATAACTTTTCCATGTGCGCTTTATAGAGCTTAAAAAGGAATGTTTGTTATAAATAAATATTTGCCAATCACGTAGATATGAACACCACTGATTTTACAGAGGTACTTGATTAAAGAAAGACAACTCTATCAAACATTCACAAATTAAAACCATAAAAATTGACTACGATTAACTCCCTTATTGCCACAGAACATTTTCTACGGTATTTTATCAGTGCAATTACAAGCTAAATATTCACCAATCTGATTAAAACCCGATCTACAATTTTACCGCTCGCATACTCGCTAATTTAGATCTGGCCTTTTCCAAACGAAGGTCACGTTCAGGTGACCTTTTCTCATCATAATATTCATGACGAAATTGCTATGATACGTAACTTGTTTACATCGTCTACGTCACGAAATTTGAAATGAGCCGCCCAATCGCAGCCTGTGAATATTACCGCGGTTAAATTAGCAAGCAAAACTTGGTCCAAAAATAGAAATTACGAAATCAAAATGTGATTAATAGTGTTTTCGTCTAGATGAAAGCTACGCATTGATTGGTCGACAAAGTTCATCTCGACGTGACCTCAAAGGGAAAAAGTACAGATCCAGTACGACCGTGGTCTACTGGATATGTGTTTACGCAGATTGAATATTCACATATATAATCGTAATTTTGTCAATTTATAACATAGAACAATCGAAAATAAACATGATACTTATAGGAGCAATAGTCCAGTGGTAAGAAACGTGCTCAGGGATCTAGAGGTCCTGGATTTGAGTCCCACTGGACTGGTGCACTGCTAATTTCTTTGAGCAAGAAAAATATCTTTGATTGCTTCACTCTACCCAGGTGTAAATGGGTACCTATGAGGGTGGCATTATTCCCTTGCCCCAATTTATCGACTTCTCTCACCGAGTAAAAGACTCCTTCAGAAGATAAATGGATACCAGCAACCTTGGCTATTGATACATGTAATTTAGCTGTAAAATCCATAAAAGCATGAAACTAATGCTACAAAATGTCATTTTATGATACCGTGTAAAACAATATATGTATGTGCGGTAGTGAGCGGTAATTCGTGAGTATGCAATGTTTCCATGTTTAAATTAAACAAATGTATGTTATTGCTCAAGTACATAAAAAATCTTAATGAATAAATCATTTCATTTTTGTTTAAACATGAAATTTCTATATGAATGAGTTGTTTTTGTATTGAAAAGTTGTTAAGACATTACAAATGCTACGGTTCCAAGAAAAAACTGTAAAATTCTGCCCCGACTCAGAGTTTCAAAGAGCTGTAAGTGATTTCATTCTACTCTATATCTACTTAATTGTCGGTTAGATCTACTCAATTGTCACCACAATATTTTTTTTAATATATTTCTTTCATTCTTTCAACTTAATGTAACCTCTCTATGTTAACCACACTTATCTATTGGGACCACAATGGAAATAAGAGTTCGCTCTTTTTGTGATATCCTTGAATAAGTGTGACTTGACATGGTACTATTAAATTAAATACACATATTTCCATAAACATTTTAGTTGCCTTATTTTACTATTTTTAATAACACAAAATTTATTATGTCAAATGTTAATTGTTAAAGTGCTATTTATATTTGCTATGTTGTATACCATGTGCAATGCTCTTTTATTCTGAATAAACTACATTGTATATATAATACATTACTCCGCTATGCTGTGTTATGTACCGTGGGCCATTCGATTAGGAAAATCTCGTAATCATAAGTAATTAATGAGGCAGTTTCATTGGTTCCGCAAGGAAAACACTGCGGAAAACTAGCCAATGAAATTACGTTTTATGTCTGAGGTTTGGTTTACAATTCAAAATGAGAAAATAAACATGTACGTTGGTTTATATTTTAAGTAATAAAATCCAAGTATGACGTCATAGTTATTGAAGAGTATTTAATAGTAACATGCGGCTTCATTGGAAGAAGATTGCCCTGCCTCATGCACATTCATGAAATCGATTGTATGTTTGAAGATTCTCCAACTATCACTGACGTTAAGTACAGATATAGTTTATTACTAGGCAAGGGAGACAATTACGTATTAATCAATTTCAAGGTCCACATCACAAGTAGTCTCCCTTGGAATATTCCTGATATTTTTTCTCCACTAAATGATTGATATTATTTTGTTAAGGACTTGCTTGGTTTATAATTTTGGCAGTTAGTGATACACAGTGATGGTTGGATCATCTTGAATTTTTCACTTTCCATGTTACCATGTTTGTTAGTTTGTTTGTTTGTTTGTTTGTTTGTTCTTGTTATAACCTGATGCATATTACATGCCTAGGTTGAAATAAAAACTTGAAAACTTGAGATTTTGCCAGTCAAATTTCCCACGGTACGTATGGAGTGTAACGGAAGAAAGCACTGTGGCTGTCGACGATGTATCTACTCTTGGCTAAGCAGAACAGTGTAAAATACTTGCTGTGCATCACATATTTATCGTCAGTTTTATACTACTTGCAAACACATACAAATAGTATATATATTTTATCTGCTTAGACTCGCGTAGGTATCATTAAAATCTGGCAAGAATCATAAGAATTACAGCTCTCTAAAAGTTTGAGTCACGACTGATTTTTCACTGTTTTCTTCCTAACATTTGTGATGTCATAGTCACGTGGTATTGCCACTGTGGTATTGGTGGTTATGGTTCAAACAACCGTGTTTAAGAGTTAATCCTATACGAGGGATGATCCAAAATAATGTGGACATTTGCTACAGTTAACGCTTGTTAGGTACAATCAGAAAACAAAATACATCAACATAAAAAGGTATATGTCCTGCATCTTCTTACAAAATATCAGAAAAAAATATTGACTCTGTAAAAAGTTATGATCATTAGAAAACTATCACTACTAGTGACACGGCGCGCGTCAACGACGTCTTCGTAACAATAATGGCATCGTCACTCACACAGCACAGTACTCAATGTCAAATAACGGCAAATAGATTTGAAAATCGATTCACATTTGACATTTGCAGGTTGCGGGTAAACATGCCCTTGATTGTACCGTAGCCCATTTCAAGCTTATCTACCAAATCGCGAATGGTTAGACCTCGGTCCGTATTCAGTGCTTCCCAAATTGATTTCTCAGCCGTCGCTTCGTTTTTCCCGTTATTTCACCCACCCTGTCTTTCTTGAAAGCTTTCTGTACCCTTCCCGAACTTTTCGTGTCACTTAAAAACTTAACTTCTACTGACTGGATTTTTTCGTTTAGAGTTTTCAATCAACTTAAGCGTCTTGGTTGGCATTTTTTATGAGATTATGAAAACATTTTATGATGCAACATACTTCCATCCGGTCAGGTAACAATATTTTAACGTTCGTTGCGTTGGTGAGATCGTGTTACGAATGTTGTTTTCTCCATAACGCCTTAATCAAATGAAGTTAAATTTGGACATGACGTCATGTATACACCAACACGTCAGTTGGTTAAGTTTCACGCTGTTTATTTCATTATTTTCTGAGAAACAATACAATATGTTTCTCAAACTTAGTGATTATAACGGCGCGCGCCGCATCGGCGTTACCTTGGTTATGAAAACGCATGGTGCGGTCTTATGATTATAAATATTTGTAATTTTATTGCTTTGTTTGATTCATTTAATGTTCCGATTTACAACGATGTTTTTAAAAAATATTGTTAAAATTGTAAGAACAGTATTAAAAGTCCACGTTATTTTGGATCATCCCTCGTAGTTTAAGACTTTAATCTATAGATTTTCGACAAAATAACATTAACCTATGTTATTAAGAGACTTAAATACATATTTTTCGTAGTAAGGCATAGTATGCGGTTAGCACAATAATTGCTTAAATCTTTGGTTTAACTGATAAACCCATAGATTAACAGACTTATACCTGCAGTTTAACTGTTAAACCTGTAGTTTAACAGACTTATACCTACCGTTTAGCAGGCCAAACCTATAGTTTAAGATCTTATTCTATATGTTAAAGTGGAATAAAGTTTAACCTATAGGTTTAAGAGTCTTAAACATAGGATTTAACTGTTAAACCTATAGTTTAAGATCTTATTCTATATGTTAAAGTGGAATAAAGTTTAATCTATAGGTTTAAGAGTCGAAAACATAGGATTTAATTGTTAAACCTATAGTTTAAGATCTTATTCTATATGTTAAAGAGAAATCAAGTTTAATCTATAGGTTTGAGAGTCTTTAACATATGGTTTAACTGTTAAACCTATGGTTTAACAATTAAACATATAGTTAAAGCTCTTAAACTACAATTTTAAATTAAAAAAGTTTAAACTATATGATTGAGACTCTTTAATCCTAGGTCTAAGTATGTGATACTATGGGTTTAACAGTTAAACCTATGGTTTAAGTTATTATTTTGCTAACGGCATACCATAATTTCACCACTTAATGTATCAACAAAATTCCATATTAATTTAAATTTTAAAAAATCTCATACGAAACTTAAGGTTCTTTCAGTGAACGTTTATGTAATTAATGGAAATATGTATTGTAAGTTTTTATAAACGCTGTTCTGATTGGTCAGCCCTGTGCTATTTTTAGAAAGAATGTAATTATTGAAGAAAACAGTAAAATGTCAACTCGACTTGACGTCAGAGCTGTATACTGTTATGCAACGTAACAAAGTTATTACCCCAAATAAAAAAATAAGGTGTGTTTGGGCTCCTTCGGCAATTAACGGGATTGGTGATAACAATCTTGCAGACAATAAACATCCCCAGGGTAAAAACTGTTGTTTTTTGGCAATTTGTTTCAACCAAAATCATTATTTTATTGATTTTGATAATTAATTTATTAAATAATATATAATGAAATTGGTAAAGATAACATGCATAAAGACCAATGACCTAAACGTTGAATGTTAATGGTGGGCGTTCAGTTTTGTTTATTTCTCACTTACAATAGATTTTGAGTTTCAAATTGACAGTTAGTTATATCACACGTACAAGAGGAAAACATTATTAATTTTGTATTTCTATATATATAAATTATTTTATATATTATATTTTATATTTTGGATTTATACTTTAATAATACTTTAACATCGTCTCAATAAATATGAAGTAAGTATGTATTTATATGTAATAAAATAATTTTATCTTGTTATATAATTTTTCAATTTCATTAGCATTTCATGTGTACGAAGCCCATAAAAGTGACCTTTTTAAATACTATTTTTATTTTCACAATTGTTTCGTTTAAGGGACGATTTCTACATTTTGTTTTGACAATATTTTTTTGATATTTTGTTGACCAATTCACTGGTGGAGAAAAAAACATAGGTCAGCGAACTCGTTTTTTCAATAACATAAACATAACATAACATATATTTTTTAGGTTTAAGCCTTGAGGTCCATCGCTATGAATATAATATACATTTACATAATATCATATTGCATATTAAATTACAATTGTATCATAATCATACATTTTAATCAATACTTATGTAGGCCTACAATGTATTTTCATTATTAATTTTAAACAATCAAAAGTTTAACAATTATATTTAGTGTATATTGAAATTATATTTAATTATTCATTTATAAAAGATAAGTGAATAGTAATATTAATAACTCTAGTATGTAAGATATATAGACGTATATACGGTAACATTGTGAATTTTGTAATACATATATGAAAAAGCTTGATATCATTACTCCTTTTCGTCTCATATTTAAAAAAGCTTTGATACAGAAAATAAATACATCTGACCACGAATTGAATATGTCCACGCAAAGATTTGAAGCTCTATTTGTAGTTAATCTGAACCCCAATGTAAATAAAAGCAGCTAGAAAAAACAAAACACGTGACATGCTATAGTTTTTTTTATTTTAAAACACATACATAGTCAAACGTAACCATAACAAAGAATAATTTCATATGTTCAACCTAAATATTTTCTACAATTTGGTGTTTTATAGACACATACCTACGAAATTTTAATGACGCTTGGTGGTAAACTTTTCCACATATCCACTACACGATAAAAGAAAAATTATTTCTTTATGCTCAAATGGGTCTGTTGTTTATAAATCATTGAATTGTGCCCCCTTGTTTAGTCATTAGTAATATCACTTAGAACTACGTTTGTGTTGTAGATCTTGAGCACAATCATTTTTCCTGTAAATTTTTTAAGTTTCTGTCAGACATTCCAAAAAGTGCTTTGACATTACTGGACATTCGGTCCAGTGATCTTGGAAGAATAACTGGACCAAATCAGGTTTTACTGGACCGGAAGAAACCAATAGAATGATATCTTTATGAACTACAATTTTTTTTACTAATTGGATTAAATTTGCAAGGGGGAGTCATGCAATATGGCATGACATATTACTGTTTTCCAGTCACTACTCAGTCATTATAATTTATTTTAACTGAAGAAAAACACAAAATATGTTCAAGACTTATCGAGAAATTACGATAAAATAGCTAATAATTGTTCTCATTTTGATTAAAATAAAATGAAATTTAACCGGACATTCGGACCAGTTATGACAGACTTTTTACTGGAATTTACAGGTCATGTCCGTAACCGGCACTTTTCAGAATGTCTGGTTTCTGCCATATATCCCCTAATACGTCTATAAAAAAGACTTGGTAATACTAACATTTTTAATTATATTTCTTCTGAAGAAAATTCCGTATAATAATGAGATACAGTGACGTAGGAAGCATTTTCAGATGGGGGGGGGCTAATTTGTTTAGATTTATTTTAAGAAAAAGAAAACGTTACCTAATGTTACAGTACTTATGTTTAAGTTTAGTTTTACACTGCATTTGAGCATCTTGTTCCATAAAAAGTGTGTGCAATATTGATTTTGAAGAAAAAACACACACGTATCAATCAATTTAGTGTGACAGATTAAATTAAGAATCTCAATCACTATAACTGCTGAAAATATGGGGGGGCTAAGCCCCCCTAGCCCCCCCCCCCTGTTCCTACGGGCCTGAGATAAATGGTTTTAATTACTCTATTTCAGGTTGCTATTGGTGATTATATATCTGACCGTTGTTTATAACAACGTCTTTAGTTACAGATATGGTTTAGAGAAATACATCAACAGGAACTTGTATGTAACTTGAATATATATTTGAATTTTATCAGATTAACGTTCGTAGGTTCGATTTCCGGATGGGCATACTTTCGGGGAGCTTTGTCATGAAATAGTTTATATGACCATTCTAGTTCCTACCACTGATTCCAAAGCACGGTGAAAGTTGTCAGTAATTAGAAAGTATTAGCCATATAGCAGAAGCGGTTACTCGTTAATACTATCAGTGTACTTTGATTTTGGAATTCTAATTTTGAACACAAACTGTTTGATCACTTTATGTTTATCGCACAAAGTATAGAAACATTTGATTGGCAATGACTTGGGTTAATACAATGCAAAATCCTTTGGTGCTTTTAACATGACTGAGCCCAAGTCTCTCAAAATTATAAAACTTATCTCTTTCTAGAGCATTTTATTATTGATTTATATTTATTAGATTAAATATTTTCGTTGGCATTCATATTTTATAGGGTTAGTTTATATCTATTTGAACAATAAAACTATTTTCGTCGTAAAGATCTCAAATTAAGAGGTTGCTGGAAACTGGGACGATGAGACAACTAACAGTGCATATCTAGTAATAATATACAAAGAAGATTTATTTAATTATACTGGGTTTAACGCCGTGTCAACACTTTTTTGCTATTTCACAGCGTCCAGCGCACCTAGCCTAGCTTTTCTGAACCTTTTTCAGGGTTTTAATATAACAGGGATTTGTAACGATAAGTAAATGTAATAGATTTTTTGATCAAATTTCAGTGTCGTCGCTATTATTTCGGCCTATACGGAAAACAAGTATATCAAGTTTAAATAAAGATATTCACATGAAATTTTGTACCAGTACCATTCAAATTGACATAAATGTTAGAAAAAATGTGTTTCTAGATGATTTTGAGGTAAATTACACTCACAGACTGTTTCACAAAATAATGCATTTTCCCGCCGATCTGCCTTTTTTAACCCCATTTTACATCACCTAAAGTCATATTTTCGGTCATTATTGCAACAATTTTTTGTCAAAAACTTCAGAAACATTCGCAAGTTTCATGGAAGACATGTACAAAAACATAAATCAAGTTTTTAAACTCTGGAATAGTTTGTACAGCCTGCTTCAGCTAGTTATAGACAGTGACGACCGTGAAAATTAAAAAAGCACTTCGTTACAAATCCCTGTTATATAAAACCTCTGTTTATAACCAGTACTTACCAGTACTCACATACCCTTCCACAATACCAGATACTTCTCCATATACCTAATTAATAATGGAGGAAAATTGACATAATTGTCAATTTTTTATGAAAGGGTATAACATCCCCGGGATTGGAACCCGTACACCCTTCTAGACACTAAATTCGAATTCCCGGTGCGCTACCAACTGCGCTACCGACCCAAGTTTTCAATTTTAATAAAATAATTCACAATGTCCTTGCTTTGCATGGCAATTTTTGATAAAATGTAGAATATTCTTAATGCAAGAAGTGGATAAATGATAAATTTATATTTCATTCAGGACGCAAGAACGATGTGAATGCTGTGAGAAAAGAACACATGGACACGTAGTTATCATAGCCAAGTAAGTTTCATATAATATATTCATTACTTATTAGGGACTTTAGTCAGTTATCTTTCCCTGATAAAATCTGAAGCAATCCAATTGATAAGTAGGTCTTTACAGTCGGAATCCTTGAATTTGATCATTGACTTCCTATGTAAGGATAACAAAATATTTTATCTAATTTCTTTCTTGTTAATGAAGATATTAATAGAAGTGATGAAATTTAGATAGTTCTTTACCTTAAAAATACTTAGCTTGAATTTCAAACAAATTAAATGATTTACAAAAATGTTATTAAAGATTAATTTTTGCAAATTGACATCATATGCAAATGTAAGGTTAAAATCCGAGTAATCCAACTAATTGGACCTCCCTATTTGAAGAGTATACAAGGTGAAATAACTGACTAACGTCCCTTATTTACTAGCAATTATTTGTATAAAAATGTCCAGTGTTTCAATAATGATATATTTTAATGACACTGTAATTTTAAGGCTTTGTCATAAGAGTTTGGTGCAAACCAAACTATATTTTGGTATATTGCGAGCCTGGCCTCATCCACGTGGGTCTGTGCATCACCTCGAACCAGCATTTAGAACATTTCATTCAGTCTTAGTCTTTGTATGATGCTATCTCTTACTTAACTGCATGTACAAAAATGTATGTTTTAAAGACGATTTTCTCCACATGCGGGAAATTCTTTTATTCCATAATGAAAATGTAATGCCTCCAGCAATGTAAGAATGCGGTCAAGTTGAGCATCGACGCAGCCAAAAAATCATTGCATGTCAACAGCAACAAAAACATGCCTATAACTGATCTGTTTTCATGGTATGATTCGTACATTTATTTCATGTTTGCAGAGTTATAGAAGAAGATACTTGCGAGATTTCAACATTTTTACCTTCGTCAGTAAGTCCTGGAAGTTCAACTAAAGTATACACTACATCAACAGCAAGTCAAAACACGACGACAACAACAAGACCGGAACCGGAAACATCTACTTCCGAAGGATTTAGTTCATCCTTCAGGCCTGAATCGTCATCAGTGCCAACGACAGAAAAACCGGAAACAACAACAACAACATCACCGGAACCGGAAACATCTACTTCCGAGGGATTTAGTTCATCATTTATGCCTGAATCGTCATCAGTGCCAACGACAGAAAAACCGGAAACTACAACAACAACATCACCGGAACCGGAAACATCTACTTCCGAGGGATTTAGTTCATCATCAATGCCTGAATCGTCATCAGTGCCAACGACAGAAAAACAGGAAACTACAACAACAACATCACCGGAACCGGAAACATCTACTTCCGAAGTATTTAGTTCATCCTTCAGGCCCGAATCGTCATCAGAGCCAACAACAGAAAAACTGGAAACTACAACAACAACTGCGGAACCGGAAACCACGAGCGATGGGTATATTAGCTCTTCAATTATGCCTGAATCATCATCCATAATGCCTGAATCCTCGCATATACCTGAAACAACAACACAAAATCATAACACTACGACGACTGCGCCATGTGAGAAACTTTCTCCTGTTACTGGTACAATAGTGGTGATTGCTGAGTAAGTAGAATAATGTTTATTATATAATTTTAATGTTTTATATTTTAACTTGTAAAGCTGCATGTTGCTGGTTTAAGCGACCGGTTATTAATCCAGATCTATCCCTGATTGTGAAAAAATACAACCCCTTAACGGGTGTTTGTGCAGAATTCGGGTGTTGAGAAAATGAGCGGACCAAATATTCAAAGAAAGGGCCATAACTCGGCATAAAATCAAAGGACCGTAACCAAAATGCAATATTCACATGTCTGTCTGATATCTAGTATATGTGTGAAGTTTGAATCAAATCCGTACAATATGTGCTGAGAAATTGAGAGGACAAGAAAAAGTTACAGTTTGTCGGACCGACTGACCAACAAGCTGACATCTATATACCCCCATTTTGGAGGGGGTATAACAAGGGTTGACCTAGATTTCATACCTATTGCCCATCACTACATGTACCTACGTTAGGATTTCAAAGTAAGCATTCGACCTATAAATACAGTACTCCTCCGCTTTCATTCGCCTGCTGAAAACCAAACCGTTAATGACCATGTGTTAATGAGATACGCTCTCAATGACCAAACATGTAGAACTTAACCAACTTTAAAAGATACAGACATATGATTAATATTGGTGCCACGTAAATGTTTTTTTAAAATCCTCCTAAATGATCAAAAAACAATTTAAGCATTAGAAGTTAATGTTCCTATTTATCCATTTTTTCAGGCCAAACGAAAATCCTAAAATCGTTGTGCGAGTGTTTGGTCACTAGTATTGTCTATAGCCTATGCAAATTGCCAGGATGACAGCCATATTAGGTCTTCAAAC
This sequence comes from Mactra quadrangularis, assembly GCA_025267735.1. Lineage (NCBI taxonomy): Eukaryota > Metazoa > Mollusca > Bivalvia > Venerida > Mactridae > Mactra > Mactra quadrangularis. Next base: position 6,024,562 of record CM046300.1, on the reverse strand, counting down.
TCACAACTGCGGTTATTTCTCTTTACTGAAAGATAGAAGCAACGTGTGACGTTACCCCTCCGACCAAGAGGTTTTTTAAGGACTGTATAAATGTTTAGTGATTTCATCTGTGCATCTTTTGTTCAATGTTTCAGGGTACTGGGTGACTGTGGCGGAAAAAGCACAATGATGCCATCAATACGACCTTTGACTCTTCTCTCTAATGTACTGAGAAAGCATGCATAGTCAGAACATACCAGCCTGGATTAAGTCCATTTACAGAAGAGCAGCTAGTCTTTTATTGTGTTTGTTTTTAATTAAGGCTTAATTTATATTGAAAAAAAACTCATCTAATGTTTTAATGCACATTTCCAAGTATTATTTATACGATAGAAAACATTCCCAAAAACGTAAAATAGGATAAATTAAAAGTAACAAAATATCATAACTTTCAGAATTTCATTTACAGAACAGCACCAACATGCCAATGCTATCAAAAATATATAATATAAAACAAATGCTAATTAAAGAGTAACGACTATTTATTCTATATAGAACAGACCTTAACCATTTTTAGACTTACGGCGATTTTGCCAAAGGCTCAACATATAACACAAGTCGAAAACTATCGACGATTCAAGTGCCTGACCAGTTTAACATGCGGGGTGATAAGCGTGTCTCTGATATACTACGCAGTCAATTATTAAGCGATAAAAGTAGTTCCGTCCTCTGACAGGTGTTAACATAAATTGATAAGCGCGTGGAAGAGGCGCAGTCAAATCTCATTGATACACTAAGCAGCATACATGTACATGGAAAGAAGTGTTGATAATTACAACAGCAAATCAAAGGTTTACATTCCATGTTGAAAAGTTTATGTAGTATGAGCAATAAAATGAAATGTATATTAATAGTGTCTGAAGCAGTTTAATGTAATGATACTGCGGTCATACATTGTATTACTTGAAGTTTTAGTTGTTTTACAGTATTGTACCATAATTATAATACCTACATAATTTGTTTGCAAAGAAAACTGAACTTCAACATTTTGTATGGGAAGAAGAGGAAAATAAAATCTTTGTATTTTGAACTGATTGTATTTGCCAGTAATACATGGTAGAATTAACATTTATCCCGCATTTTTTGCACGATTCGTACTTGAATCTACTGTTTAAGGAGTAATCTTTGGTATGGATTTGTTAGGTTTCAATGTGCACGAAAGTCACATGCAGCATGGCGAATGAGACACGTTGATTTTATGGATAAAGTTTACGCGGACACAAACTTAAATGCAGGGACATCATATAGATGGATAGTAAAGTGGTTAAATAGGCAACACACTCCTTTAGGTGGTTATTCCCTTTATTGAATGAATAAGTACAGGCTCTTGGCGCGATCCCGCATCAATACACTATGTACATAACTTTATAAGGTATTTTACTACAAAATAATATATTTTTTTATTCCACATATTTATACAGGCACGCGTAGCCAAGGCTTTGCTCTTTCATTTGACACCTTCATCTTTTGCATACACCGAGTAATATGGTCGTGCCGGTCGCCAGTGATAGCAATGCCTGGCGTTATCGCTGTGTGGAGCTTGCATACACATTGAACTATCGTAAGTGTAAGATCAAGTTTGTCGTACGCTCAAGAGTGATCTGAGCGGTCTTAGTGGTTCAAAGACAGTGACTGCTTGTTCATATTTGACGGTCTTGCCGAGATGAGAAGATGTTAGAAATATCTTCGATTTGATTTTAATAATGGCATGTCAATAGAATCATTTCTATAAGACACGGTCGAGACAGTTAAGTGTATGACATCGAAGTAATAACTATTATGCACAAACCCAGGCAAATATGCATATTCTATTTTATATACATTTGGCTTCGTGCTGCACAGAGATTTCGAGTTATACGTTTCCATGATGTCAAAAAATAAGAAAAAAGAATAATGGACACCAAGCAGGATTCGAAGCCGGGGTAACAAAAGCAATGTCTAACAATCCAAGTGTTTTACCGATACGACCACAGAATCACTTAAATCAACGTAGAATAATTATGATAAAGACAGTAATCAGTTGGTTGATTAAATAAGCTGTGTTACTTTTTTGTAGAAATGTTCCAAAAATCTATAAATACAAAAGTGCTGGCACGGCTCACCGGATAAAATCAGACTATACTATTTCATTTCAAAACAACAGGGTATAAAATGGGGTTTAAACCCATAAAGTATCTCTTTGCCTAAAATGTCTGAGGAGAGAAGTTTAAAATTAGCTATGCTATTTCTTCAATCCTCTATTTTTATGTTCATATTACTGTATATGTACTTGTTTGTTAATTAATAAAATATTGTTTTAAACCAACAGGGAATAAATAATTTATCTTCTCATTAATGTTTTCTGTTTGTATCTATATGTAATAAGCACATTCGCAAGCAGCAGGCATTGGCTCTACTTGTTTCAGAGGTCAACGGGAGAATGACTGTAGGAGATTCCCGTCTGAAAATCAGAGTAACGACCCTTTGGACACAACAGGGCCATGCCAAATTGGAATACACATTACCCAGTAATGTGGAAGAAGCATGCATTTACATATAGCGCTGAATTTCAGCATTTTTTCATGACGTCAATGACGTTATTTGGCATATACCTGTCCCCATATTAAAGCCTATAACTTATAAACGAATCAATTGTCAACAAAAATATTTTCACAAAATGTTCTCATAAGATAGACCTTTCAGATAGTGTAAAAACTAAAATTGTAATTTTTACTCATTTGGCCCCATTTTCACAGTCCTGGTCACATTTTGTTATGCATCAACTCCGTTGTAACTGTAAATTTCATGGTTTATTTTCATTGTAAATTTTTAATTCTGTTGTTTTGTAAGCAAGCGCTAGTCATTGATAGTTCCTCAAGTTCAACTCACCTGAGAGTTTTAAATCCTGGAACTGATTCTGAGGTGTTGCTTGTTAGATTGTACACCCTACTGTAGTAAATTTCTTGCTCTAGGTAATAAGCAGAGCCATTGATAGGAATGCAAGTCCATAGCCTCTGTAACAGAGCCATTGATAGGATACAAGTCCATAGCCTCTGTAACAGAGCCATTGATAGGATACAAGTCCATAGCCTCTGTAACAGAGTCATTGATAGGATACAAGTCTATAGCCTCTGTAACAGAGTCATTGATAGGATACAAGCCCATAGCCTCTGTAGCAGTGTCATTGATAGGATACAAGCCCATAGCCTCTGTAACAGAGTCATTGATAGGATACAAGTCCAAAACCGCACGTACCCCTAGGTGGACCATATACGGACGTGGAAACGGGCCCCCTGAAAAGGGCCTCAGGTACCGGATGTGTCACATTTCCTGACTCGTCTGGACAATACGCAGCGACTGAGGCCCTATTGGGCCCGGTCCCAGAGAAAAAGTATTTCTCCCCGAAAAAACACCTGATATATACATCAAGAAAAAAGTCGGTTTTGGACGAAAAACTTTTTGCCCCGTTTAAGTCGGGGCCGATCCAAGAGAAAAAGTGTTTCAGCCAGAAAAAACGCAGGATGTATACATCAGGGAAAAAGTCGAATTTTGGTGGAAAATTTCCCCCCCCGTTTTGGGCCCCAATGGCCCCGGGGGCATCCGCATAGACGTATTTGGGCCAAATTTCTAGCATAAACCGGAAATCGTGGCCAAAAACGGCAATTTACGCATAAGCGCGCCTACCCCTAGGTATGCCCTATACGGACGCAAAAAGGGCCCGTCTGGCCCCCGGAAGGGCCTCAGGTACCGGAAGTGGCACATTTCCTGACTCGGCTGGACCATAGGAAGCGACTGAGGCCCAATTGGGGCCGATCCCAGAGAAAGAGTGTTTCAGCAAGAAAAAACGCATGATGTATACATCAGGGAAAAAGTCGATTTTTGGTGGAAAAATTGTCCCCCGTTTTGGGCCCCAATGGCCCTGAGGGCATCCGCATAGACGTATTTGGGCCAAATTTCTAGCATAAATCGGCAATCGTGGCCAAAAACGGCAATTTACGCATAAGCGCGCCTAGCCCTAGGTATGCCCTATACAGACTGGAAAACGGCCCCTCTGGCCGCCGGAAGGACCTCAGGTACCGGAAGTGGACCAATGCCTGACTCGTCAGGACCATGGGAAGCAACTGAGGCCCAATTGGGGCCGATCCCAGAGAAAAGGTTTTTCAGCCACAAAAAACGCATGATGTATACACCTAGGAAAAAGTCGATTTTTGGTGGAAAATTTTTCCGTCCGTTTTGGGCCCCAATGGCCCCGAGGGCATCTGCATAGACGTATTTGGGCCAAATTTCTACCATAAACCGGCAATCGTGGCCAAAAACGGCAATTTACGCATAAGCGCGCCTACCCCTAGGTATGCCCTATACGGACGCAAAAACGGCCCCTCTGGCCCCCGGAAGGGCCTCAGGTAACGGAATTGGCACATTTCCTGACACGTCTGGATCATAGGAAGCGACTGAAGCCCAAGTGGGGCCGATCCCAGAGAAAAAGTGTTTCAGCAAGAAAAAACGCATGATGTACGGTATACATCAGGGAAAAAGTCGATTTTTGTTGGAAAATTTTTCCCCCGTTTTTGGTCCCAATGGCCCCGAGGGCATCCGCATAGACGTATTTGAGCCAAATGTCTAGCATAAATCGGCAATCGTTGCCAAAAGCGGCAATTTACGCATAAGCGCGCCTACCCCTAGGTATGCCCTATACGGACGCGAAAACGGCCCCTCTGGCCCCCGGAAGGGCCTCAGGTACCGGAGGTGGCACATTTCCTGACTCGTCTGGAACATAGGAAGCGAATGAGGCCCAATTGGGGCCGATCCCAGAGAAAAAGTTTTTCAGCAAGAAAAAACGCTTGATGTATACATCAGGGAAAAAGTCGATTTTTGGTGGAAAATTTTTCCCCCCGTTTTGGGCCCCAATGGCCCCGAGGGCATCCGCATGGACGTATTTGGGCCAAATTACTAGCATAAACCGGCAATCGTGGCCAAAAACGGCAATTTACGCATAAGCGCGCCTAATCCTAGGTATGCCCTATACGGACGGGAAAACGGCCCCTCTGGCCCCCGGAAGGGCCTCAGGTACCGGAATGGCACATTTCCTGACTCGTCCCGACCATAGGAAGCGACTGAAGCCCAATTGGGGCCGATCCCAGAGAAAAAGTTTTTCAGTCAGAAAAAACGCATGATGTATAAATCAGGGAAAAAGTCGATTTTTGTTGGAAAATTTTTCCCCCGTTTTTGGTCCCAATGGCCCCGAGGGCATCCGCATAGACGTATTTGAGCCAAATGTCTAGCATAAACCGGCAATCGTGGCCAAAAACGGCAATTTACGCATAAGCGCGCCTACCCCTAGGTATGCCCTATACGGACGCGAAAACGGCCCCTCTGGCCTCGGAAGGGCCTCAGGTACCGGAAGTGGCACATTTCCTGACTCGTCTGGACCCTAGGAACCGATTGAGGCCCAATTGGGGCCGAGCCCAGAGAACAAGTTTTTCAGTCAGAAAAAACGCATGATGTATAAATCAGGGAAAAAGTCGATTTTTGGTGGAAATTTTTCCCCCCCGTTTTGGGCCCCAATGGCCCCGAGGGCAATTGCATGGACGTATTTGGGCCAAATGTCTAGCATAAACAAGCAATCGTGGCCAAAAACGGCAATTTATGCATAAGCGCGCCTACACCTAGGTATGCCCTATACGGACGCGAAAACGCCCCCTCTGACCCCCGGAAGGGCCTCAGGTACCGGAAGTGGCTCATTTCATGACTCGTCTGGACCATAGGAAGCGACTGAGGTCCAATTGGGGCCGACCCCAGAGAAAAAGTTTTTCAGCCAGAAAAAACGCATGATGTATACATCAGGGAAAACGTCGATTTTTGGTGGAAAATTCCCCCCCCCGTTTTGGGCTCCAATGGCCCCGAGGGCATCTGCATAGACGTTTTTGGGCCAAATTTTCAGCATAAACCGGCAATCGTGGCCAAAAACGGCAATTTACGCATAAGCGCGCCTACCCTAGGTATGCCCTATACACACGCGAAAACGGCTCCTCTGGCCCCCGTAAGGGCCTCAGGAACCGGAAGTGGCACATTTCCTGACTCGTCTGGACCATAGGAAGCGACTGAGGCCCATTTGGGACCGATCCCAGAGAAAAAGTTTTTCAGCCAGAAAAAACGCATGATGTATACATCAGGGAAAAAGTCGATTTTTGGTGGAAAATTTTCTCCCCCGTTTTGGGCCCCAAAGGCCCCGAGGGCATCCGCATGGACGTATTTTGGCCAAATTTCTAGCATAAACCGGCAATCGTGGCCAAAAACGGCAATTTACGCATAAGCGCGCCTACCCCTAGGTATGCCCTATACGGACGCGAAAACGGCCCCTCTGGCCCCCGGAAGGGCCTCAGGTACCGGAAGTGGCACATTTCCTGACTCGTCTGGACCCTAGGAAGCGAATGAGGCCCAATTGGGGCCGATCCCAGAGAAAAAGTTTTTCAGCCAGAAAAAACTCATGATGTATACATCAGGGAAAAAGTCGATTTTTGGTGGAAATTTTTTTCCTCCGTTTTGGGCCCCAATGGCCCCGAGGGCATCCGCATGGACGTATTTGGGCCAAATTTCTTGCGTAAACCGGCAATCGTGGCCAAAAACGGCAATTTACGCATAAGCGCACCTACCCCTAGGTATGCCCTATACGGACGCGATAATGGTCCCTCTGGCCCCCGGATGGGCCTCAGGTACCGGAGGTGGCACATTTCCTGACTCGTCTGGACCACAGGACGCGACTGAGGCCCAATTGGGGCCGATCCCAGAGAAAAAGTTTTTCAGCCAGAAAAAACGCATCATGTACACATCAGGGAAAAAGTCGATTTTTGGTGGAAAATTTCCCCCCCCCCCCGTTTTGGGCCCCAATGGCCCCGAGGGCATCTGCATAGACGTTGTTGGGCCAAATTTCCAGCAAAAACCGGCAATCGTGGCCAAAAACGGCAATTTACGCATAAGCGCGCCTACCCTAGGTATGCCCTATACACACGCGAAAACGGCCCCTCTGGCCCCCGTAAGGGTCTCAGGAACCGGAAGTGGCACATTTCCTGACTCGTCTGGACCATAGGAAGCGATTGAGGCCCAATTGGGGCCGATCCCAGACAAAAAGTTTTTCAGCCAGAAAAAACGCATGATGTATACATCAGGGAAAAGGTCGATTTTTGGTGGAAAAATTTCCCCCTAGTTTTGGGCCCCAATGGCCCCGAGGGCATCTGCATGGACGTATTTGGGCCAAATGTCTAGCATAAACCGGCAATCGTGGCCAAAAACGGCAATTTACGCATAAGCACGCCTACCCCTAGGTATGCCCTATACGGACGCGAAAACGGCCCCTCTGGCCCCCGGAAGGTTCTCAGGTACCGAAAGTGGCACATTTCCTGACTCGTCTGGACCATAGGAAGCCACTGAGGCCCAATTGGGGCCGATTCCAGAGAAAAAGTTTTTCAGCCAGAAAAAAACGCATGATGTATACATCAGGAAAAATGTCGATTTTTGGTGGAAAATTTTTCCCCCCGTTTTGGGCCCCAATGGCCCCGAGGGCATCCGCATGGACGTATTTGGGCCAAATTTCTAGCATAAACCGGCAATCGTGGCCAAAAACGGCAATTTACGCATAACGCGCCTAACCCTAGATGGGACTATGTACCGGCCTGGAAATGGGCCCGCTGGCCCCCAGAAGTGCCTCAGGTACCGGTTGTGGCACATTTCCTGGTTCGACTGGACCATAGGAAGGGACTGAGGCACAAATGGAACCGGTTCCAGAGAAAAAGTTTTTCCGCTCGAAAAAAACGCATGATGTATACATCAGGGAAAAAGTCGATTTCGGGCCAAAAATTTTTTGATCCGTTTTAGGCCTCAATTGGCCACAGGACATCCGCATAGACGTATTTGGGCGGAATTTCGGGCATAAACCGGCAATCGTGGCCAAAAACGGCAATTTCCGCATAACGCACCGAACCCTAGATGGGACTATGTTCCGCCCTGGAAATGGGCCTGCTGGCCCCCGGAAGTGCCTCAGGTACCGGTTGTGGCACATTTCCTGGTTCGTCTGGACAATAGGAAGGGACTGAGGCACAAATGGAACCGGTACCAGAGAAAAAGTTTTTCCGCTCGAAAAAACGCATGATGTATACATCAGGGAAAAAGTCGATTTCGGGCTAAAAATTTTTGGTCCCGTTTTTGGCCTCAATTGGCCTCAGGACATCCGCATAGACGTATTTGGGCGGAATTTCGGGCATAAACCGGCAATCGTGGCCAAAAACGGCAATTTACGCATAACGCGCCTAACCCTAGATGGGACTATGTACCGGCCTGGAAATGGGCCCGCTGGCCCCTGGAAGTGCCTCAGGTACCGGTTGTGGCACATTTCCTGGTTCGTCTGGACCATAGGAAGGGACTGAGGCACAAATGGAACCGGTTCCAGAGAAAAAGTTTTTCCGCTCGAAAAAACGCATGATACATCAGGGAAAAAGTCGATTTCGGGCCAAAAATTTTTGGTCCCGTTTTTGGCCTCAAGTGGCCACAGGACATGCGCATAGACGTATTTGGGCGGAATTTCGGGCATAAACCGGCAATCGTGGCCAAAAACGGCAATTTTCGCATAACGCGCCTAACCCTAGATGGGACTATGTACCGGCCTGGAAATGGGCCCGCTGGCCCCCGGAAGTGCCTCAGGAACCGGTTGTGGCACATTTTCTGGTTCTTCTGGACCATAGGAAGGGACTGAGGCACAAATGGAACCGGTTCCAGAGAAAAAGTTTTTCCGCTCGAAAAAACGCATGATGTATACATCAGGGAAAAGTCGATTTCGGGCCAAAAATTTTTGGTCCCGTTTTTGGCCTCAATTGGCCACAGGACATCCGCATAGACGTATTTGGGCGGAATTTCGGGCATAAACCGGCAATCGTGGCCAAAAACGGCAATTTACGCATAACGCGCCTAACCCTAGATGGGACTATGTACCGGCCTGGAAATGGGCCCGCTGGCCCCCGGAAGTGCCTCAGGTACCGGTTGTGGCACATTTCCTGGTTCGTCTGGACCATAGGAAGGGACGGAGGCACAAATGGAACCGGTTCCAGAGAAATAGTTTGTCCGCTCGAAAAAACGCATGATGTATATATCAGGGAAAAAGTCGATTTCGGGCCAAACATTTTTGGTCCCGTTTTTGGCCTCAATTGGCCACAGGACATCCGCCTAGACGTATTTGGGCAAAATTTCGGGCATAAACCGGCAATCGTGGCCAAAAACGGCAATTTACGCATAACGCGCCTAACCCTAGATGGGACTATGTACCGGCATGGAATTGGGACCGCTGGCCCCCAGAAGTGACTCAGGTACCGGTTGTGGCACATTTCCTGGTTCGTCTGGACCAAAGGAAGGGACTGAGGCACAAATGGAACCGGTTCCAGAGAAAACGTTTTTCCGCTCGAAAAAACGCATGATGTATACATCAGGGAAAAAGTCGATTTCGGGCCAAACATTTTGGGCCCCTTTTTGGCCTCAATTGGCCACAGGACATCCGCATAGACGTATTTGGGCGGAATTTCGGGCATAAACCGGCAATCGTTGCCAAAAACGGCAATTTACGCATAACGAACCTAACCTTAGATGGGACTATGTACCAGCCTGGAAATGGGCCCGCTGGCCCCCGGAAGTGCCTCAGGTACCGGTTGTGGCACATTTCCTGGTTCGTCTGGACCATAGGAAGGGACTGAGGCACAAATGGAACCGGTTCCAGAGAAAAAGTTTTTCCGCTCGAAAAAACGCATGATGTATACATCAGGGAAAAAGTCGATTTCAGGCGAAAAATTTTTGGTCCCATTTTTGGCCTCAATTGGCCACAGGACATCCGCATAGACGTATTTGGGCGGAATTTCGGGCATAAACCGGCAATCGTGGCCAAAAACGGCAATTTACGCATAACGCGCCTAACCCTAGATGGGACTATGTACCGGCCTGGAAATGGGCCCGCTGGCCCCCGGAAGTGCCTCAGGTACCGGTTGTGGCACATTTCCTGGTTTGTCTGGACCATAGGAAGGGACTGAGGCACAAATGGAACCGGTTCCAGAGAAAAAGTTTTTTCGCTCGAAAAAACGCATGATGTATACATCAGGGAAAAAGTCGATTTCGGGCCAAAAATTTTTGGTCCCGTTTTTGGCCTCAATTGGCCACAGGACATCCGCATAGACGTATTTGGTCGGAATTTCGGGCATAAACCGGCAATCGTTGCCAAAAACGGCAATTTACGCATAAAGCGCCTAACCCAAGATGGGACTATGTACCGGCCTGAAAATGGGCCCGCTGGCCACCGGAAGTGCCTCAGGTACCGGTTTTGGCACATTTCCTGGTTCGTCTGAACCATAGGAAGGGACTGAGACACAAATGGAACCGGTTCCAGAGAAAAAGTTTTTCGTGAAATTTTGAACTTTGCGACAGGTCCGCGTATGCAGAAAATGTCAGTTTTTGAGCGAAAAACTTAGCGTCACGAAACCACCCCAAGGATGATGGGGTCTGTTCGGGGGGTCAAGTTGGTCAAGGTCAAGCGCGTAACCGGGGTCCTAAAGCGTAGCGGATAGCGGGGGCCTCGATTTTGCGTTTCAGGGGTCCCAAATATGAAAATTCTGCACTATTGCCTTCAGAGCTGTCTGACCCCCTTAAAACAGGTTTTTGGGGCTTAGATCCACCTAAAACGCTGAGGAAACTTACATTCGGACCCGCTGGGACCTTCTTAGGCCAAAACTGGAGAAAAAAAAAATTTGGTGAAATTTTGAACTTTGCGACAGGTCCGCGTATGCAGAAAATTCAAGAAATTGCAAATTTTGGTGCGGAGGATTCAGAGTCGCCAAACGGGCCGGTTGGTGGGTGGGGTTGGTCGGTGAAGTCAAATCGGTCAAGGAAACGCGCATAACCGGGGTTCGCAAGTCAAACGGGAAAGCGTGAGGCCAGGTAATGTTTCTCCAATGGTTTCCTACTGTAATTAACAGGGATACTCAGTTCTATTCATCTCAGAGGTGTGAAAGCCCAGCCACACAGGCGTTTGCGCGCTATATCCGTTGGAGATGGATCGGAACCGCCTATGAAATCCCCACTTTTGGCCTGGAAATGCCCCGGGATGACAATGTCATTGTCTCCCGGGGGCATTTCCAGGCCAAAAGTGGGGATTTCATAGGCTTTTTATTTAAGCCTGGCCTAAAACTGTACTTGTTGGACAGGTGCGCGTATGCAGAAAATGTCAGTTTTTGAGCGAAAAACTTAGCGTCACGAAACCGCCCCAAGGATTATGGGGTCTGTTCGGGGGGTCAAGTTGATCAAGGTCAAGCGCGTAACCGGGGTCCTAAAGCGGTGCGGATAGCGGGGGCCTCGATTTTGTGTTTCAGGGGTCCCAAATATGAAAATTCTGCACTATTGCCTTCAGAGCTGTCTGACCCCCTTAAAACAGGTTTTTGGGGCTAAGGTCCACCTAGGACGCTGAGGAAACTTATATTCGGACCCACTGGGACCTTCTTAGGCCAAAACTGGAGAAAAATTTTTTTCGTGAAATTTTGAACTTTGCGACAGGTCCGCGTATGCAGAAAATGTCAGTTTTTGAGCGAAAAACTTAGCGTCACGAAACCGCCCCAAGGATGATGGGGTCTGTTCGGGGGGTCAAGTTGGTCAAGGTCAAGCGCGTAACCGGGGTCCTAAAGCGGTGCGGATAGCGGGGGCCTCGATTTTGCGTTTCAGGGGTCCCAAATATGAAAATTCTGCACTATTGCCTTCAGAGCTGTCTGACCCCCTTAAAACAGGTTTTTGGGGCTAAGGTCCACCTAGGACGCTGAGGAAACTTATATTCGGACCCGCTGGGACCTTCTTAGGCCAAAACTGGAGAAAAATTTTTTTCGTGAAATTTTGAACTTTGCGACAGGTCCGCGTATGCAGAAAATGTCAGTTTTTGAGCGAAAAACTTAGCGTCACGAAACCACCCCAAGGATGATGGGGTCTGTTCGGGGGGTCAAGTTGGTCAAGGTCAAGCGCGTAACCGGGGTCCTAAAGCGTAGCGGATAGCGGGGGCCTCGATTTTGCGTTTCAGGGGTCCCAAATATGAAAATTCTGCACTATTGCCTTCAGAGCTGTCTGACCCCCTTAAAACAGGTTTTTGGGGCTTAGATCCACCTTAAACGCTGAGGAAACTTACATTCGGACCCGCTGGGACCTTCTTAGGCCAAAACTGGAGAAAAAAAAATTTGGTGAAATTTTGAACTTTGCGACAGGTCCGCGTATGCAGAAAATTCAAGAAATTGCAAATTTTGGTGCGGAGGATTCAGAGTCGCCAAACGGGCCGGTTGGTGGGTGGGGTTGGTCGGTGAAGTCAAATCGGTCAAGGAAACGCGCATAACCGGGGTTCGCAAGTCAAACGGGAAAGCGTGAGGCCAGGTAATGTTTCTCCAATGGTTTCCTACTGTAATTAACAGGGATACTCAGTTCTATTCATCTCAGAGGTGTGAAAGCCCAGCCACACAGGCGTTTGCGCGCTATATCCGTTGGAGATGGATCGGAACCGCCTATGAAATCCCCACTTTTGGCCTGGAAATGCCCCGGGATGACAATGTCATTGTCTCCCGGGGCATTTCCAGGCCAAAAGTGGGGATTTCATAGGCTTTTTATTTAAGCCTGGCCTAAAACTGTACTTGTTGGACAGGTGCGCGTATGCAGAAAATGTCAGTTTTTGAGCGAAAAACTTAGCGTCACGAAACCGCCCCAAGGATTATGGGGTCTGTTCGGGGGGGTCAAGTTGATCAAGGTCAAGCGCGTAACCGGGGTCCTAAAGCGGTGCGGATAGCGGGGGCCTCGATTTTGTGTTTCAGGGGTCCCAAATATGAAAATTCTGCACTATTGCCTTCAGAGCTGTCTGACCCCCTTAAAACAGGTTTTTGGGGCTAAGGTCCACCTAGGACGCTGAGGAAACTTATATTCGGACCCGCTGGGACCTTCTTAGGCCAAAACTGGAGAAAAATTTTTTTCGTGAAATTTTGAACTTTGCGACAGGTCCGCGTATGCAGAAAATGTCAGTTTTTGAGCGAAAAACTTAGCGTCACGAAACCACCCCAAGGATGATGGGGTCTGTTCGGGGGGTCAAGTTGATCAAGGTCAAGCGCGTAACCGGGGTCCTAAAGCGTAGCGGATAGCGGGGGCCTCGATTTTGCGTTTCAGGGGTCCCAAATATGAAAATTCTGCACTATTGCCTTCAGAGCTGTCTGACCCCCTTAAAACAGGTTTTTGGGGCTTAGATCCACCTAAAACGCTGAGGAAACTTACATTCGGACCCGCTGGGACCTTCTTAGGCCAAAACTGGAGAAAAAAAAATTTGGTGAAATTTTGAACTTTGCGACAGGTCCGCGTATGCAGAAAATTCAAGAAATTGCAAATTTTGGTGCGGAGGATTCAGAGTCGCCAAACGGGCCGGTTGGTGGGTGGGGTTGGTCGGTGAAGTCAAATCGGTCAAGGAAACGCGCATAACCGGGGTTCGCAAGTCAAACGGGAAAGCGTGAGGCCAGGTAATGTTTCTCCAATGGTTTCCTACTGTAATTAACAGGGATACTCAGTTCTATTCATCTCAGAGGTGTGAAAGCCCAGCCACACAGGCGTTTGCGCGCTATATCCGTTGGAGATGGATCGGAACCGCCTATGAAATCCCCACTTTTGGCCTGGAAATGCCCCGGGATGACAATGTCATTGTCTCCCGGGGCATTTCCAGGCCAAAAGTGGGGATTTCATAGGCTTTTTATTTAAGCCTGGCCTAAAACTGTACTTGTTGGACAGGTGCGCGTATGCAGAAAATGTCAGTTTTTGAGCGAAAAACTTAGCGTCACGAAACCGCCCCAAGGATTATGGGGTCTGTTCGGGGGGTCAAGTTGATCAAGGTCAAGCGCGTAACCGGGGTCCTAAAGCGGTGCGGATAGCGGGGGCCTCGATTTTGTGTTTCAGGGGTCCCAAATATGAAAATTCTGCACTATTGCCTTCAGAGCTGTCTGACCCCCTTAAAACAGGTTTTTGGGGCTAAGGTCCACCTAGGACGCTGAGGAAACTTATATTCGGACCCGCTGGGACCTTCTTAGGCCAAAACTGGAGAAAAAATTTTTTCGTGAAATTTTGAACTTTGCGACAGGTCCGCGTATGCAGAAAATGTCAGTTTTTGAGCGAAAAACTTAGCGTCACGAAACCACCCCAAGGATGATGGGGTCTGTTCGGGGGGTCAAGTTGGTCAAGGTCAAGCGCGTAACCGGGGTCCTAAAGCGTAGCGGATAGCGGGGGCCTCGATTTTGCGTTTCAGGGGTCCCAAATATGAAAATTCTGCACTATTGCCTTCAGAGCTGTCTGACCCCCTTAAAACAGGTTTTTGGGGCTTAGATGCACCAAAAACGCTGAGGAAACTTACATTCGGACCCGCTGGGACCTTCTTAGGCCAAAACTGGAGAAAAAAAAATTTGGTGAAATTTTGAACTTTGCGACAGGTCCGCGTATGCAGAAAATTCAAGAAATTGCAAATTTTGGTGCGGAGGATTCAGAGTCGCCAAACGGGCCGGTTGGTGGGTGGGGTTGGTCGGTGAAGTCAAATCGGTCAAGGAAACGCGCATAACCGGGGTTCGCAAGTCAAACGGGAAAGCGTGAGGCCAGGTAATGTTTCTCCAATGGTTTCCTACTGTAATTAACAGGGATACTCAGTTCTATTCATCTCAGAGGTGTGAAAGCCCAGCCACACAGGCGTTTGCGCGCTATATCCGTTGGAGATGGATCGGAACCGCCTATGAAATCCCCACTTTTGGCCTGGAAATGCCCCGGGATGACAATGTCATTGTCTCCCGGGGCATTTCCAGGCCAAAAGTGGGGATTTCATAGGCTTTTTATTTAAGCCTGGCCTAAAACTGTACTTGTTGGACAGGTGCGCGTATGCAGAAAATGTCAGTTTTTGAGCGAAAAACTTAGCGTCACGAAACCGCCCCAAGGATTATGGGGTCTGTTCGGGGGGTCAAGTTGATCAAGGTCAAGCGCGTAACCGGGGTCCTAAAGCGGTGCGGATAGCGGGGGCCTCGATTTTGTGTTTCAGGGGTCCCAAATATGAAAATTCTGCACTATTGCCTTCAGAGCTGTCTGACCCCCTTAAAACAGGTTTTTGGGGCTAAGGTCCACCTAGGACGCTGAGGAAACTTATATTCGGACCCGCTGGGACCTTCTTAGGCCAAAACTGGAGAAAATTTTTTTTCGTGAAATTTTGAACTTTGCGACAGGTCCGCGTATGCAGAAAATGTCAGTTTTTGAGCGAAAAACTTAGCGTCACGAAACCGCCCCAAGGATGATGGGGTCTGTTCGGGGGGTCAAGTTGGTCAAGGTCAAGCACGTAACCGGGGTCCTAAAGCGGTGCGGATAGCGGGGGCCTCGATTTTGCGTTTCAGGGGTCCCAAATATGAAAATTCTGCACTATTGCCTTCAGAGCTGTCTGACCCCCTTAAAACAGGTTTTTGGGGCTAAGGTCCAC